>CAUJRU010000003.1:5841062-6118047 GCA_963277665.1 Viscum album
ATTGGCCTTAGTGGGCCTCAATTGGCATAATCAGCCTAATTGTCCTCCATTGGCCTCAACTGGCCTCCATTGGCCTCAATTGGCCCAATTGACTTAATTGGACTCAAATGACATCAATTGGCCTCAAATGGACTCAATTGGCCACAATTGACCTCAATTGACTACAAGTGTCCTCAGTTAGCCTTAATTAGACGAATTGGCCTCAATTGGCCTCAATTGATCTCAATTGACCTAATTGGGCTCAATTGTCTAATTGGCCTCAATTTTGCCTCAATTGGACTTAAATGGCCTCATTTATCCATATTGGCCTAAATTAGCATAATTTTCTAATCGGCCTCAATCTGGGTAATAGGCCATAATCGGACTCAATTGGCCTAATGGGCCTTATTTGGCTTAGTTGGCCTCAATTGAATGCAAGTGACCTAATTGCCCTCAATTGTCCTCAATTAGCCTCAATTGGCCTCAATTGACCTTAATTGGGCTCAATTAGCCACAATTGGCCTCAATTGGACACAATTGGCCTCTTGTGTCATTGTCCTCGATTGGCCTCAAGTGGCCTAATTGGCATTATTTGGCCTAATTGTACTCAATTGGATTCAATTGGCCTAATTATCCTAATCAGCCTCAATTAGACTCAATTGACCTAATTAGCCTCAATTAGTCTCAATTGGGATCAATTGGACTCAATTAGCATCAATTTCCATGAATTGTCCTCAATTGGTCTAATTAGACTAATTCACCTCAATTCACTACAAAATATTTAGGTTTTTCCCAGAGGGAATTATCTGTTGGTAAAAGTGAAATTTTTGTTGGTAAAACGTTTTACCAACATATATGTCCCTGTCACTAAACTGTTGGTAAAAACTCTGTCGCTAAATGTTTTTACGACAGATAAAATAGTTCTGTTGCAATTATAATAATACCAACAGATAATATATATGTTGGTTAAAGTGTTTATCAACAAATTAATACAATTGTTTCTATTCGTAATAATATTACCAATATATAATATCTTTTTATAAATTAAATTTAAATAAAAATATTAAAAAAATAGTAAAATTTCATGTTATATTTATTAATTTATTATATATAATACACCTGTATTAATTATCAAACCAAAAACACTTTTCGCAGAAGCTCAAACTTGGAAAAAAGTTTAATTATATTTGATACAAAATGAATAAATACATAATTGAAGTAGATTGATATGTAAAGAGATCATAAAACATGAATTACAAGATCCATCTATCTCACCTCCCCCAACCCCACATGAGAAAAGGGCATGTCGTCACTTGACTGAAACCCCCCAATGAAATAAGCATATGTCATCTAGACTCCTCCAGAACCCACCATGGTAGAAGAACAGTTACTCCCGTCAAATATCATTAATCACCCCTCAAGTAGGCCACTAGAAGAAATACACCACATCAACTCAAGTCACTACTATGCCACATCATCTCAAGTCGCTACTATGCCACATCATTCAGCTCCAAGATCTACACCACACATAACCAAAGAGCATATCCATAAATCAATGTAATATATATTGCTTGAATTGAAACAAAAGTTGAAATAAATAAAAACGTAAAAATATTATTTGCATAAAATTAGAATTTTCATCATCCTTGTTGACATTTCACGAAATGGTAGTACAAATGAATGAATGTCACACCCTTCTGCTCCCAGGTCTACAATGCACTCCAAAAATAAAACAATAATTAAAAATTTCACTATTAGTTAGGTTTGACCCCAGGTCCATGTGGGTGGTTTAGAGTAGGATAATACAATATCAATACTTTACAATAAAAAAGAAAAAATAGAGAAATGACTTCATAACAAATGCATGACTGCGGCCAATTAAAAACTTGTGGTACTTGTAATTCTAAATGAGGTTAAACCTGGTGATGTTATTTTCAAACCCATTAATCATCAGGTTCCTCACATCTTTGGCACCAATGCTCTAGCCCCACATCCATCTATTCTCATTTGACCCTGCTGAATCTTTGGAGGAAAGCTTTCAAGTCTATGGTGTCGGGCAGGTTCCCAACACCTATGCAAAATCGAGGAAACAAGCATCGACCATCCAAATGCTCTATTACACTTTTCACTCCATTATGATAGCCATGCCCTCCTTTTGGTTGGAGCCTTATGATAGGAAAACTAATTTCATCATAAACCAATTAGATATAATGCAACTTCACTTCATAATATGTTGTAAGGGGGCCAACCGAGTCCCCACTATAGCTCATGTAGCCCTTAGGTTTTTCCAACAAAATCGGCACCATGTTAATGGAATCAATATGAATCAATGCCTTCGACTGTATTTTTTTCAAAACAATTTCTTGCTTTTGGGAAATGAATTCAATCATCTCAAAACCAACATTATGCCTGGTTCCATGATTACTTGTTCCCCAGATTCAACAAACCAACAATCAGCCAAGGGGTATACACCAATTTAGGCCCCATCGAATTGGAGGACGATGTGTTCGCAGATAGAGTCTGAGGGGATGGGTCTACGTTATCTAGACGAAAAAGTGGGATCCTAGGGTAGGGTATGCATTTTTTAGGTGCATAAACTACATAAAAACAAAGAGTATACCTACCATTCAGTGAAAAAAAGCTGCACGATTTGAAACAAAAATAGAAATAAATGAAAGTGTTAAAAAATACACGTAACAAGTTTCAAAATATGAACCCAATATCTTAAAATAGAGTAAAAGTGTGCAAATGAAGCAAAAAAATCCCACAATTTTACCTCCCTCATCCCTCCCAGTTTTGATGAATCAACAACATAATGCCTGATATATGATGGAAAACCTCCAGCAGATCCAATACCATCCCTGTCTACTGCAGGGAGAGAAGATGTAGAAGACTGGCCGGTCTGAAACCCCCGGTATGCCCCTAAACCTTGAAATTTAGACTGAGAAACATAGTTACAAATCATGCTAGGACTAAAAATCTTAATCCTCATTTGTGCACTAAATCCTTCACTTAAGCCAATAGGATTACTGACACCCCTGCAAAAAATGTTGCGACATTCCGCCTAGAATAGATGGTGACATCGATGAGGCTGGAACCCACCCATACCCATCATTGGACTTAGAACATTCAGCCCAAGATTCTGATTAACCATGACCACACCTTGGTTTGGATTCTTCCCAATCAACCCTTTGTTCAAACCCAAGGGGTATGTTGGCAACACTATATTACTTGGGGAAAATGTTGTAACGACATTTTCATAGAATTGTCATTTTTAATTGTTTGTGTTGGCATCTAAAGGATTGGTAGTCCAAATGAATGAAACATAGGAATCAGTGAGGAACCCCAAGTCCCACACCCTTCAGCTCCATGATCTACAACACACAACCAAAATAGCATAACCACAAATCAGTGCAAAATATATGCATGAATTGAACCCAAAATATAAATAAATCACAATGTAAACAAATTATCTTCATATAATGGGCATTTTTCATCATCCTTGTTGACATCTCAAGGATTGGAAGTCCAAATGACTGAAATATAGGAATTGTTTCTCCAAAAAGATGCCAAGATCCCAAACACTATATTGTCTGAAAATATCATTTATACCTTGAATAAGTAGTGATGGAATTGATTATAAAAAGTTTTAATTCATATATCATTAACCAAAGAGTCAAAATTTAAAAAACTCCCCATAAAATAAAATCCATGATCATCTATACTGGTCAGATGTGTATGGGCCTTAGAAAAACCATACCATCTCCACAATATCATTTTATCTTTTCCAGGTTAAAAGGGACAACAAGCAATCCAAAGAACACAAGTGAGTCCAATAACAAAAAATCATGAATATTGATGCATGAAAGATGTGTAAAATGAAAATAATGATTCCCCAGAAAATAATAAGATAGCAAATTATGGGTAAACAGCAACCCAACATGCTCATTATTCCACCTCAATGAGGAAAACAACAACCCAACATGCCAACTTCAGCTTAACATGACCATTAATCAACCTTAAACACAGTCCCATCTAACCACCTTAATCACATGCCAATTTCAGCTTAATAATAAGCACACCGAACACTACATTTTTAACCAAACAACCTCTTCTGAGTAGTTTTCAGAAATTCCATCACTTAATCCACCTTAGTGAGGAAAAATGAAACCAAAAATTCCAATTTCAGCTTAATATTCCCATTTATCCACATTAAACATATTCCAATCAATCCACCTTAAACAAATTCCCATTACAGCTTAACATGTAACAAACCAAACACTCTAATTTTTTAACCAAACGACCCATTTTGAGTAGTTTTTAGAAATTCCAGCACTTATTACAACCAATTATTTGTTTATAATAGTTAAAAAATAAATATTATCATCAATAAAAATTTAAGAAGGCTTTGAACAACTCTATCATAATATTTAAACACATATGAATGTTTAAATACATAGCAGTTTTCCAGTTTTTCATAATAGGAAACATGTTACCTTCAAAAACAAATAACTACCCGTTCTGAGTAGTTTTTAGAAATTCCACCACTTATTAAAACGAATTATTTGTTTAAAATAGTTTAAAATTCAATATGATCATGAAGAAAACATTACCCAAGGCTTTTAAAAACTCTAACATAGTATTTAGACACATATCAAAGTTCAAATACATAGCAGTTTTCATGTTTTGCATTACGGGAATCATGTTACTTTCAGTAACAAATAACTACCCCTTATGACTAGTTCTTAGAAATTATAACCCTTATTTCAACCAATTATTTGTCTAAAATAGTTTAAAATTCAATATGATCATCAGGAAAACATTACCGAGGCTTTGAAAAAACAGTAACATAGTATTTAAACACATATCAAAGTTTAAATACGAAGCAATTATCATGTTTTTACGAGAATCATGTGACTTTAAATAACAAATAACCACCTACATGGAGACAAAAAGATAATGCTTCACTGTAAATACATCTGAATTGCAACCCCAAAATTCAAATTTAAGCCCTGATGGGGAGGCTGCTATTACTAAAATGCTTGAATATTGAAATGCTTCACATTCACCCCTATTGTAATTGAATAATTGATCTGCTAAATAGACTTACATTTCTTGTTTTTTGTGTCATATAGAGGATACTGTAGGTATAGTGGGAGCTATTGAAACTGAGATATCAGTTGATAGAGTTAGGTCATGACAGTTCTATAATTTGGCAGCTCATGATGGGTTTCATTGAGTTACATTGGTAGGGGCTGGCTGGTGTTGGAATGGTGGTGTATTGACGAGGAATCACAGTGTTATTGGGTGTGTCATAGTGTCTAGGGTTCAATGTAAGTATTTTGGAAAAGGGATGATCATACATCTTGTTTATAACCCTTAAATAAATAATATTTAAACACTTGTTTCTTCCGTTACTGATTTAATGGTTATGGAATGAATGGTTTTCATCGTGGCATATAAGAGGCTGAAAGAAATATGTATATTTTCTAGTATTTGGAAGCCAAAGTGTTGAGTTTGTTTCATGGGGAAAGGGTGACCTAGAGAGTTTGGGTGTATTTTCTCAAATTTTCTTCTCTGCGTGGTCAGGGATGACGTTCCATGGAGACCTGAGTTGATATTCAATATTATATCCACCTATATGTTATCACACTATCATAATTTGGTTGTGAAAGGTTCCTATCTTATATATTCTAATTATTTTTGTTTCTTTTTTGGTAACAATACAACTATGGCCATTACAACATGAGCCCTGGGTGGTCTGTTCTAGGAGATCACAACATTAATTTTATGTTCATCTTATTATACTCTATCTAACACAATGAACATTGAATAACTTATTTTAGAAGAGGATCCAAGAGCTCTACCTTTTTATTTATATAAAGTATTGATGTTTTGTGCCTATGTTTTCATTTGAAAAATGTTGAGGGTCAAAATGTAATGAATAGTTTGAATGTAATCATCCTATTGTTTTAAATAATATACACAGATTGAATAAAAAAAAGTTTAAACTAACAGTACTACAATTCATTGAAAGTACATGTACCAACATAAATATAATGTGAAGGGAGTCTATGTAAATGTGTTTTTAAAATAAATTAAATGTAATAGGAAATAAATTGTTACATACTATTGGATGTGAAAATGAAATTGTTGTAGAACTTGATACAGTTCAATGAGATGATGCATCATAAGGCACAACCAGCAAGGAAATCAATAGTAAAGAATTCCAGTTGATAAATAATTTTATATGCTATAAGAAAAATGTATAAAGGACGTACCTTGAATTCATTTTCATAGTTCTCAAAAGATATGGATTGTTCCGCATTATCAGTTATAAAGTCATATTTGGAAGAATTATGTTATAATGGTGAGTTGTCCTTGTACTCATGTGCACTAATGGCATGTGAAACTATGTTGTCTGCCTTCATCACAATATCAAACCTCAGGTATCCCTCAATTAGTGCACCTCCCTTTCTTGAATATATGGTCATTGGACCGAAGCCAACATCTCAACAATAAAAAATGGGAAGTAATCTGACAACAAAAATGGACTTACTTACAAGACAGTACTTCCATGGACCACTTCAACTGTAGGGATCCAACATGGTTTTCATTGGTCCCCTTGGCAGTATCAACTGGCCTACATAGAATTAAAGATGACCAACTTGATGAACCAAATAAACACCAATCTAAATCCATCAACTTTGAAGGAATATGTAGTGAATAGAATATCCATACAGTAATGAAAAGCAAGGATCCCATTCAATCTATAACACCACAACCCGACATTGAATATCCTTGGCCTGGATGACCCGTGGTAGTGGTGTTAACATTAGTGAGATCCCACCATCATTCAGTTAAGAACCTTTGGTTTCAGACAACATTTCATCACCAGCATCAATAGAACCCTGGACCTCCATAAAAAAGCACCCAATCCTCAAGGCAGCAGTGGGGACCAAACCAGGGCAGCCCTGTAGTGTGAAAAATAGCACCCCTATTGAAGCATCTCCTAGTGATTTCAACAGCAAACAGGAACCTAGGGGAATCAAGAATTAACAACCAACTAGACCTTCTTCAAGAAAAAGTCCTCCTAAACATGCCACTCAGACCAAAAATTGCTACGACCCAGCATAACGGTGTCTCGGAACCTTCCAAGTTGCAGAGGACAACACCTAAACCCAATGGAACTTGTTACAGTGATGCCCAACTCCCACAGTATTGGTACACATTCAGACATCCTCCAAGTATAAGAAAGATCTCCTCTGCGAGCTGACCACCTACAGACCCGCACAGACCCTCGAATCCATAAGTCACAGACCACCCAGCTGGGATTGGCCCACTTCATCGTGCGAGGATGCCGGATGGGGATAGGGAGGGGGTGGGGGGTTCGTGCGATGATATCTAAGGGGGACGCAAGTCGGGAACATGGAGGTGGTTCGCGAGATGATTTCGGAGGTAGAAGATGGTTGGGAATGGGGAGGGTCTGGTGGGGAACAGGGTGGTAGGGTGTGGGGAGTGGGGTCGCGGGGAACGGGGGTAGGGTTTGGGGGAGGGGGTCGCGAGGAATGTGTGGGGTGGTTAAGGGCGAACATTTGGATTTTTTTTGCGCATATATATAAATTTATGAATTTTTATAAAAAAATATATTGTATAATGATTGTGTTTATATATATATATATATATATATATTATCAATAAATATTAATAAATTATGGATATTTTAATCAAACTTATATAATATATCAATTTTTGGTAAAATTATTGATATTATTTATTAATTTATTACTAACGGGTTTTTATACTGGTAATATATTTTTTTGTTAATAATAATTAATAATATAATAATTTATCTGTAAATCAATTATTGGTATTATTATGATAAGGCGATAGATTTAAATGTTAGTAAAAAAAATTCTTATTAAACTACTAATATAAACAGACATATCTGTTGGTAAAAATAAATTTTGGCACCAATAGTTAATATTAACGAAATTAAATATCTATTGCAATTAATCATCTTTACTAATAGATATATTATATGTCAATTATTTTATGTTGGTAAAGGTAACTTTTTTGTAGTGATTTGCCTCAATTGGCTGAATTAGCCTCAATTGGACTAATTGGCTGCAATTGGCCTCAATTTTCCCCAATTTGCCTCAATTGTATTCAATTGGCCTATATTGGCCTAATTGGTTTTATTGGCCTCAATTGGCTTCAATTGGTCTCAATTCGCCCAATTGGCCTCAATTAAGCTCAATTGACTGAACTGAACTTAATTGGCCTCAATGGGTCTAATTGGCCTTAATTGGCCTCAATAAACCTCAATTAGCCTCAATTGGCCTAATTGACCTCAATTGGACCAATGGCCTAATTGGCCTCAATTTGCTTAATGATCCTCAAATAGCCTCAATTGGTCTCAATTGGCCTAGTTGGCCTCAATTGACCTCAACTGGCCTCACTTGACTCAATTAGATGTAATTAGCCTCAATTGGCCTCAATTGGGATAACTTACCTCATTCAGTCTCAATTGGATTAATTGGCCTCATTTGGCCTCAATTGGCCTAATTGGTCTAATTGTCCTCAATTTGACTCTATTGAAACAGTGGGAGCCCTAGACCCAACTATGTAGTACTTTTGATTATTGTATCATGTGTACAGTTAGATATGTGTGATGATATCTTACCATTATAGTGAAAAATTTTCTGCACCCACTATAATAATGGTAATTTCCAAAGGTTAATTGTCGTGTCAAGAGGTTGTAGCAGATCCCAGACTATAATGAGAACCTCGAGATACAATGACATTGATCTTAAATATATGTTCTATAGTCTAGATACATCTTACTGACTGGACACAGTAGATGTCTTACTATCAGGTGCTGGGGGCTCATAAGCATTGAGGCTTCTTCTCATGAAGTTTGCACTTGGTGATCTCTAGTAGTGAGATCATGAGGATAGACCCATCAATAGGAACACCACATGTTTTGGGTGTCATTGGTTGTTCCTATCTACAGACATGTGTATTGGTCGCCTAACTTGAGACCATTACCAATGTATATCATTTGATTGCGTACTTTTATGCAAGGCGAAAACCATGGTTGTAATGTCGTGGAGAGGTAGTTTGTGTTGGGTACGTCGTTGGGGGTATGAAGTTGGTTGAATGGTCAAGAAAGGATTTGTCGCTTCCAAGTAGAGGAAGTTATATATCTCAGGCCTGGTTGATCAGGATGGTGCCACCTTCATAAGTCTTTGGCCAAAGTAGTAGAAAGGAAAATCCATCCAGATAGATCAACAAATAATAAAGCAAGATAAGGACGATGACACAAGAGTGCGTCCTGCTTTATGAGATATTTAATGACAAAGAGACTATAGTACACAGTCAGTGTTCATAGGATGGTAGACATTGTTATGAATATCCTTATCTCTTTAGGGTTCATGATGAGTTTCTAGACTCCGCTCTTGGTCTATGGATTTTATTCACTGCTTTCGAGATAAGGGCCTAGAGGGTCACATAGAACAGCGTATTCAAGAATCCAAACCTATTCAGTTGAATAGGTATATGGACATAGTGGGCCCTGCCACGGGGTCCAAGTGTTGTCCAAGTTGTTGATAACCAAATGAATTAAATTCATTGTTATTCAAGTTTTGAATATTTCGGATTGAATTTATTTAATGTATTTACAAGTTTAGTAAATATGAGAAAATATTAATCGAACGAATATTATTTTAATATTCAAGGTTCATTGAATATTAAGTGGGACAACGAGTCGAGTTAAATTGCTTGGATTTTATCACGTAATATATTTCATATATATTACAAGTATGTGATAAAATAAATAAATAATATTGACGTACTTTTAAGTCGTCATAGTTATTTATTTAGTGGACGTGGAATTAACGGTGGCTGGGGAACCCAACCGGGAAATTTCCACAATCCGCTATAAATAGAGGAGAGGGGCTCAAGCGCAAGCACTATTCATGTCAATTTGGACAGACCTTCTCTCTCCTACCACTCTCTAGAGAGAGAAGTAGTCGATCCGTGATTGGATCGAGTTTCCTCTCACGCATCGCAATATCGACGATGCAGTGATCATCGGGACGTCGAAGATATCGTCAGATCGCCGCGCTAGCACCCGGAATCCAACGATCGACGTTCCAGCGTATCTTTGAAGCATGTGTTGATGATCTAGAGGAATCCTGCTATGGATCCTTCATGCAACGATCACCGATGACATGTTTCGGTCGACAATGACTTCAGATCTGAAATGGTAAAGTTTTCTTTTTAATTTTGTTCTCTTTTACAATATACGCGAGATCCTCGGACCTCTCCAGGGCCCACAGTAAAAGCTGGTGGGCCGGAGATTTTAAAAAATTTCATCGGCGAGACAACGGAACTTGTCTTCCCCGAGCACAACCCGCAAAAAATCGTAGCAGGTGTTCGGGATTGAATTTAATTTAAATTAAATTAATTAATTAATTTAATTACAGAATTAAATTAAATTATTTAATATATTAATTGTGGTTGAAAATAAATAAATTTTAATAATAGGATAAAATTAATTCAATTTAGTTATTAAATTGAATTAAGTTCAATTAATTTAATTATCACATTAAAATTAAATTAATTAGCGGACCGATAATTAATGAAATTATTTAAATTCATTAATTCATTTAATTAAATTAAATAAACCCTCGTACTTAATTATTGCATTTTAATTTTTATCGCGCTTTATTTTTACCTGTCTTCTGGTCTTGAGCATCAACCCTTGTATGTCTTCATTTAATTAATTATTTAAATGCATGTGATGCTTGTAAATTAATTAAACGGATGGTCTACGCTTCATTTTTTTTGGTTAAAATGTATAAGGGCCTGCACACCCAATTTATTTTATGTACATTTATACCCGAGTTCCCCTCGCCTGCGCGTGAGTATCTTTGTACTTCGGACGAAGACGGCGAGCGACGTGGACATCACCAAGATGACGCGGTGCACATTGATGTAGACAGTGCTAGACGACATGTGGATTCTGCCAAGACGTAGTGGTACTCCAAGACGTGACGTCGACCCCGTCAAGACATGGAGATACTGTAGAAGACTAGCGGACATATAATTGGTCTATTTGGGCCTAATTGGATACAATTATACTTATTGGCCTCATTTGGCCTCAATTTGCCTAACTGACCTCAATTGGGCTCAATGGGCCACAATTGGCCCCAATTCACCTCAATTAGCCTCAGTTGGCCTAATGGGCCTAATAGCCTCAATGGGACTCAATTGGCCTTAATTGGCCAAATGGGCTTCAATTGGTCTCAATTAGACTCAAATGGCCCCAAATGGCCTCAATTGGCCTAATTAGATTAATTGGCCTCAACTTTCCTCAATTTCCCTCAATAGGCCTAATTTTCCTAATTGGCCTCAATTGGTGTCAGTTGCAGTCAATTGATCAAATTGGCCTCAATTGGACTAATGGGATTAAATTAGCCACAATTGACCTTAATTTGCCTCAATTGTTCTCAATTGACCTATTTGGCCTAATTGGGCTCAATTGGGCTCAATTGGCTAATGGCCTCAATTGGGCTAATTGGCCTAATTGTCGTAATTGGCCTCAATTTCCCTCAATTGGCCGCAATTGTCCTTAATTGGAATCAATTGACCTAATTGGACTCAATTTTCCTAATTGGAATAATTGTCCTCAATTGGCCTGAATTGGCCTAAATGGCCAACTTGGCCTCAATTGGCCAAATTGGCCTCAACTGGGTAAATTGTCCTTATTGGCCTCAATTGGATTCAATTGACCTCAATTGGCCTAATTGGGCTCCATTGGTCTCAATTGGCCTCAATTGGAGTCAATTGGCCTCAATTGGGTTCAATTGGCCGAATTGGACAAATTGGCCTCAATTGGCCTTAATTGACCTAAATTGGACTCAGTTGGCCAAATTGGAATAGTTGGCCTCAATTGGTCTCAATTGGTCTAATTGGCCAAATTGGCCTCAATTTTTTCAATTTACCTCAATTGGCTCAAATGGACTAATTGGCCTAAATGGCCTCAATTGGTCTCAATTGACCAAAATGGCCTCAATTAGTCTTAATTGGCCTGATTGGCCAAATAGGCCTCAATTGGCCTAACTGGTCTCAATTGGCCTCAATTTGCCAATTTGGCCTCAATTGGTCATAATTGGCCTATATCATCCTAATTCACCTCAATCGTCCTCAATTGGCTTAAATTGGCCCAAATTGGCCCAAATTGGCCAAATTGGCCTCAATTGGCCTCAATTGTCCTCAATTGGCCTCACTTAGCCGAATCAGCCTCAATGGACCCCAATTGGTTGCAATTGGCCTCAACTGGCCACAATTGGCCTAATTGGACTAATTGAACTAAATTAGCCTCAATCAGCCTAATTGGACTCAATTAGCCTAATTGGGCTCAATTGGCCTCATGGGTCTCAATTGGCCAAATTGGCCAAATTATCCTCAATTGGACTCAATTTTTCTCAATTGGACTAATTGGACTAGTTGGTCTAAATTGTACTCAATTGGATTTAATTGGCCGAATTGACCTCAATTGTCCTAATTGGTCCCAATTAGCCTTAATTGGTCCGCATTGGCCTCAATTGGCCTCAATTGTCCCTAATAGGCCTCAATTGGCCTAATTGGCATCAACTGGACTCGATTGACCTCAATTGACCTCAATTTGCCTAATTCTCCTCAATTGGCGTCAATTCATCGCGATTGGCCTCAATTAGCCCAAATTGGATTTAATTGGCCTAATTGGACTAATTGGCCTAATTTTCCTCAATTGTGATAGTTGTCCGCATGTGGCCTAGTTTTCCTAATTGGCCTAACTGGACTCAATTGGAATAATTGGCCTTAATTTCCCTAAATTGGCCTAATTGGCTTAATTGGTCTCAATTTGCCACAATCTTCCTCAATTGGCCTACTTGGACCAATTAGTCTCAATTGTCCTCAATTGTCCTCAATTGTCCTCAATTGGCCTCAATTGGCCCAATTGGTCCAATCTGCCTCAATTGGCCTAATTGGACGAATTGGTCTCAATTGGCCTAAACTATCCTAAATTGGCCTCAATTGGACCAATTGGTTCAATTGGCCTTAATTGGCCTAATTGGCCTTAATTGGATTAATTGGTCTGAATTGCCATAAATTAGCATCAATTGGTCCAATTGGCCTCAATAAGCCTCAATTGGCCTCAATTAATCCCAATTGGCCTCACCTGAACTCAATTGGCCTCAATTGGCCAAATTGGCATAATTGGCTGTAATTGGCCTCAATTGATCTAATTGGCCTTATGGGGATCAATTATCTTCAATTGGTCTAATTTCCCAAATTGGGATCAATTTGCCTCAATTGGGCTCAATTGGCCTAATTGGTCTTAATTGGCCTAATTGACCTAATTGAACTCAATTGGAATAATTTTCCTTAATTGGACTCAATTAGCCTAATTGTCCAAACTGAACTCAATTGTCATCAATTGACCTCAAATGGAATCAATTATCCAAATTGGCAATAGTTGGCCACAATTGGCCTCAATTGGTTTAATTGGCCTCAATTGAACTCAATTGGCCACAATTAGACTCAATTGAAATCAATTGGCCTCATTTGGACTCAATTCGCTGCAGTGGACCTCAATTGGGCTCAATGGGCCTCAATTGGCCTCAATTGGCCTCAATTGGTCTCAATTGGCCTCAATTGGGCTCAATTGGCCTAATTGGCATCAATTGGCCTAATTAACCTAATTGGCCTCAATTGGTCTCAAATGTCCCAAATTTTCTAAATTGGCCTCAGTTGACCC
This sequence comes from Viscum album, assembly GCA_963277665.1. NCBI lineage: Eukaryota > Viridiplantae > Streptophyta > Magnoliopsida > Santalales > Viscaceae > Viscum > Viscum album. The sequence goes on from CAUJRU010000003.1 coordinate 5,854,852, forward strand.
TAATTGGTCTCAATTTGGCTTAATTGGCTCAATTGGCCCAATTGGGGTCATTTGGCCTCAATTGGCCTCAATTGGCCTCAATTGGTCTCAATTGGTCTAATGGCCACAATTGGCCTCAATTGGTTTAATTAGTCTAAATGGAAATCAATTGGCCGAATTGGACTCAATTAGCCTTAATTGGCCTAATTGGCCTAATTGGACTCAATTGGCCTCAACTTTATCAATTTGCCTCAGTTGGTCTAATTGGCCTCAATTGGCATAATTAAACTCAATTGGCCTGAATTGGACTCAATTGGCCTCAATTGGCCTCATTTGGCCTCAATTGGCCTCAATTTTCCTAATTGGCCCCAATTGGCCTCAAGTGACAAAATTGGTCTCAATTGGCCTCACTTGGCATAATTGGCCTCAATTGGCATCAATTGGCATAATTGGCCTCAATTGGCACAATTGGCCCCAATTGGCCTCAATTGGCCTATTTGGACTCAATTGGCCTCAATTGGCCTCAATTGGCCTTAATTGGCATAATTAACCTCAATTGGTCTATTTGGCGTCAATTGGTCTAATTGGCATAATTGGCCTCAATTGTCCCCAATTGGTCTCAATTGGTATAATTGGCCTCAATTGGACTCAATTGGTCTCAATTGGTCTCAATTGGCCTCAATTGGCCTCAATTGGCCTCAATTGGTCTCAATTGTCCTCAATTTGTCTCATTTGACCTCAATTGGGCTCAATTGGTCTCAATTGGCCTAATTGTAGTTAATTGGCCTCAATTGGCCCAATTAGCCTAATCGGTCTCTATTTGCCTCAATTGGCCCCAATTGGCCACAAATCTGTAGCAATTTTCCTAATTGGCCTCAATTGACCTAAATTGGCCCAATTGGCCTTAATTGATCTCAATTGGCAGCAATTGACCGCAATTGGTCAAATTGGCCTCAATTGGCCTTAATTGGACCAATTGGCTTCAATTGGAGAAAATTGGCCTCGATTGGCCGCAATTAGTCTAATTGGCATCAGTTGGCCTCAATTAGCATCATTTGGTCTCAATTGACGACAATTGGCTTCAATTAGGCTCAATTGGCCTTAGTTTTCCTAATATACCTCAATTGGCCTAATTGGTCTCTATTGGCATCAATTGAGTTCAATTGGTTGAATTTGCCTCAAATGATCTCAATTGGCGTCAATTATCATGAATTATCCTAATTGGCCTAATTGGCCTCAAATGGCCTCAAATGGCCTAATTGGCCTAATCAGCCGCAATTCTTGTGAATTGGTTTAATGGCCTCTATTGGCATCAATTGAACTAATTGGTCTCAATAGACCTCAATTGGCCTCAATTGGTCTAATTAGCATAATTGGTCGCAATTGGTCTAATTGACCTCAATTGGCCAAATTGGCTATAATTGGCGTCAATTGGCCTAATTGACCGAATTGGCTTTAATTGACCTCAATTGGTCTAATTGGCCTAATTGAAATCAATTGGCCTCAATTGGCCTTAAATTTCCTCAATTGGCCTAATTGGCCTTAGTTGACCTCAATTTGCCTCAATTTCCCTCAATTTCCCTCAATTGGCCTCAATTAGCCTCAATTAGGCACAATTAGTCTAATTGGCCTAATTTTCCAAATTGGCCTTGACTGGCCTAATTGGCCTCATTGGGCAGAATTGGCCTTAATTGGCCTGATTGGCCTCAATTGGACTAAATTTCCCTAAATTTCCCTTAATTGGACCTCGTTGGTCTTAATTAGCTTAGTTGTCCTTAATTGTCGGTAACTGGACTAATTGGCCTAATTGGCCTCAAGTGGCCTAATTGGCATAATTGTCCTCAATTTGCCTCAATTAGCCTCAATTGGCATCAATTAGTCTCAATTGGATGTAATTGGCATCAATTGGTCCTAATGGTCATAATTGACCTCAATTGGTCCCAATTGGCCTCAATTGGAATAATTGGACTAATTGGCCACAATTGGCTTTATTTGGCCTAATTGGCCTCAATTGGCCCAATTAGCCTCAATTTTTCTTAATTGGACTCAAGTGGCCCAATTGGCCTCAATTGGCCTCAAGGGTCTAAATTTGCCTAATTGGTCTCAATTGGTTTAATGAGCCTCAATTGGCCCCAATAGACCCAAATTGGCCAAATTGGCCCCAATTGGCATAATTGGTCCCAATTGGCCTCAACTGGTCTCAATTGGCTATAATTGGGCTCAATTGGCTGCAATTTGCCTCAATTGACCAAATTGGCATCAATTGGCGTCAATTGGCAGCAACTGGAGTCAATTAACGTCAACTGGCCCAACTGGACTGAATTATCCTGAATAGGCCTAATTGGACTCAATTGGCCTAAATTAGCATAAATTGGCCTAATTGGCCTAAATTGGAGTTAATTGAGCTCAATTGGATAATTGGCCTAATTTGACTCAATTTGCTTCAATTGTTCTCAACGGGCCAAATTGGCTTCAATTGACCTTAACTGGGATCAATTGGATTAATTGGCCTCAATTGGCATCAATTGGCATCAATTGGCCACAACTGACCTAATTTACCTAATATGCCTCAAATAGCCTCAATTGGACTCAATTGACATAATTGGAATGATGGCCAAAATTGGCCTCAATTGGCCTCAAATGGCCGCAATTGGCCTCAATTTTCATCAAATGGCTTAATTTACCCCAAGTGGACTCAATTAGTTGCAATTGGCCTCAATTGGGTTCAATTGGCCTAAATTCACCTCAATTGGCATAATTGGCATCAATCGGCCTCAATTCTCCTCAATTCACCTCAATTGGCCTAATTGGCCTCAATTGGCCTGATTTCCCTCAATTGGCCTAATCGGACTAATTGGACCAATTTCCCTCAATTGGTTAAATTGGCCTTAATTGGCCTTGATTGGGATCGATTGGCCAAATTGGCCTCAATTGGCTACTATTGGCTTCAATTGGCCTAATTGGCCTCAATAGGCCTCAATTGGTCTCATTCGTCCTCATTTGGCCTCAATTGGCCTAATTATATTCAATTGGACGCAGTTGACCTTAATTGCCCTAATTTGCATCAATTGGCTTCAATGGTCCACAATTGGACTAAATTGGCCTAAATTCACCAAACTATCCTCAATTAGCCTCAATTGACCGTAATCGGCCTAAATTAGCCTAATTGGCATCAATTGATCCCAATTGACATCAATTGGGCTCAATTGTCCTAATTGGATTCAATTCTCATCAATTTTTATAATTGGCTTCAGTTGGACATAATTGGCCTAATTCAGCTGGCCTCAACTGTCCTTATTGGCCTCAATTGGCTTAATTAGCCTAATTGGTTTCAATTGACCTCAATTGATCTAATTGGACTCAATTGGCATAAACTCACCTTAATTGTCCTTAATTGGTCTCAATTGGTGTAATTGGTCTCAATTGGTCTAATTAGGCTCAATGTGCCTCAATTGACCTCAATTGGTCTCAATTGGTGCAAATTGGCTTCAATTAACCTCAATTGGCCTAATTAGCATCAATTGGCCTCCATTGGCTTTAATTGGCCCCAATTGGCCATAATTGACCTCAATTGGCCCAATTGGCATCAATTGACCTCAATTGGTACAAACAAATTGGCCTCAATTGGTACAAATTGGTCTCAATTGCCCTCAATTGGTCTAATTAGCATTAATTGGCCTCCATTAGCTTTAATTGGACCCAATTGGCCATAATTGGCCTCAATTGGATTAGTTGGCGTCAATTGGCTTAGTTGGCCTTAACTGGCTGCTATTGGCCTCAATTGGACCCAATTGTCATAATTGGACTAATTTGCCTTAATTTTCCTCAATTGTCCTAATTGGAATCCATTGGCCTCATTCGGCCTAATTGACATCAATTGGCCTTAATTAGCCTAATTGACATCAATTAACCTAATTAGCATAATTGGTCTCAATTGGCCTCAATTGGTTGAATTGGCCTCAATTTCCCTCAATTGTCCTTAATTGGATAATTGGCCTCAATTAGCCTCAATTGGCCTCAATTGGCCCCAATTGGCATCAATTGGATTCAATTGGCCTCAATTGTCCTCAACTGAACTAAATTGACCTAAATTGGCCTAATTGGACTCAATTGGCCCAAATTGACCTCAATTTTACTAATTTGTCTAATTGGCCTCAATCGGCCTCAATCGGGCTCAATTTTCCTCAATTGGCTCAATTGGCCTTAACTGGAATAATGGGCATTAATTGACGTAATTGGCCTCAGTTGGCCCATATAGGCTTAAATTGGTCTAAATTGGCATTAATTGGCCTAATTGGCTTAATTGGCCTCAATTGGCCTCAATTGTCCACAATTGAAATCAATTTTTATAATTGGCCTCTATTATGCCTCAATTGAACTCAATTGGCCTCGATTGGACTCAATTAACCTCAATTGGCCAAATTGGCCTCATTTAACTTCAGTTGGACTCAATTGGCCTCATTAATCTAATTGGCCTCAATTATCATCAATGCATTGAATTGGCGTCAATTGGCCTTAGTTGACCTCAATTGGCCTAATTTTCTTTAATTGGCCCCAATATGTCTAATGGGCCTAAATTGGCTTAATTGACAGAATTGGCATCAATTGGCCTCAATTGGCCAAATTGGGCTCAATTGACTTCAATTGGACTCAATTGGACGAATTGGACACAATTGGAATCAATTGGCCTTAATTTTCTTAATTGGCCTTGATTGTCGTAATTGGCCTTAATTGGCATCAGTTGGCCAAGTTGCCTTAATTGGCCTAATTGGCCTCAATTGTCCTCAATTGGCCCAATTTTTTTAATTCAACTAATTGGACTCAATTGGAAATAATTGGTCTTATTGGCCGCAATTGGCCTCAATTAGCCTAATTAGCCTCAATTGGCCTCAATTGGTCTCAATTGACCTCAAATGGCTTCAATTGGTTACAATTGACCTAATTGGATAATTGGCATGAATAGCCCTGAATTGATCTAATTGGATTGAATTGGCATAATTGGCCTCAATTGGCCTCAATTGGCCTCAATTGGCCTCAATTTGTAAAATTGGTCTCAATTGGCCTCAATTGGATTCAATTGGCCCCAATTGGCCTAATTAGCCTAATTAGCCTCAATTGGTCTCAATTGTCCTCAATTGGCGTCAATCGGTCGTTATTGGTTGCAATTGGCCTCAATTGTCCCCAATTGGCCTCAATTGGCCTAATTGGACTAATCGGCCCGACTTGAACTCAATTAACCAAATTGGCCTCAATTGCCTTCAATTGCCCTCAAGTGGCCTAACTGGCCTCATTGGCCTAATTGGGCTCAATTGGACTAATGGACCTCAAATGGCCTCAATTGGATTAATTGTCCTCAAATGACATCAATTGGACTCAATTGGCCTCAATTGGTCTCAGTTGGCCTCAATTGGCCTAATTGGCATACATTGTAATCAATTAGCCTAATTGGCCCCAATTGGCCTCAATTGTCTTCAATTGCACTGAATTTCCCTAAATTGGCCACAATTGGCCTCAATTGGCTCGATTGGCCTAATTGGACTCAACTGGACTCAATTGGGCTCAATTGGCCAAAATTTGCCTCAATTAGCCTAATTGGCCTAATTAGCCTTAATTGGCCTCAATGGGCCTAATTGATCTAAATTGGCCTCAATTGGCCACAATTGGCCACAATTGGTCACATTTGGCCTCAATTGGCTGTAATTGGCCATAATTGGCCAAATTGTACTAATTGGCCCCAATTGGCCTCAATTGGCCTATATTAGCATCAATTGGCATCAATTGGCCCCAACTGTCTCAATTAGTCTTAATTTGCCTCAATTTGTCTCAATTGCCCGCAATTGGGCTAATTAGCCTCAATTGGACGTAATTAGGATAATTAGCCTCAATTGGCCTCAATTGGCCACAATTGACATCAATTGCCCACAATTGGCCTCAATTCGCCCAATTGACCTAATTGGCCTCAATTGGCTTCAGTTGGCCTAATTGGCCTCAGTTGTCCTCAATTGGATTTGATTTAAACAATTTACCTTCATTGACATAATTGGACTCAATCGGATACTTAACATAATTAGACTCAATTGATCTAATTGGCATCAATTGGCCTCAATTGGCCTCAATTAGCCTAAATTGGCTGAGTTGGTCTCAATTGTCAAAATAGGCCTCAATTGTCACAATTGGCACAATTGGACTCAATTGGCCACAATTAACCTCAACTGGCCTAATTTCCCTCAATTGGCCTTTATTGGCCTCAATTTTCCCCAATTGGACTTAATTAGCTTAAATGGGCCTCAACTGCGTGTAATTTCCTTCAATTGGCCGAATTGGTCTCAATTGACCTCAATTGACCTCAATTCAACTCTATTTCCAAATTGACCTAAATTGGCCTAAATTGGGGTTAATTTTCCTAATTGGCCAAATTGGAAAAATTTGTTCAATTTTCCTTATTGTCCTCAATTTGCCTCAATTATCCTCAGTCAGGCAAATTGGCCTCAATTGGCATCAATTTTCCCCAATTGGATACGCATAGCTAATTGGCCTAATTTTCCTAATTGGCATCAATTGGCATCAATTGGCATCAATTGGCCTAATTGTTCTCAATTAGCTTAATTGTCTCAATTGGCTTGATTAGACTCAATTTTTTTTTTCTAATTGGCCTCAATTGGCCTAATTCGCCCCAATTATCCTAATTGATCTCAATTGGCCTCAATTGGACTCAATTGTCCTAATTCGATTCAATTAGCCTAATCGGCCTCAATTGGCCTAATCGGTCTCAATCGGCCTAATCGGCCTCAATCGACCTCAATCGGCCTTAATTGGGCTCAATTGGCCTCAATTGGCCTAATTGGAAAAATTCCCCTCAGTTGGTCTCAGTTACACTCAATTGGCCTTAATTGGTCTCAATTGACCTAATTGGCATCAATTTACCTAATTGACTCAATAGTTACCCTCAATTGGCCTCAATTGACCTAATTGGCCTAATTAGTCTCAATGGACCTCAATTTTTTTTAATTGTCATAATTGGCTTCAATTTTCCTAATTGGCCTCAGTGTGGTCATTGACATTCCGCTAACACATTTACTTTATTGTGATCATTGAGCATATCATTTATATTAAATATCATTTTTTGCCTCACTTGGCCTAATTGGCCTCAATTGGCCAAATTGGATTCAATTTGCCTAATTGGCCTCAATTGAATTCAATTCGCCTCAATTGGCCAAGTTGGTCTCAATTAGCCTAATTGGCCTCAATTTTCCAAATTGGACTCAATTAACCTCCACTGGACTCAATTGGATGAATTGGTCTAATTGGTCTCAGTTGGCCTCAATTGGCCTAATTGGCCTAATTTCCCTCAATTGACCTGAATTGTTCTCAATTTAACTCAAATGAGCTAATTGGCCTAATTGGCCTCAATTGGCCTAATTGGACTCAATTGGCATCAATTGGTCTCAATTGGCCTTAATTAGACTAAATGGAATAATTCCCCTCAATTGGCCTCAATTGGCCACAATTGTCCTCAATTGGTCTCTATTGGCCTCATTTGGCATAACTAGCCTAATTGGCCTCAACTGAATTCAGTTGGACTCAATTGGCCTTATGGATCAGAATTGATCTGAATTGTCTCAATTGGCCTCAATTGGCTCAATTTGCCTAATTGGTGTAATTGACCTCAATTGGCCTCAATTGTCCTAATTAGCATCAATGGGCCTAACTGGTCTCAATTTTTCTCATTGGCCTCAATTGGAATCAATTTTCCGAATTGGATTAATTGGCACAACTGGCCTAATTGGCCTAATTGGCTTGAATTGGCCTCAATTGACCTCAATTGGCCTTTAATTAGTCTAATTGTCATCTGTTGACCTCAATTGGCCACAATTAACCTCCATTGGGCTCAATTAGCCTCAATTGGCTTCAATTGGACTAAATTGGTATCAATTGATCTCAATTGGCTACAATTGGCCCCCACTGGAATAATTGGCCTCAATTAGCCTCAGTTGACATAATTGGACTCAATTGGCCTCAATTGGCCTCAATTGATCCCAATTGGCTTTAATTCACCTCAATTAGATTAATTGGCCTAATTGGCCTCAATTGGTCTAATTGGCCTCAATTGTCTTAATTAGCCCAATTTGCCTAATAGGCCTCAACTTGCCTCAGTTGGCCTCATTTAGCATAATTGACCTCAATTGGCCTAATTTGCCTCAATTGATCTTAATTGGCCACATTTGGCCTCAATTTTCATAATTGGCATGAATTGGGTTAATTGGCCTCAACTAGCCTACTTGGCCTCAATTGGCCTAAATTGCCTCAATTGGGATCAAGTGGCCTAATTGGTCTCAGTTGGACTAATTCACCTAATTTTCCTCAATTGGCCGCAAATGGACTAATTGGCCTCAATTGGCCCCAACTAGCCTCAATTGACCACAATTCTTTTAATTGCCCTCAAATGCCCTCGATTGGCCTCAATTGGATAAAATTGGCCTCAATTGGCCTAATTGGCCCCAATTGTTCTCAATTGGCCTCAATTGGCCTTTGTTGGCCTTAATCGGCCTAATTGGTCCCAATTGGCCTCAATTGGATTCAATTGGACCTATTGGCCATAATTGGTCTCAATTGCCAAAAATTAGCCTCAATTGGTCTCAATTATCCTCAAGTGTCCTAATTTCCCTAATTGACCCAATTGATCTCAATTGGCCTTAATTTTCCACAATTGTCTTCAATTTGCCTAATTAGCCTCACTTGGTTTACTAGATAATTAGCATAATTGGCCTTAATTCGCCTCAACTGACCTAATTGGCCTCAATTGGCCTAATTGGACACAATTTGTTTAATTAGCCTCAATTGGCCTAATTAGCCTCAGTTTGTCTAACTGGACTCAATTGGCCTCAATTGTACTCAATTGGTCAAATTGGCCTAATTAGACTCAATTGGACTCAATTGGCCTCAATTGGCATGATTACCCTAATTGGCCTCAATTTGCCTAATTGTATTAAATCCCCTCAATTTGCCTCAATTTTCCTCAATTTGCCTCAATTGTCCTAATTGGCCAAATTGGTCTCAATTGTCCTAAGGGTCCAAATTGGTATCAATTGGAATCAACTGGCCTCTATTGGCATAATTGGTCTAATTGGACTCAGTTGGCCTCAATTGACAAATTGGCCTCAATTGGCATAATTAGCCTCAATTAGCTTCAATTGACCTAATTGGACTCAATTTGCTATAGTTGGCTTCAATTGATGTCAATTGACCTCAATTGGACTCAATTGTCTTAATTGGACTAATTGGTCTCAATTAACCTCAATTGGCCAAATCTAATGTAATTGACCTCAATTGGCATAATTGGAATCAAGTAGCCTCAATTGGCCAAAATTGGCCTCAATTAGCACAAATTGGTCGTAATTGTCCTAATAGGCCTCAATTTACTTCAATTGGCCCTTACTAGCCCCAATTGGCCTAATTGGACCCAATTGGGCTAATGCCCCAACTGGCCTCAATTGGCCTCAATTGGCCAGAATTGGCATAACTGACATAATTGGCCTCAATTGGCCTCAATTAGCCTCAATTAGCCTCAATTGGCCTCAATTTTCCGCAATTGCCCTCAATTGTTCCTAATTGGCCTCAATTGGCTTCAATTGTCCAAATTGGCCTCAATTCTTCTAACTTGCATAATTATCCTCAATCGGCCTCAATATGCTTTAATTGACCTCAATTGGCTACAATTGGATGCAATTGGCCTAATTGGCCTAATTGGCCCCAATTGTCCTTAATTGCCTAAATTGGCCAAAATTGGCCTAAATTGACCTAATTGGTCTAATTGGTCTAAATTGGCCAAATTGGCCTATATAGGCCTCAATTGATATGAAATGGACTAATTAGCCTCAATTGGAATAATTGGCCTCAATTAGTCTCTATAGTACTCAATTGGTCGAATTGGCCTCCCTGGTCTTTTGGCCTCAATTGCCCTCAATTGGACTCAACTGGCCGAATCGGCCGAATTGGCCTCAATTATCCCCAATTGGCCTAATTGGAATCTATTGGCCCCAATTGGCCTCAATTGGCCTAAATTGACTTCAATTGGCCTAATTGGCCTAAATTGGCATAATTGGAATCAATTAGTCTCAATTGGTCTTAATTGGCCTCAATTGGTCTCAATTGACATCAATTGGCCTAATTGATCTCAATTTCTCTCAATTGGCCTCAATTGGCCTCAATTGGCATAATTAGCCTAAATTGGCATAATTGGCCTCAGTTGGCCTCAATAGGCTTCAATTGGCCTAATTGGACTCAATTGGCCTCAATTACCTTCAATTAGCGTCAATTGGATTAATTAGACTAATTAGTTTCAATTGACCTCAATGAACCTCAATTGGCCTAATTAGTCGTAATTGGCCTCAATTAGCCTAATTGGCCTCAATTTTCCCTATTTTGTCGCAATTGGCCTCAATTGGTCTCAATTGGCACTAATTGGCCTTATTGGCCTCGATTGGCCTCAATTGACCTCAATTGCCCTAAATTGGCCATAATTGGCCACAATTGGCCACAATTGGCCATAATTGGCCTCAATGGGCTCAAGTTTCCATAATTGTCTTTATTTGACTAATTTTCCTAATAGGCGTCAATTGGTCTCAATTATCCTTAATTGGCCTAATTGGATTCAATTGTCCTCAATTGGCCTAATAGGCCTTAGTGGCCTCAATTGGCCTCTATTTGCCTCAATTGACCACAATTGGCCTCAATTGACCACAATTGGCCTCAATTGGCCACAATTGGCCACAACCAATTGACCTAATTAGCCCCAATTGGCCTAATTGGCCCCAATTGGACTTAATTGGCCTCAATTGGCGTCAATTGGACTAATTGGCTTAATTGGCCGCAATTGGCCTCAATTAGCCTAATTTTCCTTATTAGCCTCAGTTGGCCTCAATAGGCCTCAATTGGCATAATTGTCCTCAATTTGCCTCAATTGCCCATATTGGTCTCAATTGGCCTCAATTGGCCATAATTGGCCTCAATTTGCCTTAATTTGTCACAATTGGCCACAATTGGCCTCAATTTTCCTCAATTGGCCTCAGTTGGCCTCAATTGGCCTAATTGGTCTCAATTTCCCGCAGTTGTCCTAAATGGCCTCAATTGGTCTCAATTGGCCTCAATTGGCATAATTGGCCTAAATTGGCATAATTGGCCTGAGTTGGCATAATTGGCCTCAATTGTCATAATTGGCTTCAATTGACCTGAATTGGCTTCAATTGGCCTAATTGGACTCAATTGGCCTCAATTTCCCTCAATTGGCATCAATTGTATTAATCGTACTAATTGGTCTCAATTGACCTCAATGAGCCTCAATTGGACTAATTGCCCGCAATTGGCCTTAATGGTTCCAATTGGCCTCAATTTGCCTCATTTTGTCGCAACTGGCCTCATTTGGCCCCAATAGGCCTTATTGGCCTCAATTGGCCTCATTTCGCCACAATTGACCTGAATTGGCCGTAATTGGCCACAATTGGCCACAATTGGCCAAAATTGGTGTCTATTGGCCATTATTTCCCTCAATTGGCCTGATTGGCCTAATTGGTCTCAATTGGCCTCAATTGGATACAATTGGCCTCAATTGGACTATTTGGTCTCAATAGGCCTCAATTGACCTCAGATGGCCAAATTGGCCCCAATTGGCCTAATTGGCCTTAATTTTCCTAATTGGTCTGAATTTGACTCAATTGGATTCAATCGAATGAATTGGTCTAAATGCTCTAATTGGCCTCGATTGACCACAATTGGACTTAATTAGATGATTTGACCTAATTGGCCTCAATTGGCCTCAATTTCCCTAACTAGCATCAATTGGCCCCAATTTGACTCAATTGGCCTCAATTTGCCTAATTGGCCTCAAATGGCCTAATTGGCCTCAAATGGCCTAATTGGCCTCAATTGGCCTATTTGGCCTCAATTGGCCTTATTGGCCATAGTTGGCCTTAATTGACCTCAATTCGCCTCAATTCGCCTCAATTGGCTTCAATTTCCCCCAATTGGCCTAATTGGATTAAATGGGCATCAATTGGCCTCAATTGGTCTCAATTGACCTAATTGGCCAAATTGTCCTCAATTGGAAAAATTTGCCTGAATTAACCTCAATTGACCTAATTGGCCTAAATGGCCTCAATTATCCTCCATTGGCCTCAATTGGCTTCAATTGGACACAATTGTCCTCAATTGGCCACAATTGGCCTAATTGGCCTAATTGGCCTGAATTACTCTCAATTGTGCTCAATTAGCTTAATTGGCCTCAATTGGCCTCAATTGGGCTCAGTTAGCCTAATTGGCCTAATTGTTCTCATTTGGCCTCAATTTTCATAATTGGCCTCAATTGGCCTAATTTGACCTCAATTGGACTAATTGGGTTAATTGGCCTCAATTGGCCTAAATTGGCCTAATTGACATCAATTAACCTCAATTGGCATCAATTGGCCTAATTGGACTCAATTGGCATCAATTGACCTCAATTGGTTGCAATTGGCCACAATTGGCCACAATTAGTCCAAATTAGCCTAATTGGTATAATTGGCTAGAATGGGACTCAATTGTCCTAATTGCCTCAATTGGACTAATTGACTCAATTGGCCTCACTGCACCCAATTAACCTTAATTTCGCTCAAGTGTCCTAATTGGGTGTCATTGGCCTAATTAGCCTCAATTGGCCTTAGTTGGCTGAATTGGCCGAATTGGCCTCAATTAACCTCAATTGGGCTCAATTGGCCTAATGGGACTCAATTGGCTTAATTGGCCACAATTTACCTTAATTGGCCTCTATTGGCCTCAATTGGCTTCAATTGGCCTCAATTGGCCTTAAGTGGCCTTAATTGGTTTCAATTGGCCTCAATTGGCCTAATGGGCCTCATTTAGCCTCAATTGTCATAATTGACCTCAATTAGCCTCAATTGTACCTAATTGGCCTCTATTGGCCTCAATTGGCCTCAGTTGGACTAATTGGTTTAATTGGACTCAATTTACCTCAATTGACCTCATTGACCTCAATTAGACTCGACTTGCCTCATTGGCCTCAATTGGCCTAAATTGGCATAAATGGCCTAAGTTGGCATAATTGGATTCAATTGGACAAATTGGATTCAATTGACCTGAATTGGCTTCAATTGGCCTAATTGGACTCAATTGGCCTCAATTTCCCTCAATTAGCATCAATTGTCTTAATTGTACTAATTGGTCTCAATTGACCTCAATGAGCATCAATTGGGCAAATTGCCCACAATTGGCTTTAATGGTTCTAATTGGCTTCAGTTTGCCTAATTTTGTCGCAATTGGCCTCAATTGGCCCCAATTGGCCCCAATTGGCCTCATTTTGCCACAATTGACCTGAATTGGCTGTAATTGGCCACAATTGGCCACAATTGGCCTCCATTGGGCATTATTTCCCTAAATTGACCTAATTGGCCTAATTGGTCTCAATTGGCCTCAATTGGATACAATTGGCCTCAATTGGCCTAATTTGTCTCAATAGGCCTCAATTGACATCAAATGGCCAAATTGGCCCCAACTGGCCTAATTGGACTTAATTTGCCTAATTGGCCTGAATTTTCCACAATTGGATTCAATCGGACAAATTGGTCTAAATGGTCTAATTGGCCTCAATTGGCCACAATTGGACTCAATTAGATGAATTGACCTAATTGGACTCAATTGGCCTCAATTGCCCTAACTGGCATCAATTGGACCCAATTGGACTCAATTGGCCTCAATTGGCCTAATTGGCCACAAATGGCCTAATTGGCCTCAATTGGCCTCAATTGGCCTTATTGGCCTCAGTTGGCCTCAATTGACCTCAATTGGCCTCAATTCGCCTCAATTGGCTTCAATTCCACCAATTGGCCTAATTGGATTAAATGGGCATCAATTGGTCTCAATTGGTCTCAATTGACCTAATTGGCCAAACTGTCCTCAATTGGAAAAATTTGCCTGAATTAACCTCAATTGGCCAAATTGGCCTAAATGGCCTCAATTATCTTCTATTGACCTCAATTGGCTTCAATTGGCCACAATTGGCCTCAGTTGGCCACAATTGGCCTAATTGGCCTAATTGGCCGGAATTACTCTCAATTGTGCTCAATTAGCTTAATTGGCCTCAAATGGCCTCAAATGGCCTCAGTTAGCCTAATTGGCCTAATTGTTCTCATTTGGCCTCAATTTGCATAATTGGCCTCAATTGGCCTAATTTGGCCTCAATTGGACTAATTGGGTTAATTGGTCTCAATTGACCTAAATTGCCTCAATTGGCCTAATTGACATCAATTAACCTCAATTGGCATCAATTGGCCTCAATTGGTTGCAATTAGCTGCAATTGGCCACAATTGGCCACAATTATTCCAAATTAGCCTAATTGGTATAATTGGTCTGAATGGGACTCAATTGTCACAATTGCATCAATTGGACTAATTGACTCATTTGGCCTCACTAGACCCAATTGGTCTTAATTTCGCTCAAGTGGCCTAATTGGGTGCCATTGGCCTAATTAGCCTCAATTGGCCTTAGCTGGCTGAATTGGCCGAATTGGCCTCAATTGACCTCAATTGGGCTCAATTGTCCTAATGGGACTCAATTGGCTTAATTGGCCACAATTTACCTTAATTGGCCTCTAGTGGCCTCAATTGGCTTCAATTGGCCTCAATTGGCCTTAAGTGGCCTCAATTGGTTTCAATTGGCCTCAATTGGCCTAATGGGCCTCAATTGGCCTCAATTGGCGTAATTGACCTCAATTGGCCTCAATTGGTCTAATTGGCCTCAGTTGTCCCTAATCGGCCTCTATTGGCTTCAATTGGCATCAGTTGGACTAATTGGTTTAATTGGACTCAATTGCCCTCAATGGACCTCATTGACCTCAATTGGACTCAACTTGCCTCATTGGCCTCAATTGGCCTAAATTGGCATAATTGGCCTGAGTTGGCATAATTGGACTCAATTGGACAAATTGGCTTTAATTGACCTGAATTGGCTTCAATTGGCCTAATTAGACTCAATTAGCCTCAATTTCCCTCAATTAGCATCAATTGTCTTAATTGTACTAATTGGTCTCAATAGACCTCAATGTGCCTCAATTGGCCCAATTGCCCGCAATTTGCCTTAATGGTTCTAATTGGCCTCAATTTGCCTCATTTTGTCTTAGTTGGCCTCAATTGGCCCCAATTGGCCTTATTGGCCTCAATTGGCCTCATTTCACCAGAATTGACCTGAATTGGCTGTAATTGGCAACAATTGGCCACAATTGGACTCCATTGGCCATTATTTCCCTCAATTGGCCTAATTGGCCTAATTGGTCTCAATAGGCCTCAATTGACCTCGAATGGACAAATTGGCCCCAATTGGCCTAATTGGCCTTAATTTTCCTAATTGTCCTGAATTTTCCTCAATTGGA
The DNA here is from genome assembly GCA_963277665.1 of Viscum album. Taxonomy (NCBI): domain Eukaryota; kingdom Viridiplantae; phylum Streptophyta; class Magnoliopsida; order Santalales; family Viscaceae; genus Viscum; species Viscum album. The sequence continues at coordinate 5,870,247 of CAUJRU010000003.1, forward strand.
TTCAATCAGATGAATTGGTCAAAATGGTCTAATTGGCCTCAATTGGCCACAATTGGACTCAATTAGATGAATTGACCTAATTTGCCTCAATTGGCCTCAATTTCCCTAACTGGCATCAATTGGACCCAATTGGACTCAATTGGACTCAATTGGCCTAATTGGCCTCAATTGGCCTAATTGGCCTCAATTGGCCTCAATTGGCCTTATTGTCCTTAGTTGGCCTCAATTGAACTCAATTGGCCTTAATTCGCCTCAATTGGCTTCAACTGCCCCCAATTGGCCTAATTGGATTAAATGGGCATCAACTGGCCTCAATTGGTCTCAATTTACCTAATTGGTCAAACCGCCCTCAATTGGAAAAATTTGCCTGAATTAACCTCAATTGGCCTAATTGGCCAAAACAGCTGCAATTATCCTCTATTGGCCTCAATTGGCTTTAATTGGCCACAATTGGTCTCAATTGGCCACAATTGGCCTAATTTGCCTAATTGGCCTGGATTACTCTCAATTGTGCCCAATTAGCTTAATTGTCCTCAATTGGCCTCAGTTAGCCTAATTGGCCTAATTGTTCTCATTTGGCCTCAATTGGCATAATTGGCCCCAATTGGCCTAATTTGGCCTCAATTGAACTAATTGGGTAATTGGCCTCAATTGGCCTAAATTGCCTCAATTGGCCTAATTGACCTCAATTAGCATCAATTGGCATTAATTGGCCTAATTTGACTCAATTGGCAACAATTGGCCTCAATTGGTTGCAATTGGCTGCAATTGGCAACAATTGGCCACAATTAGTCCAAATTAGCTTTATTGGTATAATTGGCCATAATGGGACTCAATTGTCCTAATTCCCTCAATTGGACTAATTGACTCAATTGGCATCACTGGACCCAATTGACCTTAATTTTGCTCAAGTGGCCTAATTGGGCGACATTGGCCTAATTAGCCTCAATTGGCATTAGTTGGCTGAATTGGCCAAATTGGCCTCAATTGACCTCAATTGGGCTCAATTGGCCTAATGGGACTCAATTGGCTTAATTGGCCACAATTTACCTTAATTGGCCTCTATTGGCCTCTAGTGGCCTCAATTGGCTTCAATTGGCCTCAATTGGCCTTAAGTGGCCTCAATTGGCCTAATGGGCCTCAATTGGCCTCAATTGTCATAATTGACATCAATTGGCCTCAATTGGCCCTAATTGGCCTTTATTGGACTCAATTGGCCTCAGTTGGACTAATTGGTTTATTTGGCCTCAATTTCCCTCAATTGACCTCATTGACCTCAATTGGAATCAACTTGCCTCATTGGCTTCAATTGGCCGCACTTGGCCTTAGTTGGCCTAATTGGTCTCAATAGGCTTAATTGGCATCAGTTGGCATGAATTGGCCTAATTAACCTCAATTAGCCTAATTGACCTTAGTTGGCTTCAATTCACTTCAATTTTCCTCAATTGGTCTCAATTGTCTGAATTGGCCTCAATTGGATTAATTGCCCTCAATTGCCCTCAATTGGCCTTAAGTGGTCTCAATAGGCCTTAATTGGCCTCAACTGTCCCAATTGGATGAATTGGCCTCAATTGGCCTAAATTGGCCGCAATTCACCTCAATTAGCATAATTGGCCTCAATTGGACTCAATTGGCCTCAATTAGCCTCAATTGGATGCAATTAACCTTAATTGGCTTAATTAGCCTCAACTTGCCTAATTGGCCTATTTGGCATCAATTCAGATAAGTAGGCCTCCATAGGCCCAATTAGCCTAATTCTACCCAGTTATCTTCAATTGGGCTCAATTGGCCCAATTGGCCTCAATTGGTTTTAATTGGACTGAATTGGCCTCAATTTGCCTCAATTGGTAAAATTGGCGTCAATTGGCCACAATTGGCCAAATTGGCTTCAATTGTCCTTAATTGGCCTCAATTGTCCTGAATTCTCCTCAATTAGACAAGTTAGCCTAATTTGCATCAATTTGCCTCAATTGGTCTAATTGGACTCAATTGTCCTCAATTGGCCTAATTGGCCTTAATTTCCCCAATTTCTCCATTTGGCATAAATTGGAATCAATTGGCCTCAATTGGTATAATTGGATCAATTGTTCTAATTGGACTCAATTGGTATAATTGGCCTCAATTGGCCTCAATTTTCATAAATGGCCTTTTTTGGAATAATTGGCCTCGATTGGCCTCAATTTTCATAAATGGCCTTTTTTGGAATAATTGGCCTCGATTGGCATCAATTGGTCTCGATTGGCCTAATTGTACTAATTAGCCTCAATTTGCCTAATTGGCATCAATGGGACCTAATTGACCTAATTGACCTCAATTCGCTTAATTGTCCAAGTTGGGATCAATTGGCCTCAATTAGCATAATTGGCCTTAATGGGCATAATTGGCCTCAATTTATCTCAATTTCCCTCAATTGTACTTAATTGGCCTCAATTGGAATCAATTAGCCTCAATTGGCCTAATTGACCTCAATTGTACTCAATAATTGTACTTGATTGGCCTAATTGGCCTCAATTTTCCTCAATTGGCCTAAATACCATAATTAGGCTCAATTGGCCTCAATTGGGATTAATTGGCCTCAACTGGCATTAGTTGGCCTCACTTGGCTTCAATTACCTTTAATTGGCCACAATTGGCCTAATAGGCCTCATTTGGCCTCAATTTTCCTTAGTTGGTCTAATTGGCCTCAATTTTCCTAATTGGTCTCAATTGGTCTAAGTGGCATCAATTGGCCTAATTGCACTCTATTTTCCCAATTGGCCTTAGTTAGACTCAATTGAATGAATTGGCCAAATAGGCCTAATTAGCTCAATTTGCCTCAATTAGCCTAACTAGCCTCAATTGGCCCAGTTGGCATCAATTTTACTAATTTGACTCAATTGGAATCAATTGGACTAATTGGACTCTATTGGCCTAATTGGCATCAATTGGCCTAATTGGTCTCAATTGGGAAAACTGGCCTCAATTTGCCTAATTGACTCAATTAGCCTCAATTGGACTTAATTGGCCAAATTGGCCTAACTATTCTAATTGGCCTCAGTTGGCCTAATTGGACTAATAGGCTCAATTTTCCTCAATTGGCCTCAATTTGCTTCAATTGGACTCAATTCGCATAATTGGCTTTATTAGCCTCAATTGGCATAGTTGACATAATTCCCCTCAATTGGCATCAATTGGCCTCAATGGACATCAATTGGCTTCAATTGGCGTCAATTGGACTAATTAGACTAATTGGAATCAATAGACTATAATTGTCCTCAGTTGATCTAATTGGCATAATTGGATTGAATTTGCATGAATTTTCCTGAATTTGCCTCAATTGTCCTCAACTGACTGAATTAGCGTAATTGGTATCAATTGGCCTAATTGGACTCAATAGTCCTAATTGGTCTTAATTTGCCTAATGGGCCTTAATTAGCCTCCCTCGGACTCAATTTTATGAATTGGCCTCAATTATCCTCAATTGGTCTAATTGGCACAATTAGCCTCAATTGGACTCAATTCACCTAATTGAACTAATTGGCCTCAATTGGCCCTAATTGAACTCAATTCCCCTAATTCGCCTATTTAGGTTCAGTTGGCCACAATTGCCATTAATTGGCCTCATTTGGCCTCAACTGACCTCAATTGGACAAAATTGGCCAAATTGGCCTCAATTGGACTCAATTAGCTTCAATTGGCCTAATTGGCCCATTTCCCCTCAATTGGCCTCAATTTGCCTAATTAGTCTCAATTGGCCTCAATTTTCTCAATTAGACTCAATTGGACTCAATTGGCCTTAGTTATCCTCAATTGGCCTCTATTTTTATAATTGGCCTAATTTCCCTCAATTGGCCTCAATTAGCCTCAATTAGTCTAATTGGCATCGATTAACATAATTGGCCTAACTGGTCTCAATTGGCCTAACTGGCATCAATTGGCCTCAATTGAACACCTAATTGGCCTCAATTGGCCTTAATTGGTCATAAATGGAATAAATTGGCACCAATCGATCTAATTGGATTGATTGGTATTAATTGGCTTCAATTGGACAAAATGGATTCAATTGGCCTCAGTTGGCTATTTGGCATCAATTTTCTTTATTTGGCCTAAATTGGGCTCGATTGGGCTTGATCGGCCTAATTGGCCTCCACTAGCCTTGATTGCCCTAATTGGCCATAGTTTGCCTTAATTGGCCTCAATTGACTTAATTGGCTAATTGGCTTCAATTGGCCTCAATTGGCATAATTGGCCTCAATTACCCTCGATTGGCACAAGTAGATTCAATTGGCCTCAAGTGGCCTCAATTGGCATTACTTGGCATCAATTGGACTCAATTGTGCTCAATTGGCATCAATTGGCCTCAATTTGCCTAATTTGCCTAATTTGCCTCAATTTTCCTAATTAGACACAATTGGCCTCAATTGGCCTAATTGGCCTAATTAGTCGCAACTGGCCTCAATTGGAATAATTGGCCTCAATTGGCCTAAATGGACTAATTGGCTTGAATTGGATTCAATCAGCCTAATTGGTCTCAATTGGCCTATTGGGCTCAATAGGCAAAATTTGTCTCAATTTGCCTCAATTGTTCTAATTGAACTCAACTGCCCTTAACTAGCCTAAACTGGCCTCAATTGGTCTACTTGGCCTTAATTGACCTCAATTGGCCAAATTGGCCTCAAATAGCCTCAATTGTCCTAATTCTCCTTAATTCTCCAAATTGGCATCAATTGACCTAATGGGCCTCAATTGGCTGTAATTGACTACAATTGGGCTCAACTGGCCCCTATTAGCCTCAATTGGCCTAATTGGCCTAAATTGGCCTCAAATCGTCTCAATTGGCTCAATTGTCTCAATTGGAATAATTAACCTCAATTGGCTTAATTGGCCTCAATTGGCCTCAATTGGACAAAATTAGTCCCAATTGACCTCAATTGGCCCCAATTGTCCCCAATTGGCCCCAATTAAGCCCATTATGCCAATCAGGACATTTAGGCCCCCTTATACCAATCAGGCCAATCAAGACAATCAATATAATTTGGCCATTGATATCAATTAATCCAATTATTGAAATTAGGAAAATTAGGCCAATGAGAACAATTAGGTCAATGATGCCAATTAGGCCATTGAGACCAAGTAATCCAATTATTCCAATTAGTCAACTTAGGCCAATTAGGTAAATTAGGTCAATGATTTCAATTGGTCCATTAAGGTCAATTAGACCAATTAGTTCAATTATGCCCACTGGGACAATGAGTCCAAGGAGGGAAAATTGGACAATGAGACTAATTAGACCAATAAGGAAAATTAGGCCAATTATTCCAATTTGTAATATTAGTCCAATTAGTCCTATTAGGCCAATGATTCGAATGAGTCCAATTAGTCAAATTATGCTGATTAGGGTAATGAGGCAAATGAGTTCAATTTGCCTAATGATGAAAATTAGTCCAATGATGACAATGATCCAATTAGGCTAATGGGTCTAATTATACCAATGAGGATAATTAGACCAATGAGGTAAATGAGGATAATGAGACTAATTAGGTATATCATGTCAATGAGGCCAATTGGAAAAATCAGGCCAATTATGCAAATTAAACTAATTATGCCAATTAGGTTAATTGACCCAATTGGTCTCAGTTGGACTCAACAGGCCTAATTGTCCCAATTGGCACAATTGGCCTCAATTTCACTCAATTGGCCTCATATACCTTAGCTGGACTCATTTGGCCTCAATTTCCCCCTATTTTCCTAATTGGCCTCAATTTCCCTAATTGTCCAAAATTTGCCTAGTTGGTATAATTGGCCTCAATTGGCCCCAATTGGCCTAATTGGCCTAAATTGGACTAATTGGATTAATTGGCCTCATTTGGCCTCAATTGCGACAAATTGGGCTAATTGGCCTAATAGGATTAAATTTCCCTCAATTGGCGTCAATTGGCCTAATTATCCTCAATTGGCCTCATTGGACTTATTGGACTCAATTGGACTAATTGGTATAATTGGGCTTAATTGGATTTAATTTGTGTCATTGGTCTAATTGGCCTTAATTGAACTAAATTGACCTCAATTGGCCTAACTGGCCTAATTGGCCTCACGTGGTCTCAATTAACCTCAATTGGCCAAATTTTCCACAGTAGGACTAACTGAAAAAATTGGCCTCAATTGGCCTCAATTGGCCTAAATTTCCCTCAATTGGACTCTTTGGACTCAATTGGAATAATTGGAATCAATTGTTCTAATTATCCACAATTTTCCTAATTAGCCTAATTCGACTAATTAGCCTAATTTGACTAATTTTCCTCAATTGGACTCATTGGCCTCAATTGTCCCAATTGGCCTAATTAGCCTCAATTGGCCTCAATTGGCCTAATTGCCCTCAATTGGCCTAGTTATCCCCAACCGGCCTATTTGGCCTCAATTGGACTAATTAGCATAATTGTCATAAATTGGCCAAAATTGGCCTCAAATTGCCTAATTGAACTAATTGTATTGATTGGCCTCAATTGACTTCAATTGGACTCAATTGGTCTCAATTGCCTCAATTGGACTCATTGGACTCAATTGGCCTCATTGGACTCAATTGTCCTTAGTGGGGCTCAATTTTACTAATTGGCCTAATTTGGCTCAATTTCCCTCAATCAGCCTCAATTGGCATAACATTCCTCAATTTTCCTAACTGGCATAATTAGACTCAATTGAAATAATTAACATAATTTTCCTTAATTGGCCTTAATTGGCCTCAATTGGTCTCAATTGGAATAAATGTCCTAATTAGCATCAATATGCTTAATTTTCCTCAATTTTCCTCAATTGACCTTAATTGTCATAAATAGCATCAATTACGCTAATAGCCCTAATTTGCCTCAATTGCCCTCAATTAGCTTCAATTGGCCTGAAGTGGCCTAATTGGCCTAATTGACCTCAATTGGCATAACTCCCTAAATTGGTCTCAATTGACCTAATTTTCCTCAATTGACCTCAATTAGCCTAATTGGCCTCAATTGGCTGAATTAGATGAATTGGCCTCATTAGCCTCAATTGACCTCAATTTGTCTAATTGGCATCAATTGCCTAAATTGGCATAATTGGCATAATTGACCTCAATTGGCCTCATTGGCACGAATTCGCATCAACTTACCTCAATTTTCCTAATTGGTCTCAATTGGATTAATTGGACTCAATTGACCTCAATTGGCCTCTTAGACCTCAATTGGCCTACTTAACCTCATTTGGCCTAATCGACCCCAATTGACTTCAATTTGCCTAATGGGCCTCAATTGGCCTCAATTGGATGAATTTTTTTCATTGGACTAATTAAGAAAATTCTCCCCAATGACCTAATTGAAAACAATTGACATGTATTTGCCTAATTAGCCTCAATTGGCCTCATTGGACTTATTGGATGAATTAGCCTCATTGACCGAATTGGCCTCAATTGTTCTCAATTTTCATAATTGGCCTCAATTGGCCTCAATTGGCCTCAATTAACATCAATTTTCCTAATTGGCATCAATTTTCCTCAATTGGACGCATTGGCCTAATTGTCCTAATTGCCCTTAATTGGTCTCAATTGGCTTAATTAGCTTCAATTGGCCTAATTTTCCTCAATTGGCATAATTGGCCTCAATTGAACTCAATTTTCCTAATTAGCCTAATTGCCCAAAGTTGGTCAAATTGGCCTCATTGGCCTCATTGGCCTCAATTGGATGAATTGGCCTAAATTTTCCTAATCTGACTCATCTGGTCTTAGTTGGTCGAATTGGCCTAATTGGCATAATTGGACTCAATTAGCCTCAATGGGTTCCAAATTGCCAAGTTAGTGTCATTTGGCTTAATTGGACTCAATTGACCTCAATTTTTCTTTATTGGACTCAATTGGACGAATTGGCCTCAATCGACCTCAATTTTCCTAATTGTCTACAATTGGCCTCATTAGCCTAATTGGCCTTAATTGGAATCAATTTTCCTCGATTGGACTAAATTTTCCAAATTGGATTAATTGGCCTCAATGGACTAACTGTACCCAATTGGCCTCAATTAACCTCAATGCCTAATTTTCATCAGTTTTAAATTGGCCTCAATTTGCCTCAATTTGCCTCAATTGGCATCAATTTCCCTAATTATCCCCAATTGAAAATTTTCATTTTTGGAATAAATTGGCCTCAATTGTCCTAAATTTCCTAATCCACCTCAATTTCCTAATTCCCCTCAATTAATATCATTTGTTCCTCACCTCAACTGGCCTCAATTGGAATCAATTTTTATAATTGGAATCAATTGGGCTAGAATAAGTGTCCTTATTGGCCTCAATGAATGAATTGGCCTCAATGATGCAATTGGCCTAATTGGACTCATTTATCCTTAATTGGATCCAATTAGACTAATTGGCTTAATTGGACTCATTTAGCCTCACTTGAAATAAATTGGACTAATTGGCCTAATTAGATTCAATTTCCCTCAATTGGCGTCAATTGGCCTAATTATCCTCAATTGGCATCATTGGACTTATTGGAATCAATTGGCCTAATTGGCATAATTGGACTTAATTGGCCTCAATTGGCCTAATTGGTCTAATTGGTCTCAATTGAACTCAATTGGCCTAACTTGCCTCAATTGGCCTAATTGGCCTAATTGGCCTCACTTGGCCTCAATTAGCCTCAATTGGCCCAATTGTCCTCAACAAGACTAATTGGACTAATTGGCCTCAATTGAACTCAATTGTCCTTAATAGGCTTTGTTGGCCTTAATTGGACTAATTGGACTCAATTGGCCTAATTATCCTCAATTGGCCTAATTGGACTAATTGGTCTCAATTGCCTCAATTGGACTGATTGGCCTCAATTGGTCCAATTATCCTAATTAGCCTCAATTGGACTCAATTGGACTAATTTTCCTCAATTTCTCTAGTTTTACTAGTTGGCCTTAATTTCCTCAATTGGCCTCAATTGGCCCAATTGGACTAAATTGTCCTAATTGTTCTCAATTGTCCTATTTGGCCTAATTGGCCTCAATTGACCCAATTGACATAATTGTCCTAAATTGGCCTAAATTGGCCTCATTTTCCTCAATTGGCCTCAGTGGGACTTAATTGTCCAAATTGGCCTAATTGGGCTCAATTACCCTCAATCAACCTCAATTGGCCTAATAGTCCTCAATTGGCCTAATTGGCCTAATTGGACTTAATTGAAATAATTAACATAATTTGACTTAATTGGTCTTAATTGGTCTCAATTGTCCTCAATGGCCTAATTGGCATCAATATGTCTAATTGGCCTAAATTGGCATAACTGGCATAAATTGCCCTAATTGGCCTCAATTTCCACCAATTAGCCTCAATTAGCCTCAAGTGGCCTAATTGGACTCAATTGGACTTAATTCACCTACCTAGTTTAATTGGTCTCAATTGACCTAATTGGCCTCAATTGACCTCAATTTTCCTAATTGTCCTCAATTGTATTAATTGGATGAATGGACCTCAATTGACCATAATTTGTTTAATTGGCCTCAATTGGCCTCAATTGGCTGAATTGTCCTAATTGGTGTAATTGGTCTCAATTGGCCTCATTTGCCCGAATTTTCCTCAATTGACCTCAATTTTCCTTATTGGTCTCAATTGGATTAATTTGCCTCAATTGACCTCAATTGGCCTTAGTTGTCTCAATTGGCCTAATTGACCTCATTTGGCCTAATCGGCCTCAATTGACCTCAACTAGCCTAATTGGCCTAATTGGATTAAATTAGCCTCATTTAGCTTCAATTGGAAGCAATTGGACTAATTGGACTAATTGGATTCAATTTCCCTCAAATGGCGTCAATTGGCATAATTATGCTCAATTGGCCTCATTAGCCTTATTGGACTCAATTGGCCTCATTGGCATAATTGGCCTTAATTGGCCCTAATTGGCCTAATTCATCTAACTGGCCTCAATTGAACTCAATTGGTATCAATTGGCCTAACTGGACTCAATTGGAATAATTATCCAAATTAGACATAGTTGTCCTCAATTGGCCTCAATTGGCCTCATTGGCCTCAATTGTACTAATTGGACTCAATTGGCCTAATTATCCTCAGTTGGCCTAATTATCCTAATTTTACTAATTGAACTCAATTTCCACAATTGGAATCATTGGCCTCTATTGGAAAAATTGTCCTAATTATCCTCAATTAGCCTTAATTGGCCTAATTTTCTTCAATATGCATAAGTTGACTAATTGGCCTCAATTTCCTCAATTGGCCTCATTGGCCTCAATTGGCCTAATTGGCCTCAATAGGCCTAATTGTCCTTAATTTGCCTCAATTGGACTAATTAGCCCCAATTGACTTCAATTGGCCTCAATTGGAATCATTTGCCTCAATTGGCCTCATTGGGCCTCAATTTTCATAATTTGCTAATTGGGCTCATTTTCCCTCAATCAGCCTCAATTTTCCTAATAGTCCTCAAATGGCCTAATTGGACTCAATTGAAATAATTAACATAATTGGACTTAATTGGCCTCAATTGGTCTCAATTGGCCTCAATGGCCTAATTGGAATCAATATTCCTAATTGGCCTCAATTGGCCTCAATTGGCCTTAATTGGAATAACTAGTATCAATTGCCCCAATAGACCTTATTGACCTCAATTTCCCTCAATTAGCCTCAATTGGCCTCAAGTGAAACAATTGTAATAATTGGCCTCAATTGGAATAAATGGATTAATTGGTCTCAATTGACCTAATTAGCCTCAATTGACCTCAATTTTCTTAATTGGATAAATTGGCCTCATTGGCCTCAATTGACCGCAATTTGTCTAATTGGGCTCAATTGGCCTCAATTGGTTAAATTGACCTAATTGGCATAATTGGCCTCAATTGGCCTCATTGTCCTAAATTGGCCTAAATTGTCCTCAATTTTCCTAATTGGTCTCAATTGTCTTTATTGGCCTCATTGGCCTCAATTGGACTAATTGACCTCATCTAGCCTAATTGGCCTCAATTGACCTATAATTTCCTAATGGGACTTAATTGGATGAATTGGCCTAATTGAATGAATTGGTCTCAATGACCTAATTGGCATTAAATGACCAATATTTTCCTAATTAGTCTCAGTTGGCCTCATTGGACTTATTGGCTAAATTAGCCTCATTGACCCAATTGGCCTCAATTGTTCTCAATTTTCATAATAGACCCCAATTTGCCTTAATTGTCCTTAACTAGGTGAATTGGCCTCAAATGACATCAATTTTCCTAATTGGACTCAATTGTCCTCAATTGGACGAATTGGAAGAATTCTCCTAATTGGCCTCAATTGGTTTCAATTGGCCTAATTATCCTAAATTGAACTCAATTTTCCTAATTGACCTAATTGGACACAGTTGGCTGAATTGGATTCATTGGCCTAATTGGCCTCAATTGGCTGAATTGGCCTCAATTGACCTCAATTTTCCTAATTGGCCAAATTTACCTAATGGGAATAACTGGACTTAATTTACCTCAACTTGCCTCAAATTGTCTAATTAGTTTTAATTGGCCTAATTGGACTCAATTGAACTCAATTTTCTTAATTGGAATTAGTTGGATGTATTGGCCTCATTAGCCTAATTGGTCGCAATCAACCTCAATTTTCCTAATTGGATATAATTGGCCAAATTGACCTTTGTTGGGACCAAGCTGAAGGAAGTTGTTTGTTGTTGAAAGTTGTCTTTTGTTGTTGAAGTTTTCATAAAAGACTTGTTGAGAAAATTTTCACTTAGGCAAACTTGAAGTTTTCATATTGTTGAAGTGTAACGAAGTTAGGAGTTCAGAACCATGAATCCGGAATGGAGAATCCAGAACCTGGTAGTGTGAAAGTTCGGAACAGGGTGGTTCCTGAATCAGTTGAAGTGCGGAATCGTACTGAATCAGCGCTGGAAGGTTGTTGTTCCAGAACTGAGAGTTCGGATCCTATCGATCACTGCTGGAAAGGAAAGTTCGTATCCTGGTGCTTGTTGAAAATTTGGTGTCTGGTAATCGAGAAGTCGGAACCAAAGTATTGAGGTTTGGAACCGTGAAGTTCGGAGTCTAAAGTGTGAAGACTCACACTGAATGTGATGATGCTATGCTGTTTTGTATTTCCTATTTGTGAGTACTTGCAGGTATTCACATGCAAGCAAAAGTCGGTACGAGAAGGCATTCCGGAGTCGACCTCTCATGAATGGAGTTCGGAGTTGATTTGGTGATGAAGAGGTTCGTAGCGAGAAGTTCGTAACGGGATGCAATGGAGAAAAATCCAGAGAAGTAATTACAAAAGTCAAGAGTTCAGGTTGGACTTTATCTCCTGACTGGGACGTGCATATCAAGGGGGAGAAGTTACCAGATGTTTCGTAATGTGAAGTTCGTACCGAGGAAGATCGTAGTGAAGAGATTCGTAATTGGCATGCGGTGATGAAAGATCTGACTGAGAAGTTCGTAATGAGGTAGTTCGTACTCAGAAGGTTCGTATCAAGGGAGTTTGTATTGAAGATGTCTGAGCCAGAAGTTCGGAGTCATTCTGAAGATGTTCGTAACGATGAAGTTCAGAGATGACGTCCTGAGGAAGAGTTCGTAACGACAAGTTCGTAACGAAGAGTTCGTTATTAGAAGCTCAGAGTCGACTTGCTTCAAGAAGTGTTCAAAGTCAACTAGACAGATAATCAGAGTTGACGTTGCGGAATCAGAAGATCGTAACGAGGAGTTCGTAACGAGAAGATCGGATTTGGCTGGCTGTATCAAGAAGCGTGGAACTGATTGGCTGAAGAGAAATTTCAGGGTCATCTTTCAGATCCTGAAATTCGTAACCAGGTATGCGGAACCGAGGAGTCTGTATATCAGATCCAAAAATGTGGTTACGGAGAGTTTGTGTAACAAAGGCAGATCCGGGAATGAAGCAAGAACCGTAATCAAGTGAAGGTTGAAGAAGATTCTAGAAGAATCCAGAAGCGTTGATGAAGTCAAAGAATGCGCCGAGATTTAAGGAGAATTAAGATTTGAATGATTTCGATTAAGCGGGATTGAAATTTGGTTTCCCGCCTAAACGATTTTTGGGTCTCCTATAAAAGGCGCTCACTGTGCAACTTTGATGATTGATGATAATTACTAAAAATCTAGAGAGAGAAGCTCTGATCATCTAGAGAGAAGAAGAGTTCGGATTGGAGAAGAGTTAGCCGCACAGGAGTTTCATTGCACCTTCGATTACGAGGTTTTGATAACGGTTTGTTATCGTATCAAGCTTTTCGGGTTGAAGACTTTTGAAGTGAAGTATCCGGTGTGGTTTGTCGGATTGAAGAGTTTGGATTGAAGAAGACTGGGCAGAGTGAAGAAGTATCCGGAACGGGAGGTTCGGAGTGATTAATTCGGAACAGACTTTCGGAACGAGATTTCAGAAGCGGTTTGTTATCGTACTGAGTCCCTCTAACTGAAGCAGAAGTTCGGATTGGGAATTTCGGAATGAGGATTCAGAATGAAGAATTCGGAACGGTGATTCGTAATGGAGAATCCGGAACGGGAATTCAGAATACATGTGCGGACAGCTTTTGAACTATCTTAAGTCCGTAATCTTCTTACCGGCTTCTGGGTAAGAAAGTGAAGATTTGTACTTCGGAGAATACATCTGTTTAATTGTAAAGAAGCACTGAAACATTGTGTTATCCTATTTGTGCTAAGAGGGAGCACACGCACTATTGGATTGTTTTTAAAGTGTTGCATGAGTGTAAGGGTATATCCTACTCGTTGTATTCCACATCAAAGGATTGTTTTCTAGTGGATTGTGTGGTACTGGATTATTTCCGTACCATACCAAGGACGTAGCTACTCTTGTTGAGTAGTGAACCTTGTAAATCTTGTGTTCCTGTGGATGTGTGTGTTCAGTAGGGAAGAAACTCTTTAACAGGAGGCGAAGGTTGTTTCAAAAAGGGGAAACTTAAAAAATAAAAAGATATCACTGATTCACCCCCTCCCCCTCTCAGTGATACTTGGATCCTGATTGGGAACTTCAACCTTAAATGGTATCAATTGACCTCAATTGGCCTAAATTTTCCAAATTGGATTAATTGACCTCAATTGGCCTCAATTGGACTCAATAGGAAACAATTGACTAATTGGCCTCAATTGGCCTCAATTAGCCTCAATACCTAATTTTCATCAGTTTGAAATTGACCTAACTGGACTCAATTAGACTCAATTGGCATCAATTTCCCTAATTTTCTTCAATTAAAAATTTTCCTAATTGGGATCAATTGGACTCAATTGGCATAAATTGCGTAATTCACCTCAATTGGGCTCATTTGGCCCTAGCCTCAACTAGCCTCAATTTTTATAATTGAACACAATTGGACTAATTGGAATAGTTGGAATAAGTTTCCCTATTGTACATAATGAATGAATTTTCTTCAATGGCCCAATTGGACTAATTGGCCTAATAGGCCTAAATTGGCCTCAATGGCCTAATAGACCTTAATTGGAAATTGGATAATTGGCCCCACATGGCATCAGTTAGCCTTAATTTTCCTCAATGGTCTAATTGGACTCAATTGGTCTCAATGGCCTAATTGAAACCAATTGTAAATTAGCTTAACTTTCCTCAATTAGCTTCAATGGCCTAATTGGATTCAATTGGTCTCAATTAACAGTTGGCCTAAGTAGCCACCATTGGTATCAAAGGAATAACTGGCCTCAATTTGCATCAATGGCCTAATTTCCCACAATTGGTATCAATTAGAAATTGGCCTAACCGAACTCAATTAGAAATTGGATTAATTAGCCTCTATTTCCCTTAATTGGCCTCAACTTCAATTGGCCTCAATGGGACTCAATTTTTCTAATTGTACTCAATTGGCTGAATTGGCCTAATTGGAATAATTATCCTAATTGGCCTCAATGGATGAATTGTACTCAATGGACTAATTGGACAGATTATCTTAATTGGAAAAAATTGGAAATAATTTTCATCAGTTAGACTTAACTCGCATCAATGGGCCTAAATTCCCTCAATTGCGCGAATTGGCCTAATTTGGACTAATTTTCCTCAATTGGTCTAATTAAATTCTATTAAACTAATTTTTCTTCAATTATCCTCGATTCAACTAATTTACCAAATTTTCATCAATTTCTCTAATTGGCCTAATTGGCATCAATTTTCTTCATTTTCCTCTATTTTCTTAATTAGTGTCAATTGGACTAATGGGCCTAATTGTCCTAATTGGCCTCAATTGGCCTCAATTTCCATAATTTTTATAATTGGACTAACTAGCATAATTGGATTCAATTTAATTCAATTGGACTCAATATACTAATTGGCCTAAATAAGCATAATTGTTCAAATTGGTCCCAATTGGTCTTATTGGCATAATTGGCCTCAATAGGCCTCAATTGGAAAAGGAAAAAATTATCCTCAATTGACCTTGACCTCTATTGGACTTAATTGAACTTAATTAGCCTCAATTGGCCTCAAGTTTCCTAATTGGCCTTAATTGGCATAACAGACCTAAATGACCTCAATGACCTAATTGGCTTAATTTTCTTGATTTTCCAAAATGGGCCTTAATTGGCCTCAATTGGTCTCAACTGGCCTAAATTTACCTAATTTGCATCAATTGAGAGCATTCGCCTAATTGCCCTCAATTGTCCTAATTGGCCCCAATTATCCTAATTGACCTCTATTTTCCTCTATTGTGGTAATTTTTTTAATTGGATTCAATTGGAATAATTTTCCTAATTGGACAAAATTGTCCAAAATTGGCCTTAATGGCTTAATTAGCACCAATTGGCCTCAATTGGCCTCAATTGGCCTAATTGGCATAACTGTCATAATTGGACTCAATTGGCATAAATTAGCCACAATGACATAATTGTCCCCAATTGGCCTGAATTGGCCTAATTGGCCTAATTAGTGTCAATAGGCCAAATTGGCCAAATTGGCCTCAATTGATCCCAACTTTCCTAGTTTTCCTGAATTGGCCTAATTGGCTTCAATTGGTCTAATTGGCCTAATTAGTCTCAATTTTCCTATTTTCCATCAATTGGCCTAATTGGCTTAATTTTCCTAATTTGTGTAATTGGATTCAATTGTATTCAATTGGCCTCAATGGACGAATTTGTCTCAATTGGCCTAAAATGGGCTAATTGGTGTCAATTTGAAAAATTGGCATAATTGGCATCAATTGACGTAATTTGCCTCAATTTTCCTAATTTTTCTCAATTGGCATAATTGGCATCCATTGGCCGAATTGGCATAATTGGACTAATTAGCATAATTATCTTCTATAGGATTCAATTGGCCTCAATTGGCCTCGATTGGGCTAATTGCCAAAATTGGGCTTAATTGGCCACAATGGAATAATTAGCCTCAATTGGCCTCAATTTTCCTAATTGGCCTTAGTTTCCCTAAACATATTAATTATACTTACTCGCCTAATTGGCCTAATTGGCCTCAAAGGCCGAATTGGCCTCAATGGCCCAATTCACTACATTTTCCTAATTGGGCTCAATGAACTAACTGGACTAATTGGTCTAATTGGACTCAATGTCATAATTAGACTAATTTTACTCAATGGTATAATTTCCTCAATTGGACTTAATTATCCAAATTGGCCTCAATTTGCATCAAATGGTTGACTTGGCCTAATTGTCCTAATTGGCATCAATTGGCTTTAGTTTCCCTAATTGGATTGAATTGGCCTGAATTGGTCTAATTTAACTCAATTGGTCTCAATTGCTCAATTGGATGAATTGGCCAAATTGGCCTAATAGGCCTGAGTTGGCCTAAATGGAACAATTTGATTAATTGGCCTAATCGGACTAATAAGCCTCAATTTGTGTCATTTGGACTAATTTTCCTCAATTCCTAAATTGGAAAAATTGGGCTAATTGTCCTAATAGGCCTAAATTGGCTTAAGTTGGCTTAAGTTGACCAATTTAGCCTAATTCGACTCAATTGGCCTCAATTGGCCTAATTGGCATCAATTGGCCTCAATTTCCCTCAATTGGGCACAATTCGTCTCAATTGGCCGCAATTGCCCTCAATTGTCCTAATTGGAATAATTGGACTCGATTAGCCTCAATTGGACTTAATTGACATCAATCTTCCTAATTGGCCACAATTGGTCTTAATTGGATATTGAGTTCCTTGTTCTATAAAAGGATGATGAATATTTTGGTACCAACTAGTAAAATTTTACAAACCATGTGAGGTAAGATTAAGGTATTATCATCTAATTGGCCTAATTGTCCTCAATTGGACTCAATTTATCTTAACTGGCCTAAATCACACTCAATTTGCCTAATTAGCCTCAATTGGCCTCAATTAGCCTTAATTGGACTAATTGGGCTCAATTGGCCTAATTAGCATAATTGGCCTCAATTGGCATAAATTTGCTAAATTTGCCTTAATTGGCCTAATGGGCCTCAATAAGCCTCAATTGGCCTAATTATCCTCAATTAGCCCCAATTGGTCTCAATTTGCCTTAATTTCCCTCAATTGGCCTAACTGGCCTAAATTGGCCTCTATTGGCTTCAATTTTCCTCAATTAGACTCAATTGGCCTCAATTGGCCTCACTTGGACTCAATTAGCCTCAATTTGGCCTAATTGTCCTAATTGCCCTCAATTGACCTCAATTGGCCATAATTGGCTTCAATTGGCCATAATTGGCTTCAATTGGCATCATTTGGCCTAATTGACCTCAATTGGACTCAATAGGCCTCGTTTATCCTCAATTGGCTTCAATTGACCTAATTAACCATATTGGCCTCAATGGGCCTCATTTGAAATAATTGGTCTCAATTGAACTCAATTAGCCTCAATTAGCTTAATTCCCCTAATTGTCATCAATTTTCCTCAACTGGCCTAATTGGCTTCAATTGGTTATTTGGTGTTAGTTGGCCTCAATAGGCCTAATTGGACTCAATGGGCCTAAATTGGTCTCAATTTCCTTATTGGCCCACAACTTGCCTCATTTGGCCTCAATTGTGCTCAATTGTCTAAATTGGCATCAAGTCGGCTCAATTGGCCTCAATTAGTAGCAATTGGCCTCAATTGGCCACAATTGACCTCAATATGCCAAATTGGTCTCTATTGTCCTAATTGGTCTCAATTGGCCTCAATTGGCCTCAATTGGCATCAATTAGCCTAATTGGCCTCAAATGGCCTTATTGACCTCAATTGGCCACAATTGGCCTCAATTGGCTATAATTGACCTAGTTGGCCCCAATTGGACTAATTGGCGTTAATTGGGCTCAATTAGACTCAATTGGCCTTAATTTACCTAATTGGGTTCAATTGGTGTCAATTGGCCCAATTGGACCCAATTTTCCCCAATTTGCCTAAATTTGCCGAATTGGTCTCAATTGGCACTAAGTGGTCTCAATTGGTCTCCTTTGGCTTCAATATGAATAATTGGGCTCAATTAGACTAATTGGACTCAACATGCCTCAAGGGGACCCAATTGGCTTTAGTCATCCTCACTTGGCCTAATTGACCTAATTGGACTCAATTGGACTAATTGGCCTCAATTGGCCTAATATGCCTCAATTTTCCTCAATTGGCCACAATTGTTCTAATTGGACTAATTGACCTCAATTGGCCTCAATTTCCCTCTATTGGCCTAATTGGCCACAATTGGCCTCAATTGGCCTAATTGGCCTCAATTGGTATCAATGGGCCTCAATTGGTGTAATTGGGACCAATTGGCCTAATTGGCATCTATTGGTCTCAATTTTCCTCAATTTTCCAAATTTGTCTGAATTGACATAATTTGCCTCAATTGGCCTCAATTGGTCTCAACTTTCCTAATCGGCTTAATTGGTCCCAATTGATCTAATTGGTCTCAAATGTCCTTAATTGGCCTCAATTTGCAGTAATTGGCCTAATTGGCCTCACTTGGCCTCAATTGGACTAATTGGACTCAATTATCCTAATTGGCCATAATTATCCCCAATTTGGCCTTAATTTTCCTAATTGGCCAAATTGGCCTCAATTGGTGTAATTTCCCCCCAATTGGCCTCAATTGGTGAAAATTGACCAAATTGGACTAATTGACCTCAATTGACCTAGTGGGACTAATTGGCCTCAATTGGCCTAATTTTCCTCAACTGACTTCAATTTACCTAATTGGCCTCAATTTTCCTCAATTGATCGAATTGGTCTCATTGGCCTAATTGGACTCAATTGACCTCAATTTGCCTAATTGGCCAAATAGGCCTCATTGGCCTAATTGGCGTCAATTGCCCTTAATTGGCCTCAGTTGGCCACATTATCCCAATTGGTCTCAATTGACATCAATTGGCCTCAATTGGCATAATTAGCATAATTGGTTTCAATTGGCCTCAATTGGCCTCAATAGGCCTCAACAGCCTAATTGGCCTCAATAACCTAATTGGACCCAATTAGTCTAAACGGCCTAATTTTCCCCAATTTGCCCCAATTTGCCTCAATTGGCATCAATTGGCCTTAATGGTCTAATTGGAAACAATTTTCATCGACATGAAATTGGCCTAATTGGCCTTATTGACTTTATTTTCCCTCAGCCTAAATGGGCCTCAATTTACATATTGGCCTCAAGTTGCCTAATTGGAATAATTGGCCTAACTGGCCTAATTAGCAACAATGGATGAATTGGACTCAATGGCCTAATGGGACTAATTGGATCAATTGACCTCAATTGGGCTCAGTTGGCCTCAGTTGGCCTTAATTGGACTAACTGACCTAATTGGCCGGAATTGGCAATTGGACTAATTGGCCTCAATTGGCCTTAATGGCCTAATTGACCCCAATTAACCTCAATTGAAAATTGACCTAATTGGCCCCAATTGACCTTATTTGGCCTCATAATCAATTGGACTCAAAATGAATAATTGGCATCCAGTGGTCTAATAGTCTAATTGGTCCAACTAGCATAATTATCCTCAATGGATTAATTGGACTCAATGGCCTAGTTGGGCTCAATTGGCCACAATTTGTCTCAATTGGCCTAAATTGGCCTAAATTGGCCCAAATGGCCTAATTGGACTCAATTTTCCTTAATAGTCTTGTGGCCCTCATTTGGAAATTGGCCTAACTGGCCTCAATTGGCTTCAATTATACTCAATTGGCCTCAATTGGCCTTAATTGGAAAGTGGACTAATTGGACTCATTTGTCCTCAATGTCCTAATTGGCCTAAATTGGGAATTGTCCTAATTTGACTCAATTGACCACAATTGGCCTCATCTAAAATTGGACCAATTCGCCTAAATTAGCCATAATTTTCCTAGTTATCCTCAATTGGCCTAAATGGACTAATTGACATAACTGACCTAATTGGCCTCAATAGATGAATTATCCTCAATGGTTTAATTGGCCCAATTATCCCAATTATCCCAAATTGTCCTCAAATTGGACTTTAGTGGTCTTAATTAGCCTAATTGGACTCAATTGGGTGAATTTTCCTAATTAGCCTCAATTGGAATCTATTGGCCTCAATTGGCCTAATTGTTGTAATTGGTGTCAATGCCCATATTTGGCCTAATTTTCCTAAATTCTCCTGAATTTGTTTAATTGGACTCAATTGGCCTAATTGGCATCAATTGGCCTAATTGTCCCAATTAGCCTTAATTAGAATCAATTTGCCTAATTGGCCTAATTGGCATAATTGGCCTAATCGGTATAATTTGATCCAATTGGCTTCAATTATAATCAATGGACTAATTGACCTAATTTAACACAATTGACCTCAATAACCTAATTGGCCTCAATTGGTTATTTAGCTTCCATTGGCCTCAATTGACCTCAATTTTCCTTAGCCTCAATTGGCCTCAATTTTCTTAGTTGGCCTCAACTGACCAAATTGGCCTAAATAGCCTAAATGGAGTCAATGTATGAGTTGGCCTCAATGACCTAATTGTCCTAAAGTGGCCTCAATTTTCCAAAATTGGCCTTAACTAGCCTTAATTTCCCTATTTGTCCTTAATTAGAAAAAGTGGACTAATTCGCCTTAATTGGCCTCAAGTGGCCTAACTGGGCTCAATTGGCCTAATTGGCATCGATTGGCCAAATTGATATCTATTGGCCTAATTGATCTAATTTGCCTCAATTAGCATAATGTTCCAAATTGGACTAAATTTTCCTCCATGACCTAATTAGAATCACTTGACCTCAATTGGCCACAATTGGACTCAATTGGCCTCAATTGGAACCAATTAACATAATTGGAATAATTGGTATAATTGGATTCAATTTTCCTCAATTGGCCTCAAAGGCCTAATTGGCCTCAATTGGCCCCAATGGAATAATTGGACTCAGATGGACTCAATTTTATTCATTGTCCTAATTGGAATCAATTTTCCTATTGGGCCTAATTGGCCCCAATTGGCCCCAATTTTCCTAATTTGCCTCAATTTTCCTAATTTGCATCAATTGGCCTAATTGGCCTAATTGGCCTCTATTGGCCTCAATTGGCCTCAATTTCCCTATTTGGCCTCAATTTTCCTAATTTTACTCATTGACGTAATTTGAATAATTGGGATAATTTGCTTCAATTGGCTTCAATTTTCCTTAATGGACTAATTGGCATCAATTGGCCCGAATTTCCCGAATTGGCCTTATTGGTGTCAATTGGCCTAATTGGTCTTATTGGCCTAATTGGCCTCAATTAGCCTCAATTTTCTTAATTGGCCTAAATTGGCATAATTGGCATCAATTTTCCTAATGGGTCTAGTTGGGCTAATTAGCCTCACTTTTCCTATTTGGACTCAATTGTCCTAATTTTCATAGTTGGCCTATTTGGATTCAATTGTCTTTAATTGTCCTTAATGAACTAATTGTCCTCGATTGACCAACTACCCTTAATTCACCTATTTGGACTCAATTTTCCTAAATGGAATAATTGGCTTCAATTAGCCTCAATTTTTATAATTGCCCTCAATTGGCCTAATTGGCGTCAATTGGCCTAATTAGCTTAATTGGTCTATTGGCCTCAATTTTACTATTTTTCCTCAATGGGCATAATTTTCCTAATTTTCATAATTGGAAAAATTGGCATAATTAGCTTCAATTGGCTTCTATTGACATAAATGGACCAATTTTCATAAATTGGCCTCAATTGGACTAATTAGCATAATTGGAGTCAATTGGCCTAATTGGCCTTAATGGCCAAATTGGAATCAATTGGCCTCAATTTTTCTAATTGGCCACAATTGTCCTAATAGACGTCAATTGGCATAGTTGTCCTCAATTGGACATAATTTTCCGATTTTTCATAAATTGGAATAATTGGCTTCAATTGGTCGCAATAGACTAATTGGCCTCAATTGGACTCTATTGACCTAATTATCTTGATTGGACTTAATTGGAATCAATTGGAATCAGTTAGCCTAATTGGACTTAGTTGACCTAACTGGACTCAATTGGTCACAATTTTCCCCATTGGCCTTAATTGGCCTACGCGGCTTAATTGGCCTAACTAGCCAAATTTGATGAATTGGAATCAATGCCCAAATTGGCCTCAATGGCCTAGTTGTCCTAACTAACCTAATTAGAATAACAGGTCTCAATGGCCTCAATGGCCTAACAGGCCTAATTAGCCTCAGAGACCGAATTGGAATCCATGGCATAATAGGCTTAATGGACCTAATCGGCCTAATTGGCCCTAGTGGAATCAATGGATTAATTGTCCCAATTGATCTAATTTACGTTAACTGGCCTAATTGGCCACAATTGGCCAAATTGTCCTAATTGACCTAATTGACCTCAATTGTCAAAAATTAGTCTCAATTAGCTTAATTACCCTTGATTAACATAAATGGATCAATTGGATAAATTGGCCTAATTGGCCCCATTGGCCTCAATTGGCCTAAATAAGCATAATTGGCCTCAATTGGCCTCAATGAATCAATTGGATGAATTGATATAATTGGCCTAACAGGCTTCAATTGGCCTAATTGGACTAATTGGACTCAATGGATCATTTAGATTAATTTTCTTAATTTTCCTAATATGTATCAATGGGCATCAATTGGCCTCATTGGCCTCAATTGGCCACAATTAGATTAATTGACCTAATTGTCTTAATAGGCCTCAGGTGGCCCCAATTGTCACCAATTGGAATAATTGGAATAATTGGCCTCAATTGGCTTCAAATGTTCTAATAGTCAAAATTCACATCAATTGCCCTCAATTTAATGAATTGGCCTAATTGGCTTCAATTAGCCACAATTGGCCTCCATTCGCCTCAATTAGCCTCAATTGGCCTTAATTTGCTAAATTGTCCTAGTTAGCCTCAATTGGCCTCAATTGGCCTAGTTTTCCTCAACTAGCTGAATTGGACTAATTGGCCTCAATTGGCTTTAATTGGACTATTTGGCCTCAATCGACCCAAATTGGCCTCAATTGGCCTCAAAAATCCTTAATTGGCTGGAATGGGCCTAATTGTCTAATTGGGCTTCAATTGGCCTCAATTCTCCTCAATTAGCCTCAATTGGCCTCAATTATCCTTATTAGCCTACTTGGTGTTAATTGGATTCAATTGGCTATAATTGGTCTTAATTTTCCCAATGGCCTAGTTGGCCTAATTGGCCTCTATTGGCCTTAAATGTCCTAATTGGCCTGATTCGCCTCATTTAGACTCAATTGGCCTAATTGGCCTTAATTAATATCAATTTATCTAATTGTCCTCAATTGGCCTCAATTGGCCGAATTGACCTAATTGGTCTCAATTGGCCTCAATTGGGATAATTAGCCTCAATTGGCCTAATTGGATGCTATTGGAATCAATTTATCTCAATTTTTCTCAATTGGCCTAATTGGCCTCAATTTGCCTCAATTTGGATCAATTTTCCCCTATTGGCCTAATTGGCATAATCTGTATTAATTGGCCCCAATTGGCTTCAATTGGCCTCAATTGGCCTCAATTGGCCTCAATTGGACTCAATTGGACTCAATTAGGCTAATTGGCCTAATTGTCCTTAATTGGTATCAATTGGCCTCAACTGGCCAAATTGGATGAATTGGCCTCAATTGGGCTCAACTAACCACAATTAGCCTCAATTGTTCTAATTGGGATAATTGTGCTCAAAAGGCCTCAATTGGCCTCAATTGTCCTAATTTGCCACAATTATACTCAATTGGACTTAATTGGACTCAATTTGCCTCAATTGGCCGAATCGGCCTAAAGTGGTCTCAATCGGCCTCAATTCGCCTAATTGGCCTAATCAGCATCAATTGTCCCAATTAGCATCAATTGGACTGAATTGGCCAAATTTGGCCAAATTTACCCAATTGGCCTCAATTGGGCCCATTTGAGTCCAATTGAGGCCAATTAGGGCCAATTAGTCCAATTTTTTCCAATTGGGGCCAATTGGGGCCAATTAGGCCAAGTGAGTCCAATTCACACCATTTGAGTCCATTTGAGGCCAATTAGTCCAATTGGACTAATTGAGGCCAATTGAGTTGATGAGTATCATGGAAAACATGGGAATCAAGGGTTAGGAGGCAGACATGATGAGGAGGGTAGAATGCACACAAGTGGAGAAGTCACATTGCATGGAATTGGAGGCACAATGATAAGGGAGAAGACTAATAGAATCAAGGAGGCCTTAAATTTATTAATCATTGAATTACAATAGGAGTCCCAAAACCATTACTTTAGAGAATCATCTAGGCCTACAATGACATTAATTATGGCCAAAAATGCTTTTAAAAACCCAACCCAAAGTGTGATGTAAATTTTAAGCCTACCACACCATGGAATCTTCAAAGTTAAAAGGTGGTGGTCTACATGTCTTTACATTTCCACAATGGTGTGCTACTTGTCTCTTAAAGCCATGGGAAATTTCCAAAGTTGTTAAAAGAAACCTTTAGGCTTTTTCACTATTGAAAAATAGGCATTATACTAATGTAATGAGCCACCCCATGGTGTGATTAGAATTTCATGCACTCTTTGGCTATAAATAGCCACCCCTTATACTCCTGAAACATCATGAATGAAGGTAATGTTATTACGGTAAGTTTTTTTTGAAACCTTTGTGTTGTTGCTTAATTATTTTATTTTCAAAGGATTGGTCATCCTTTATGGAATACTGTGGCTAGAGTTCTTAGATACATGTTCTCTTTGGGTTCTGCCTTAACCATATCCCTCATCCTTATCATTTTTACTGTCTACACAACATTTCACTTGTTTTATTGTAGAGATCCATGTTATCAACACATGAACAATGAACAAGGTTCCTAAAAAATTTCTTAGTGGGAAATTGATCATGTATAATTTGGTATCTGAGGCCACTTGTAAGAAATCAGGTTCTTTATTTCTTTTCTCTTCTTCCTTCTTTATTTCTCTTCAAATCGGGACAACATCAATTCTGGTCCATTTTATTCTTCACCTACAGATTTTATTTCTTCACCATTTTGGATGTATAGTATATCATTCTTGTAGTTGAGAATCTCGACTTTTTTATCCACCTAGAATAATCCAAATCAATGCTATAAATCATGAGATATAGCGTATTCAATTTTTTCAATGAATTCTGCTATTTTAAAACCATGAAAATATCACTTTGATCCCATTTAATTTTAAATTTTTTTTCTTCTCATACATTTAAATATTAAACATTCATATTTTTGTTGTTTTATTTATTAAAAAATATCCCACAAAAATAAAAATAAAAATAAAAATAAAAGGGTCAAAAAAATTGCATCATTTTGAATTCTATGTCCCATTTTCATTATTCTTCACCCATTTTCTTCCCCTTCCCACATTTTTCATCTTGAATTCATTTTGAATTTCATCTTTGAATTCTATTTTTGGATTTCTACATTTCAATGATCCATTATATTTATTGAAATTAGGTAAGATCACTATTGGAAGAAAGTTAAGTGGTAAATAGCAAGAGTGTTATATTTTGTTAAAAAATAAAATTTAGAGGAAAAGAAAAGAAAAAATATTTTTTTTAGTGTAAACACGTGAGGTAGTGTGTGAGTTCCATTTTCCTTTCTCGTCAAATTTTTTTATAGGGTTCCGAAATGGTGCAGTTGAAAAACACCAATGAAGCAGAAATTAAGTTGTTCATGAGGGATATACAAGAACAATTCCAAAGGTTGAATGTGGGGATGGATGAATTGCAATCCCCTTCCAATTCTAGAGCACCACCAAGGAGGCGGGTCAGTGAAGATGAGGAGGGGTTATATGATTTTAATGAGTCATAAATTCATATAAATCAACCACCATGGATGAAATTCAATGATCTTAGAGGAGTAAAGTTGAAGATCTCTTCATTCCAAGGTAAGAATGATCCTGAAACATACTTGGAATGGGAAAGAAATGTCAAACATGTTTTTGGTTGTGAAAACTATTCAAAGGAAAACAAAGTAAAGTTGGTGGTCATGGAATTCACAAAATATGAAAGTATTTGGTGGGACCAAATACAAATGATTCAATGATAGAGTGGAGAAAGACCCATCCACACTTGGGATGAGATGAAGATGTTAATGTACAAGAGGTTCATTTCTTACCACTATTATCAGGATTCGTTCCTCATGTTGCAAGGTTTGAAACATGGGTCCATGAGTGTTTAGGTGTATCTAAAATATATGGAGATCATCCTAATTCGAGCCAATATTGATGAGGAGTGAGAGGCCACCATGGAAAGTTCTGTGAACAGGCTCAACCATGATATTAGATACATAGTGGAAATGCACCACTACTTGGGTATGGAAGATCAAGTTCACATGTCTATGAAATAGGAGAGGCATGTAAAGTTGATAAGGTTGTCCCATACATCTTATGGTAAGGATTATATGTATTCTTTCAAGTTAAAGGATTACAAACCACCAGACCATATAAGGGAACAAAAAATAGATTCCAGCAAGGTGACCAAACTGAAACCATTGTTTCCGGTATCCAAAGGTAAAACTGAGGGTAAGATTTTTACCAAATCACATTATACCAAATGTTTTAAATGTAAAGGGTTTTGAAATTGTGAGTCACAATGCCCAAACAAGAGTACCATGATCATTTTGGATGATGAAGATGTTCTTAGTGCTAGCTTAAGAAAATATGAAATGCCACAACTTGAGGAGGGTTTAGATGTGTAAGTAGAGAGCCCTATACATAGAGAAATTCATGTGGAAAGGTGTTATTTGAGTGCCCAACCTAAAAGAGAACATGATCAAGAGAAAAGGGAGAACATTTTTCATACTTGGTGAGGAGGGGGGAATGCACACAAGTGTACAAGACCCATTGCATGGAATTGGAGGTGCAATGACAAGGGAGTGGAGAAAGAGAATGAAGGAGTTATTAAATTGGTTAATCATGAAATTCCAAGAGGAGACCCAACACCATTGCTTGGGGAAGCATTTGGGAATATAAGTACATTAATTATGGCTTAGAAATGATTTTAACAACCCAACCCAAGGTGTGATGTGAATTACAATCCCACCCCACCATGTAATCATAAAATTCAAAAGTTGGTGGGCTACTTGTCCTTACATTTCCAAAAGTGTGTGGTACTTTTCTCTTAAAGTCATGGGAAAGATCCAAAGTTGTCAAAAGAATCATTTAGAATTTTGACTATGGAGAAATAGGTATTAGACAAATGTACAGATCCACCCCATGGTGTGATTCTAATTTCATGCACTCTTTGGCTATAAATTGCCACCCCATGTACACTTGAAACATCCTAAATGAAGGTAATGTTATTAATGTGACTTTTTCTTGGAACCTTTGTGTTACTGATTAATTATTGACTTATAAAAGGATTGGACATCTTTTTTGGTGTTTCTTGGATAGAGTTATAAGAGACAGGTTCTCTTTGGGTTTTACCTTGAACATTTCCCCCATCCTTCTCATTTTCACAATTCGCACCATATTTCACTTGTTTTCTAACAAAAATCTAGGTTCTCAACACATGAACATTGAACAGTGTCTATAGGAAAATTCCTAGAGGGTCTTAGATCGTGTATCATGAGGCCAATTAAGGCTAATTGAGAAAAAAAAGGGCCAATTTAGGCCAATTTAGGTCAATTAGGCCAATTAGACCTATTGATGCCAATTGAGTCCATTAAGACTAATTAGACCAATTGAGGAAAATTGTGGCCAATTAGGCCAATTGAGGCCAACTGAGGCCAACTGAGCCTAATTGAGGTCAATTGAGACCAATTAGACCAATTGATGTCAATTAGACCAATTGATACCAATTATTTTCAATTAGGTCAATTAAGCCAATTGAGGATAATTGAGATCAATTGTGTCAAATAGAGGCAAATTAAGGCCGATTAGGCCAACTAAGCTAATTGGGGCCAATTGAGCGAAATTAGGCCAATTGAGGAAAATTGAGGCCAATTGAGGCCAATTGAGGCCCATTAAGTCCAAATAGGGCCAATTATGAGAAATTATACCAATTAGGCCAATTGAGGCCAATTAGGCCAATTGATACCAATTGAGATCAATTGAGGCCAATTGAGACTAATTGAGGCCAAATAGGGCCAATTATGATAAATTATGCCAATTAGGCCAATTAGGCCAATTGAGTCCAATTAGGACAATTGAGTCCAATTGAGACCAATTAGGCCAATTTAGGCCAATATAGGCCAATTAGGCCAATTGAGGCCAATTAGGCCAATTAGACCAATTGAGGCTAATACAGTCCAATTAAGGAAATTGCAGCAGATTAGGCCAACTGAGGCCAATTGATGCCAATTAGGCCGATTAGGGCATTGAGGCCTATTGAGGCCAATTGGGGACAATCGAGTCCAATTAAGGCCCACTAGGCCAATTAAGGCCAATTGAGGCCAATTGAGGCTAATTGAGGACAATTAGGCCAATTGAACCTAATTTGGACATATTAGATCAATTGAGACCAATTGAGGAAAATTGAATCTAACTAGGCCAATTTGGCCAATTGAGGCTAATTAAACAAATTGAGAACAATTGAGGAAAATTGATGCCAATTTGGCCAATTGAGGTCAATTGCAGATAATTGAGTCCAATTCTTCCAATTAAGGCCAATTGAGTCCAATTGAGTCCAATTGAGTCCAATTAGGCCAATTGAGGCCAATTGAGGCCGATTGAGCAAATTGGATCCAATTGAGGCCAATTGAGACCAATTGAGGCTAATTAGGGATATTGAGGACAATTGAGGCCAATTAGACCAATTGAGACAAATTAGGCCAATTGGGCTTATTCCAAATGTGGTCAATTGAGGCCAATTAGACCAATTGAGTCCAATTAGAGCAATTGAGTCAAATTAGACCAATTAAGGACAATTGAGTCCATTTATTCCAATTGAGGTCATTTAGGCCAATTGAGTCTGATTAGGTCTAATTGAGGCCAATTGGGTCCAATTGAGGCCTATTGGGTCCAATTGTGTCCAATTGAGAACAATTTGGCCAATTGTAGCAAATTAATGCCAATTAAGACAATATGGCCAATTTTGACCAATTAGAGCCAATTACGGTTAATTAAGGCCAACTGAGGACAATTGAGGCAAATTGTATCCATTTGAGGCCAATTAGGCCAATTGAGGTCAGTTGGGGTCCATTCGGGCCAATTAGTGCCAATTGTGGCCAATTGTGTCCAATTACATCAATTGAGGCCAATTAGGCCAATTGATGCCAATTAGGACCAATTGAGGCCAACTGAGGCCAATTATGGTCAATTGAGGCCAACTATGGGTAATTGAGGCCAATTACGCCAATAGAGGCTAATTGAGGCCAATTAGTCCAATCAGGTCAATTGAGGCCAATTAGGCCAATTCAGGCCAATTCAGGCCAATTAGCCAATTGAGGCCAATAAGGCCAATCGAGGCCAATTGAGGCCAATTAAGGCCAATTAAGGTCAATTGAGGCCAATTTAGATGAATTATGGCCAATTGAATTCAATTCAAACCAATTGAGACCAATTGAGACGAATTAGGTCAATTTAGACAATTGAGGCCAATTAGCCAATTGAGGACAATTAGGCTAATTGAGGTCAATTGAGGCCAATTGAGTCCAATTCGGTCGATTAGAATAATTGAGGCCAATTGTGGCCAATTAGGCTAATTATTTCAATTGAGGCCAAATATGTCAATTGAGGCCAATTGAGGCCAATTAAGTCAATTATGACAATTGAGGCCAATTGAGGCCAATTAAGGTCATTTGAGACCAATTATGCCAATTAAGACCAATTGAGGCCAATTAGTCTAATTGAGATAAAATGAGGTCAATTGAGGACAATTGATTCCAATTATTCAAATTGAGGCCAATTGAGGTCACTTAGGCAAATTGCTGCCAATTAAGGCCAACTAAGGCCAATTGGGAAAATCGTGCCTAATTGAAGCCAATTGAGGCCAATTGGGCCAATTGGGGCCAATTGAGGTCAATTGAGACCAATTGAGGCATATTGAGGCCAAGTGAGGCCAATTGATTCCAATTAGGCCAATTGCGGGCAATTGCGCCCAATTGAAGCCAATTTGTCCAATTGAATCCAATTGAGGCTAATTAGGATAGATATGCCAATCGAGGAAAATTAAGGCTAATTAAGGCCAATTAGGGAAATTGAGGCCAATTAGTCCAATGAGGCCAATGAGGCCAACTAGGTGACTTGAGACCCATTAGTCCAATTGAGGCCAATTAGACAATTGAGGCCAATTAGTCCAATTAGGCTTATTAAGGCCAATTAGGGACAATGGTGGCCAATTGCAGGAAATTGAGGCCAATTGAGGTCAGTGGAGTCCAATTGAGCCCAGTTAGGCCAATTGAGGCCAATTAAGGCCAATTTGTCCAATTATGCCAATTTAGTCTAATTGAGACCAATTGAGACTGATTAGGGTCAATTGAGGCCCATTAGGCAAATTGAGGACAATTGAGGCCAATGGTGGAAATTTGATGTCAATTATGACCAATTAAACCAATTGTGGCCAATTAGGCCAATTAAGTATAATTCAGGCTAATTGAGGCAAGTTGAGTCCAATTAGGCCAATTAAGGCGAGTTGACACCAATTGAGGCCAATGGAGGCCAATTGAGGCCAATTGAGCCCAAGTGAGTCCAATTGGGGACAATTATTACCAATTAGGACAATTGAGGCCAATTGATGCCAATTGATGCCAAATGAGGCCAACTGAGGTCGATTTAGGGGAAATGAGGCTAATTAAGGTCAATTGACGCCAATTGGGGACACTTGAGGACAATTGAGGCCAATTTGGCATATTTAGTCTAATTGAGGCCAATTGAATCCAATTAGGCAATTGATGTCAATTAAGGCTAACTAAGGCAAATTCAGCCAATTTGTCAAATTGAGGGAAATTGCATAAAATTAAGGCCAATTAGTCCAATTGAGTCCAATTAGGAGAATTGATAGCAATTTGGCCAATAGTGGCCCATTAGGCCAATTGAGGCCAATTGAGGCCAATTAGACTAATTGAGGCCAATTGAGGTCATTTGAGTCCAATTAGTCTAATTGATTCTAATTGAGTCCAGTTAAGGCCCATTAGGCCAACTGAGGTCAATTGAGGCCAATTGAGGCTTAATAGGCCAACTGAGTCCAATTGATTCCAATTGATGCAAGTTGATTCCAATTAGTCAAATTGAGGCCAATTGAGCCCAACTAAGCCAATTTTTTCCAATTATTGACAATTGATATTGATTGGGTTAATTGATTCCAAATGAGACCAATTCAGCTAATTGTGGCCAATTGAGGCTAATTGAGTCCAATTGAGGCTAATTGTGCCCAATTAAGACCAATTGACGCCAATTGAGGCTATTGAGTCCAATAACGGCCAATTGAGACCAAGTGAGGCCAATTGGAGCCAATTAGTCCAATTGAGATCAATTTAGGCCAATTGGTATTAGGCCAATTGAAGCTAATTAGAGAAATTGTGGACAATTAGGCCAATTGAGGCCAATTAGGCCAATTGTGGACAATTAGGAAAATTGAGTCCAATTAGGTAAATTAATAAAATTGAGGCCAATTGAGGTCAATTGAGGCCACTTATGCCTAATTGGCCAATTAAACCTCTTGAGGCCATTTGGGGCCATTTAGGCCAATTGAGGCCCATTCGAGAAATTGAGGCCAATTAAACCAATTGAGGCCAATTGAGGCCAATTCTGGCCAATTGAGACCAATTGATACCAATTAGGACAATTGAGGCCAATATAGGCCAATTGTGGCCAATTTGTCCAATTGTGGTCAATTTGGCCAATTGGGGAAAATTGATACCAATTGAGGCCAATAGAGGCCAATTGAGTCCAACTAGACCAGTTAGGAAAATTGAGGCCAAATACGCCATTTAGACCAGTTGAGGCCAATTTATCCAATTAAGGCCAACTAGGCCAATTGTGGTCAATTGAGGCCAATTCAGACAATTAGGAAAATTGAGACTTGTTGAGACCAATTGAGGCCAGTTGAGTCTCATTAGGGCGATTAGGCCATTGAGGTTAATTGAGGCCAATTGAGCCCCATTAGGTCGGATAGTTCACTGAGTCTAATGGTGGCCAGTTGAGGCATATTGTGGATAATTTAGACAATTACACCAATTAAGGCCAACCAATTGAGGCCAACTAAGGCCAATTAGGCCAACTAGGCCAATTGAAGCAAATTGAGGCCAATTTGTCCAATTGAGACAAATTAGGTATATTCGACCAATTGAGGCCAATTGAGGGAAATTGAGGAAATTTTTTCCAATTGAGGCCAGTTGGGGCCAAGTGAGGTTAATTAGGCGAATTGAGGCCATCTGAGGCCAACTGTGGATGATTAGGCTAATTAGGCCATTGATGCCAACTGATACTAATTGAGGCCAACTAAGGCCAATCATGCCTATTAGGCAGATATAGGTCAATTGAGGCCAATGGAGGCCAACTGGGCCAACTGAGGCCTATTGAGGCCAAATAGGCCAATAAGAACAATTGAGGCCAATTGAGGCCAATTGAGCCCAATAGATGCCAGTTGAGGCCAATTAGGACAACTGAGTCCAATTGAGGCCAGTTAGGACAATTAGGCTAATTGAGGTCAATTGAGGCCAATGAAGCTAGTTGAGTCCAATTAGGCCTATTAAGCCAATTGAGACCAATTAAGGGTAATTAAGGCCAATTGAGGTCAATTGAGGCCTATTGAGGCCTGTTGAGACCTATTGTGGCCAATTAAGGCCAATTGAGGGCAACATGGCCAATTAGGCCAGTTGAGGACAATTTGGTCAATTGAGGGCAACTAGGCCAATTGAGGGAAACTAGGCCAATTGAGGTCAATTGAGCCCAATTAAGGCCAACTCGGACAATTAGGAAAATTGAGATCAATTGAGTCCAATTAGGCCACTTCAGGCCAATTGAGGTCAAATGAGGCCAATTACCATCAATTGAGGTCAATTGATGCCAATTGGGCCAATTGAGGCAACTTATTCCACTTGAGGGAAATTACGCCAAGTGAGGCTAATTGGCCACAATTTCCTTAATTGGCTTCAATTGGCCTAATTTCCCTCAATTGGCCTTAATTGGCCTAATTGGCCTCAATCGGCCTAATGTGCCTCAATTGGCCTAATTGGATTCAATTGGCCTTAATTTTACTAATTGGTTTTAATTGGCCTCAGTTGGCCTAATTAGCCTCAATTGGCCTGAATTTTCCTTAATTATCCTAATTGGCATCAACTGGCCTCAATTGGCATTATTGACCTCAAATAGACCAATTAGTCTCAATTGTCCTTAATTGGCCTAAATTGGCCTAATGGGCATAATTAGCCTCAATTGGTCTCAATTGGCCTAATTGGCCATAATTGACCTCCATTGGCCTGATCAGCCTCAATTGGCCTCAATTGTCCAAATTTGACTAACTGGTCTCAATTGGGCTCAATTGACCTCAATTGGGCAAATTGGCGTCAATTAACCTCAATTGGTCGTATTTTCCTAATTGTCCTCAATTAGCCTCAATTGGTTTGCCTTAATTGTCATAATTATCCAAATTGTCCATAATATGTGTCAACTTGCCTCAATCGTCCTAAATTGGACTAATTGTCCTAATTGGACTCAATTTGCATCAATTAGCCTAAATTCACCTAAATTTGCCACAATTTTCCTAATTGGTCAATTTGGCCTCAATTGGCCTCAATTCGTCTAGTTGGAATATTTGGACTCAATAAGGATCAATTTGACTCAATTTTCCCAATGAGCCTCAATTGACTTATCTTTCCTGATAGGCCTCAATTAGACTCAATTGGATTAATTGCCTCAATTGGCCTCAATTGGCCTCAATTGGCATAATTGGTTTCTATTATCCTCAATTGTATTAATTGGATTAATTGGCCTAATTGGCCTCAATTGTCCTAATTGGCCTTAATAGAATAATTGGACTCAATTTCCTAATTGAAAAAATTGGTTGAATTGGAATCAATTGACCTAATTGGCTTTAATTGAACAAATTTTCATCAATTAGCCCTAATTTTCCAAATTGGTCTTAATTGTCCTAATTGGACTAATTTTCCTAATTGACCTAATTGGCCTATATGAATGAATTGTCCTCAAAGGCAGAATTTGACTAATTGGAATAATTGGAAGAAATTTCCTAATTGGCCCCAATTTGCATCAATTTTCCTAATTGCCTTAATTGGTCTGATAACCCTAATTTGCCTAGTTTTCTTAATTGGCCTCAATGCCTGAATTTTTCTCAATGTCCTAATTGTCCTAAT
Organism: Viscum album; assembly: GCA_963277665.1. Classification (NCBI taxonomy): domain Eukaryota; kingdom Viridiplantae; phylum Streptophyta; class Magnoliopsida; order Santalales; family Viscaceae; genus Viscum; species Viscum album. The sequence continues at coordinate 5,904,834 of CAUJRU010000003.1, forward strand.
TGGCTTAAAATGGGATATTTGGCCAAATTGGACTCATATTCCCTCAATTCACCTAATTGGCCTCAAATTTTCTAATTAGCCTCAATTGGACTAATTGGACTCAATTGGACTAATTGGCCTCAATTGACCTCAATTTTCCTAATTGGACTCAATTGAACTCACTTGACCTCAATTCTCCAAATTGGTCTAATTAGACTCAATTTTCCTTCTTAGCCTCAATTGGGGTCAATTTTCCTAATTATCCTCAATTGGCATAATTGGCCTCAATTGCCCTCAATTGGCCTAATTTGCCTCAATTTTCCAAAATTGGCTGAATTGGCTTCAATTGGCCTCAATTGACATAATTGGGCTAATGAGCCTCAATTGGCCTAATTATTCTCAATTGACTTCATTTACCCAATTGACCTCAATTGGACTCAGTTGGCCTCAGTTGGCCTCAGTTGGACTCAATTGGGTTAATTTGCCTCACATGGCCTAATTGGCCTCAATTAGCCTCGATTGGCCAAATTAGCCTCAATTGGACCCAATTGGCACACAATTGGCCAAAATTGACCAAATTGGTCTCAATTGGCCTCAATTGGCCTCAATTTTACTTGTTGGCCTTAGTTGGCCTCATTGTCCAAGTTGGCCTCAATTGGCCTAATTGGCCTCAATTGGCCTAATTAGCCTCAATTTGAATTATTTTTCATAATTGGACAAATTAGACTAATTTTCCTAACTGTCGTCATGACCAAATTGGCCTAAATGATCAAATTGGTCTAATTGGCATAATGGGCCGAATGAACCTCAATTCACCTATTTGGCCTCAATTGGCATAATTGACCTCAATTGGACTCAATTGACCATCATTTGCCTAATTGTTCTCAATTGGCCTCAATTGGTCAAATTGACCTCAATTGGCCTGAATTGGTTTAATTGTCCTAATTGGCCTTAAATGACCTCAATTAACATAATTGGCCTAATTGGCCTTAATTGGTTTCAATTGTCCTCAATTGTCCTAATTGGCCTCAATTAACCTTAATCGGTCTAATTAACCTAATTGGCATCATTTAGCTTTAATTGTCCTAATTAGCATCAATTGACTCAATTGGCCTAATTGGCCTCGGTTGGCCTAGTTGGCCACAATTGGCCTAATTGGATTCAATTTGCCTCAATTTTCCTAATTGGCATTAGTTGACCTAATTGGACTCAATTGGCCTCAATTGGCCTAATTGGCCTCAATTTCACTAATTGGACATAATAGGAATAATTAGCCTAATTGGCCTTATTGGCCTCAATGGTCGGATGTGCCTCAATGGATTTATTGGACTAATTGATCATATTATCCTCAATATCCAAATTGGTTTAATGGCCTTGATTCTCCTCAATTATCCTAACAATCATAATTTGCCTCAATTGCCATTATTTACCTAATTGTCCTAATTTACCTATTGGCCTCAATTATACTTAACTGTTTTATTTTGCCTAATTGGCCTAATTGGCCTCAGTTAGCCTCAATTAACCTAATTGGCCTCAATTGGCCTAATTTTCCTTAATAATCCTAATTTTCCTTAATAAGCCTAATTAACGTCAACTTAATTGGCCTTAATTGGCCTCAATTTGGCCTCAATTGGCCACAATTGGTCTAATTAGCCTCAATTGGCCTTAATTGGTCTTATTGTTTTCAATTGGCCTAATTGAACTAATTGGCCTCAATTTCCAAATTATACTAATTGGCCTAATTGACATCAATTAGTCTTGATTAGCCTAATTTTCCAAATATTCATCAATGGAATAATTGTACTAATTGGAAAAATCGACCAAATTGGCCATAATTGGCTTTAATTAGCCCAATTTTCCTAATTGATCTAAATTTGTCTAAATTGGTCTAATTGGCCAAATTAGCATAATTGGCCTCAATTGGCCTCAATTGGCCAAATTGGCCTCAATTGGCTAAATTGGTCTCTATTGGCCAAATCAACCTTACTAGACTAATCAGACTAATTGTCCTCAATTGACCTATTTGTCTTAATTCTCCTAATTTGCCTCATTTGGCCTCAATTAGTCTAATTGGCCCAATTGGCCTCAATTGGCCTAATTGGACTAACTTGACTAGTTGGGATCAATTGGCCTAATTGGCCTAATTTTCCTCAATTGGCCTAATTGGCCTAATTGTTTTCAACTGGCATAATTGGCCAAATTTCCATCAATTGGCCACAATTACCCTTAATTGGTCGAATTGGTCTAGTTGGCCTTGATTGACCTAATTGGCCTCAATTGAACTCAATTGGCCCCAATTGGCCTCAATTGTCCTAATTTTCCTCGATTTACCCTAATTGGACTCAATTTACATAATTGACCTAATTGGCCTCAATAGGACTCAATTGGCCGAATTGGCCTAATTTGCCTCAACTGGATTCAATTGGCCTCAGTTGACCTCAATTGGCTCAATTGGCCTAATTGGACTTAGTTGGCCTCAATTGGCATTAATTGGCCTAATTGGCCTCCATTGGCCTCCATTGGACTAATTGACCTAATTGGTCTCAGTTGGCCGCAATTGGCCTCAATTGGCCTTAATTGGCCTCAATTGGCCTCAATTGGAATCCATTGGCCTCAATTGGCCTAATTGGCCTTAATTGGCCAAATTGCCCTCAATTTTCCTAATTGGCCTCAATAGACTCTATTGGCTGAATTGGCCGAATTTGCCTCAATTTTCCTCAATTATCCTAATTGGCCTCAATTGACCTAATTAGACTCAATTTTCATTAAATGACTTCAATTGGCCTCAATTGACCTAATTCGACTAATTCCACTCAATTGGCCTCAATTGGCCAAATTCACATAATTCACCTTAATTGGAATCGATTGGCCTCAACTACCCTAAATTGGATTAAATTGGCCTCACTGGGACTAATTATCCTAATTGGCCTCAATTAACATCAATTGGACTCAATTGGATTAATGGGATCAATTGGCCTCAATTGGCCATGACTGACCTAATTGGCCTAAATGGCCTAATTGGTCTAGTTGGTATAATTGACCGAATGGAGGTCAAATCACCTATTTGGCCTCAATTGGCACAATTGACCTCAATTAGACTCAATTGACCATCATTTTCATAATTGTTCCCAATTGGCCTCAATTGGTCAAAATGGCCTCAATTGGCCTCAATTGGTTTAATTGTCCTAATTGGCCTTAATTGGCCTCAATTGACATGATTCTCTTAATTGGATTTACTTGGTTTCAATTTGCATAATTGGCTTCAATTGGCCTCAATTTTCATAATTTGCCTCAATTGATCTCAATTGGCTTCAATTGGGCTCAATTGGCATAATTGGCCTCAATTGGCCTCAATTAACCTCAATTGATCTAAATGGTCTAATTAGTCTTATTTGGCTTTAATTGTCCAAATTAGCCTCAGTTGACTCAATTGGCCTAATTGACCTCAGTTTGCCTAATTGGCCTGAATTTACCTCAATTTTCCTAATTGGCATCAGTTGGACTAATTGGCCTCAATTGGCCTAATTGGCTTCAATTTTACTAATTGGACTTAATAGGCCTAATTATACTAATTGGTCTTATTGGCCTTAATGGCCGGATGTGCCTCAATGGATTTATTGGCCTCGATTTGTATCAATTAGCCTAATAATATTAATTGGCCTCAATTGGCATAATTTACCTAATTGGAAAAATTGACCTATTGGCCTCAATTATCCTCAATTGTTCTATTTTGCCTAATTGGCCTAAATGGTATCAATTAGCCTCAATTAGCCTCAATTAACATAGTTGCCCTCAATTGGTCTAATTTTCCTCAATTGACCTATTGACCTCAACTTTATTGGTCTTAATTGGCCTAATTGGCCTCAATTTTCCACAATTGGTCTAATTAGCCTCAATTGGCCTCAATTGGTCTTGTTGGCCTCAATTGGCCTAATTGAACTAATTGTCCTAATTGGACTCAATTTCCAAATTCTACTAATTGGCGTAATTGACCTCAATTGGTCTCAATTAGCTTAATTTTTCTAATATTAATCAATGGGCTAATTGTAAAAATTGGCATAATTGGCCTAATTGGCCATCATTGGCTTCAATTAACCTAATTTTCATAATTGGTCTAAATTTGTCTATATTGGTCTAATTAGCCTAATTGGTATAATTGGAATCAATTGGACTCAATTGGCCAAATCACCCTCAATTGTCCTAATCATCCTAACTGGACTAATTAGACTAATTGGTACCAATTTTCCTTATTGGCCTCAATTGACCTATTTGTCTTAATTCTCCTAATTGGCCTCCTTTGGCCTCAATTATTCGAATTGGCCCAATTGGACTCAATTGGCCTAATTGAACTATCTTGACTAATAGGGATCAATTGGCCTAATTTTCCTAATTGTCCTCAGTTGGCCTAATTAGCAAAATTGGCCCCAATTGGTCCCAATTGCCCTCAATTGGTCTAATTGGCCTAATTGGCCTTGTTGGCCTCGATTGCCTTAATTGGCCTCAACTGGCCTCAGTTGTCCTAATTGGCCTCAATTTACCCTAACTGGCCTCAATTTTCCTAATTGACCTAATTGACCTTAATTGGCATCAATAAGACGCAATTGGTCGAATTGTCCTAATTTGCCTCAATTGGCCTCAATTGGCCTCAATTGGCCTAATTGGTCTCAATTGGACTCAATTGGCCTAATTGGCCTCGATTGGCCCTAATTGGCCTCGATTGGCCCCAATTGGCCTCCATTGGCCTAACTGTCCTAATTGGCCTCAGTTGGCCTCAAATGGACTACTTGGCCCAATTGGCTTTAATTGGCCTCAATTTGTCTCAAATGGCCTCAAATGGACTCAATTGACCTAATCGGCCTAATTCCTCTCAATTGGCCTCAATTGGCCAAATTCACATAATTCACTTAATTAGCATCAATTGGCCTCAATTGGCTTCAATTGTCCTAAATTGGCCTCAATGGGACAAATTAGCCTAATTGGACTCAATTAACCTCAATTGGCCTCAATTGGCTTAATTATCTCAATTGGCCTCAATTGTCCATGGCTGACCTAATTGGCATATATTGGCCTCAATTGGCCAGAACTAATCTCATTGGCCTCAATTGGCCTAATTGACACAATTGGCATCAATTGGCCTCTATTGGCCTAATTGGAATCAATTGGTCAAAATGGCCTAATTGGCATCAATTGGCCTCACTTGACCTCAATTGGTGTCAATTGGCCTCAATTGACCTAATTGTCCTTAATTGGACTCAATTGACCTCTAGTGGTCTCAATTGGCCTAATTGGCCTTAATTGGCACAATTGGCCTAATTATTCTCCATTGTCCTTAATTGGTATAATTGTTCTCAATGGGCCTTAATGGGTCTCAATTGTCTTCAATTGGCCTAACTAGCCATAATTGGCCTCAATTGGCCTCGATCGGCCTAATTGGCCTCGATTGGCCAAAATTGGCCTAATTGGACTAATTAGCATCAATTGGCCTTAATTGGACTCAATTGAACTCAATTAGCATCAATTAGTCTCAGTTGGCCAAATTAGCCTCAATTGGCCTCAATTGGCCTCAATTGGCCTCAATTGGACTAATTAGCCTTAATTGGCCTCAGTTGGCTTCCATTGGCCTAATTGACCTAATTGGACAAAATTGGCCTGAATTGACCTGAAATGGCCTGAATTGGCCTGAATTGGCCTGAAATGTCCTAATTGGGCTCAATTTCCCTAATTGGACTCAATAAGAATCATTTGGATGAATTGGCCTAATTTGCTTCAATTGGACTCAATTACCCTAATTGACCCTAATTGGCCCTAACTGGCCTAATTAGATGCTATTGGCCTCAATGGGTCTCAATTGACTTTTTTGGACTCAATTGACCAAATTGGACTAATTCACCTCAATTGGCCATAGTTGGCCTCAACTGGCCAAGTTCGCATAATTCACCTGAATTGACTTCAATTGGCCTCAACTGACCTCAATTGGCCCCAAAGGGACTAATTAAACCCATTGGCTTCAATTAATCTCAGTTGTCCTCAATTAACCTCAATTGGCCTCAATTGACTTAATTTGCCTCAATTACCCTCAATTGGACACAATTAGGTTCAATTGGCCACAATAAGCCTTAATTGGCCTCAATTGGTCACAATTGGCCTTAATTCGCTTTAATTGGACGAATTGGCCCCAATTGGAAAGGTTATCCAAATTTGTCTTAGTCGGCCTCAAGAGGCCTCAACTGGTCTAATTGGCCTCAATTGGCCTCAATTAACCTAATTTACATAATTGGAATCGATTGGATTAATTAACATCAATTAGTGTCAATTGGCCTCAATTGTTCTTAATTGGTCTAATTGGCCTCAATGGACCTCAATGGACCTCAATTGGCCTTAATTGGCCTCAAATGACACCATTGGCCTCAATTGGCCCCAATTGACCTCAAATAGACAAATTGGCCTCAATTGGCCTCGATTGGCCTCGATTAGCCTAATTGGCCTCAATTGGCCTCCCAACTGGCCTCAATTGGCCTCCCAACTGGTCTCAATTGGCCTAATTGGCCTCGATTGACAAAAATGGCCTCAATTGACCACAATTGGTCTCAATTAACCAAATTGGTCAAATTTTCCATAATTGGCCTCAATATAACTAATGGGCATAATTGGCCTAACTCACCTGAGTTTTCCTAATTGGACGAATTGGGCTCATTTGACCTAATTGGCTAGAATTGGCCTAATTGGCTTCAATTAACCTAATTGTCCTGAATTAGCCTAATTCTCCTAATTGGCCTCAATGGATGAATTAGCTCAATGGAATAATTGACCTAATTGGACTCAATGGCCTAATTGACCTAGTTAGCCTAATTGGCCTCATTTGGCCTAATTGACCACAATTGGCCTAATTGGTCTCAATTTTTCTAATTGGCCTTAATTGGCGTAATTGGCCTAAATTGGCTTAAATTGGCCACAATCGCCACAATTTTCCTAATTGGCCTAATTAGCCTCAATTAGCCTCAATTGGTCTCAATTGGATTAATTGGCCACAATTAGTATAATTGACCACAATTGACCTCAATTCATCTAATTTACCTCATTGGCCTCAATTGGACTCACTTAGCCTCACTTAACATCAATTCTCCTAATTGTCCTTAATTGGCCTCAATTGTCCAAATTGTACATAATTTTTCTAATTGGCCTTAATTCACCAGATTGGCCTAATTGGCCTCAATGGGCCTCAATTGGCCTTGATTGGAAGAATGAGCCTCAATTGTCCTAATTGGCCTAATTGGCCTAATTGACCTCAATTGACCTCAATTGGCCTCTATTGTCCTAATTGGGCTCAATTGGAATAATTGTCCTCAATTGGCCCCAATTGTTCTAATGAGCCTCAATTGTCCTCAATTGGTCTCAATTGTCCTTAATTGGCCTTAATTGGCATCAATTGGATGAATGGGCCTAATTGGCCTCAATTGGCCTCATTTGGACTTAATTAGCTAATTGATCTAAATTGGCCTTATTGGCCTCAATTGTCCTCAATTGGCGTTAATTGACATAATTGGTCTCAATTAGCCTCAATGGAATTTAATTTCCTTAATTGTCCTCAAGTTGCCTAATTTATCTCAATTGGATTCAATTTTCCTAATTTGACTCAATTGGACTCAATGGGCCTTATTGGCTTCAATTGGCCTCAATTGAACTCAATTGGACTAATTCACCTAATTTTCTTGAATTGGGATCAATTTTCCTAATTAGCCTCAATTGAAAAAAAAGGACCTTAGTTGGCCTAATTAGCCTCAATTTTCTTAATTGGCCTCAGTTGGCCTAATTGCCCTAATTAGCCATAAGATGCCTCAATTGGCCTAATTGGCCTCAATTGGCCAAAATTTTCCAAATTGGGCTTAATTAGCTTAATTTGCCTAATTGGAGTAATTGTCACCAATGGAGGAATTTTTCTCAATGGCATAATTAGAAAAATTGGCCTAATTTTCTGAATTGGCCTCAATAGCCTAATTTTATGAATTGGCCTCATTGACCTATTTGGCCAAATTAGCCTCAATTATTTTATTTGGGTTAATTGTCCTTAAGTTTCCAAATTGGTATAACAATCCAAATTGGCCTAATTGGCCTTAATTGACCTCAACTAGCCTAATTTCTTTAATTAGAATCAAGTGGCCTCAATTAGTCTAACTAGCCTAACTAGACTTATTTGGTCTATTTTTCCTAATTCGCCTAACTGGTCTTAATTATACTAATTAGCATAATTGGCCTCAATTGGCCTCAATTAGTCTAATTGGCCTAATTGGCATCAATTGGTCTCAATTGGCCTCAATATGACTCAATGGGCCTTATTGGACCAATTGGCTTCAATTGGCCTAATTGGCCTCAATTAGCCTCAATTGATCTCAATTGGCCTAATTGTTATAATTGTCCTCCCTTGATCTAAATTGGCCTAAATGGCCTCAATTGGCCTAACTAGCCTCAATTGACCTCATTTGGTCTATGTTGACCTATTGGCTCCAATTTTCCAAACAGACCTCAATTGGCCTAATTAGCTCAATTAGCCTCAATTGGCCTAATTGGCCCCAATTGTTCTCAATTTTCTTAATTTTCCTAAATTGGATAATCATCCTAAATGCCTAATTGGCCTAATTGGAGAAGTTAGACTCAATGGACTCGTACTAATTGACCTAATTAGTCTAATTGGGTGAATTAGCCTTAATGGCCTAATTGACCTAATTGGCCCCAATAAGTTTAATTGGCCTAATTGGCCCCAATTAGTCTAATTGTCCTAATTGGACTCAATTGGAATTATTTTCATAATTTCCCTCAATTGGAATTAATTGGCCTTAATTGGCCTATTTGGCCTAATTGGACTAATTAGCTTCAAGTGGCCTCAATTAGCCTGGTTAGCCTAATTGGCCTTAATTGGCCTAATTTTCCTAATTTTCCTAACTGATTTGAATTGACCTAATTTTCTTAATTGGGATTAATTGGCCTCAATTCGCATAATTGGCATCAATTAGAAAAATTTTCCTCAATGGACTTAAGTGTCCCAATTTTCCTAATTTGCCAAACTAGTTTGAATTGGCACAATTGGCCTAATTGGTCTTAATTGGTCTCAATTGGTCTAATTGGAATTAATTTGCCTAGTTTGACTAATTTTCATAATTGGAATTAATTTACCAGATTGACCTAATTGGCCTCAATTAGCATAATTGTACTAATTGCACTAATTGGCCTCAATGGCCTAATTGTCCTAATTCGGCTCAATGGACTAATTTTCCAAATTGTCCAAATTATCCTAATAGTACTTAATAAACTAAATTTCCTAATTGGTCTAATTGTTATAATTCGTCACAATTAAACTCAATTAGCATAATTGGCCTAATTAGCCTTAATTGGCGTAATTGGCATAATTGGCCTCTATTGGCCTAATTGGCCTCAAATTGATGAATTGTACTAATTGGTATTATTGGCCTCAATTGGAATAATTGGAATTACTGGCTCAATTTGTGTAATTAGTCTTATTTAGCCTTAATTAATCCAATTGGTCTCAATTAGTCTAAGTGGCCTCAATTGGCCTAATTGGCCTAATTATACTAATTTGCATCAAAGGCCTAATTAGCCTCAATTAGCGTCAATTGGTCTAATTTCTCTAAATTGGCCTAATTTGCCTCAACTGGCCTCAATTAGCCTAATTGGTCTCAATTGTCCTAACTGACCTAATTGGCCTTAACTAGCTTAATTGGCCTCAGTTGGCCTAATTTTCCTCAGTTGGGATAATTAGCCTAATTACCCAAATTGGCCACAATTGGCCTCAATTGGTATAATTGGACTCAATTGGACTAATTGGCCTAATTTGCCTCAATGGATTAATTGGCCTCAATTGGCCAAAATTTACCTAATTTTCCTAATTTTCCTAATTTCCCTAATTTTCCCAAATTTGTCTCAATAGGACTAATTGTCATGAATTATCCTTAATTTGCCTAATTAGCCTCAATTTACCTTAATTGGAATAATTGGACTCAATTGGGCTAATTGGTATCATTGGTAAAATTGGTCTCAATTGCCCTTGATTGGCCTAATTGTCTTAATTGGCCACAATTTGCCTCAATTGGCCTAATTGTCATAGTTTTACAAATTGGCCTAATTGGCCTTAATCAACATCGATTGGCCTCAATTGGCCTCCATTGGCCTCCATTGGCATCAATTGTTCTAATTGGACTCAATTGGCTCAATTCGTCAAAATTGGCTTAATTTGCCTCAATTTGTCCCTATTGGCCTCAATTGGCCTCAATTAGCCCTAATTTGCCTCAATTGGCATAATTGGTCTAAATTGGCCTCAATTAGCCTAATTGGCCACAATTGGCTTCAATTGACCTAATTGACCTCAATTGGCCTTAATTGGAAACAATTGGCCTTATTGGCCTAATTTGCCTCAAATGACCTAATTGGCCTCAATTAGCATCAATTTTCCCCAATTGGCCCAATTTTCCTTAATTGTCCTCAATAGTACACAGTGACCTAATTGGCCTCAATTGTCCTTAATGGCCGAATTGGCCCCAATTGGCCCCAATTGGCCTCAATTGGCATCAATTAGCCTCAATTGCCTAATTTGACACAATTTTCCTCAATTGGAAATTAACCTAATTGGCCTCAAGTTAACTCATTTGGACTCATCCCTAATTGGCCTCAATTTTCATAATTAGACTCAAGAGACCTAATTGCAAAAAATGGCCTAACTATCTTAATTGGACTCAACTGATGAATTGTATTCCATTGCCTAACTGGCCTAATTATCCTAATTATCCTCAATTCTCCACAATTTGGATGAATTTTCATCAATTGGCCTCAATGGCCTAGTTGACCTCAATTGTTAAATGGCCTAACTGACCTCAATTGGCTTCATTGGCCTAATTGGACTCAATTGACATCAATTTTCTACATCCTAAATGGGAATCAATTGCCCTAAATTTACCTAATTGTCCTCCATTGGCCTAAATTTTCCTAATTATCTTCAATTCTTCACATCATCAATTGGCCTCAATTAGTATAATTATATTCAATTGGCCTAGTTGGCCTAATTGGATTAGTTGGACTAACTTGAATTAATGGATTAATTGGCCCCAATTTTAAATTGGCCTAATTGGAATCAACTGTCCTCAGTTGGTCTCAGCCTCAATTATCCACAATTGGCACAATTTTTAAATTTTCCTCAATTGGCACAATTGGCCAAACTTGCCTAAAGGGACTCAATGGGCAAGCTGGCCTCGATGGCCTAATTGTCTAAATTATCCTAATAGGTCTAAATTGGTCTCAATTGGATTCAATTGACATCAATTGGTCTAATTAGCCACGATTGGGTAAATAAGCCTAATTGGTCTCAATTAGCCTGAATTGGCGTAATTAGTCTAATTGGTCTCAATTGGCCTCATTTTTGAAATTGAACTAAATTGATCACATAAACCAATTGAGGACAAATTAGTCCAATTGAGGCCAATTACTCCAATTGGGGCCAATTGAGTCCAATTGTGGTTAATTAGGCAAATTGTGGCCAAGAGATGCCTTTTGAGGTCAATTCTTCCGATTGAGGCCAATTCGGCCAATTGAGGCCAATTGAGGCAAATTGACACCAAATTAGGCCAATTAAGGCTAATTAGGCCTATTGGGAAAATTGATTAAAATTGAGGAAAATTGAGGCCAATTAATCCGATTGAGGCTAATTGAGGTCAATTAGGCCAATTTGGCCAATTTGGCCAATTGAGGCCAATTAGGCAAATTGAGGCCAATTGAGGATAATTTGACCAAAGAAGGACGATTAGGACAATTAAGGCCAATTGAGGCCAATTCATCCTATTAGGCCAATTGGGTCCAATTATGAAGCCAATTTGGCCAATTTGGCCAATTGAGGGGTATTTAGGCCCCTTAAATTCAATTGAGGCGAATTGAGGCCAATTAATGCCAATTATACCCAATAAGTCCAATTAGACTGATTGAGGCCAACTATGGCCAATTGAAGCTAATTGAGGCCTATTGAGGTCAGTAAGGCCAATTATGCCAATTGAGTCCAATTGTGGCCAATTCGTCCAATTGAGACCAATTAGGCCACTTGAGGCCAGTTGAGACCAATTGGGGCCAATTTAGGTCAATTGTGACCAATCAAACTAATTTTTCAAAATGAATCCAATTGAGGCCAATTAAGCCCAATTAAGGCCAATTTGACCAATTTGGCCAACTTAGACCACTTGAAGACAATTAGGCCAATTAGTCCAATTGAGTCCAATTGAGATATATTTGGCTAATTAAGGCCAATTAGGCCATTTAGGCCAATTGAGACTAATTGAGGCCGATTGAGACCAATTTTACAAATTGATAGCAATTGAGGCCAACTGATATGATACCGTATGCGAGTGCGGTATTCATTGGAGAAAATACAAAAACACAAGCGAAGAAAGAAGAGGAAAATGAAATTAAAAGAAATGAAAGGAAAATAAATGGGAAGGGTGTGATCAATTAGGACCCCAAGGAGACTTGCCCCTTGAAAGTCTAATTATAAAGCACCACAAAGGTTTATCACTCCTTTGATGAGCCTTACTTTCATTCACCTATGAACACAAGAAACAAAAGCATAATAATGCTAGAAAATACTCAAATTTGAGATTTACCTTTAAGATTTACAAGGGTGGATATTTATATCCAATTGAGAGGAATACATGTCAAACTACCTATCCCACAAAAGTCTAATGCCTATCCCACAAATTTGACTTTGTTTACACTTGTACATGGCTTTAGGGGACAAGATATCTCCAATGAAGACTTTTTGGAACCACCCTAAAGACTTTAAAGATTCCCACCATGACTTTGGAGACAAGGGGCCCACCACTTTTGACTTTAGAGATTTCCATCATGCATGTGGATTATATTTCGTGGAAGCATATGGGTGGGCCTTTTAGGGTCACTTTTGGGCTTTAATAAGTGTGATTAAAGGCCCATTTTCTCCTCTCATGCATGCATGTTGGGCCTCCTCTTGTAATTTCAAAACGAGGCCATGTAAAGCCTCTTTCATCCTCCTCATTCTTTCTCTTTTCATTGGTCCATGAATCCCATGCAATGGATCTTGTCCCTTAATTCTCCTTCCACCATCAATGCCATGATCACCCTCAACTCCTCACTGCATGTGTGAACCATGATTCGAATCATCCCCTCCCTCTTCAAAAGGATTTATCCTCAAATCTGCATCTTCAAAAGGATAGAGATCAGAAATATTAAAGGTAGAACTCACATTTCCATACCTTCTGGGCAAGTCAATCCTGTAGTTGTTATCATTGATTCTCTCTAAAACTTGAAATGGACCATCTCCATGTGGTTGAAGTTTTGATTTTATTTTCTCTGGGAACCTTTCCTTCCTCAAATGCACCCACTCCCAATTTTCGGGTTCTAGTACAACCTTATTCCTAACCTTTTTTTCTTGCTTCACATATTGTTCATTTCTTCTTTCAATGTTGGCTTTTACCTTGGCATGTAAATCCGGAACAAATTTTTCCTTCTCATCACCTGCCAGATCAACAAACTCATTAGTAGGAAATGAAAGAATATCTAATGGATTCATTAGGTTAAATCCATATACAATCTCAAAATGTTAGAAGTTAGTAGTGGAATTCACTACCCGGTTATATACAAACTCAATGTGTGGCAAGAATTTTTCCCAATTCGTCAGATTTTTTTGAATTATTTTACACAAGAGGGTAGAAAGAGTCCTATTCACCACTTCAGTTTTCCCATCAGTTTGAGGATGTGCAACATTTGCAAACAATAATTTAGTTCCCAATTTATTCCACAAATTCCTCCTAATGTGGATAAGTAATTTCACATCCCTATCACTTAAATTGGTTTTGGGCAGTCCATGTAATCTCACAATTTCTTTGAAAAACAAATATGCTATATGTATAGAATCATTATTTTTTGATCATGCAATGAAATGGGCCATTTTTCTGAATCAATCCACAACAAAAAAAATGTTATCTCTTCCCGATTGGGATCGAGGCAATCCCAACACAAAATCCAAAGAGATGTTGGTCCAAGGATTGGATGGAACGGGAAAGGGGTAATACAATCATTTATGTTGAAACTTGTACTTTTCATGCTTACAAGTGACACACTTAGCACAAATTTCAATAACATCTTTTCCCATGCTTGGTCAATAAAAATATTCGTGCAAAGTAGATAGTGTTTTATCAACCCCAAAATGCCCCATCAAACCACCCCCACGAGTTTTTTTGACAAGAAATTCTCGAGTTGAACATTTTGGAATGCAAAATTTATTCCTCTTGAAAAGAAACCCATCATTTTGGTAATAGTATTTAAATCCATGTTTTTTACAAGATGTCCAAATTTGAGAAATATATCCATAATTTTCATAAATTACCATTAATAACTCATGTCCAAGTAATCTAGAATGAAGATAAGTAAGAAGTGCATACCTTCGTGAAAGAGCATCAGCAACCACATTTTCCGTACCTTTTTTATGCTTGATCACATTGGGGAAAGTTTCAATGAATTCCATCCAAGATGCATGTCACCGATTCAACTTACCTTGGGAATTAAAATACTTACGACTTTCATAGTCAGAATGAATAATGAACTCTTTAGGCCATAATTAATGTTTCATGTTTCAATGTTTCATTTCAAATCATAATGTTCTTTATCATAAGTTGAATAATTTAATGTTTCCCCGTTCAATTTATTGCTAAATTATGCAATTGGACGTGACTCTTGATTCAAAATAGCACCAATACCAACTCTCGATGCATCACACTCAATTTCAAACACATTGGTGAAATCTGGTAGCCTTAAAAGGGGGCATTGACCAATTTTTCTTTGAGCATGTTAAAGGATTTTTCATGTTTTTCACCCCATTTAAAGACCACATGTTTCTTTAAAAGTTCATTAAGAGGTGCAGAGATGGATGAAAAATCCTCTACAAACCTCCTATAGAAGCTTACTAATCCATGAAAACTCCTAACCTCATTTTCACTCTTCGGTGTGGGCCACTCCTGAATTGCTTTGATCTTTTCATCATCCACAGGAATCCCTTTTGACCCTACAACAAAGCTATGAAACACAACAGAATCCATGAAAAAGGAACATTTTTGAATATTGTCATAAAGCTGGTTTTCATTAAGGGTCTTGCACACCAAACACAAGTGCTCAACATGGTTGTCTAGATATTTTCTATACACCAAGATATCATCAAAATAGACAACCATGAATTTTCCAATGAATAAACAAAGGACATGGCTCATTAAGCTCATGAATGTACTTGGTGAATTAGTTAAACCAAATGGCATAACTAACTACTCATACAGACCGAACATAGTTTTAAAAGCAGTTTTCCACTCATCTCATTCTTTCATTCGAATTTGGTGGTATCCACTTTTAAGATAAAATTTAGAAAAAAAATATGCCCTATGTAATTCATCAATCATGTCATCAAGTCGAGGGATGGGATAACGGTACGTAACTATTATTTTGTTGATGGCATGAAAATCCACACACATTCGCCATGTTCCATCTTTCTTGGGTACTAGGATCACCAGAACAACACATGGACTCATGCTTTACCTTACTAATCCTTTCTTCATGAGTTCTTAAACTTGACATCGGATCTCTCTAGTCTCTTATGGATTAGCACTATATGCTGGCCTGTTGGGAATTGCGGCACTAGGTACGAAGTCAATCTGATGATCAATGCCTCTCAAAGGGGGTAATCCATTTGGTGTTTCTTCAGGAAACAAATCACCAAATTCCAACAGTAAAGACACAAAACAAGAAGGAAATGAATTGTGAAGTTCATTATTTTCAAGGTAAGCATCCTTAATAATGAGTAAGAACACTTTCCCACTCAATAAAGCACCATTCACCTCACTTTTTCTAGAAAATAAACTCACCTTTCTCTCATCACTCTTGTTTTCAAATATTTGATTTTCCTCATTTCTTTTTATGTCACTCGACTCTTTTTTTCACTCTTTATTTTTCCACTCTTTTCATTTTTTTCTCTCATTTCCTTTTTCATCAACTCATCACTCAAAATTTTATTTTTCCCACTTTTTTTCACTCATTTATTTTTTCTTTTTGTATTCTTTCTCTATCCTCGCTTGATCTTCATATTCTTGTATGGGACTTAGAGGAGTCAAAACAATCTTTCTACTGCTAAAATGAAAAGAGAAGCAGTTAGCATAGCCATAATGCATCTCCCTCATATTAAATTTCCATGGTCTCCCTAGTAGAAAATGTCCATCTTTCATTGGAGCAACATTTCACAACACCTCATCATGATATTTTCCAATGTAAAAAGAAACTATGTGTTGTTGTGTGACCCTCACTTCACCACTATCATTCATCCACTCCAATCTATAAGGTCTAGTATGCCTTAGAGTAGGCAAACTCAACTTCTCCACCAACAAGGTACTAGCCACATTAGTAAAACTTCCACTATCAATGATCATACTACATACCTTCTCCTTTATGTGGTATCTCGTATAAAAAATATGCTCACACTGCTCCTCATCATGATCATCTTTGGGTAGAATGTTTAAATCTCTTCTTTCCACCAATGCATCTCCATGTACGGGTTCTTCAACTTATACATCTGAACTATCCTCCAAAGACAGAATCCCATCATCGCTAGAGTGCTAACTATGGATGTCTCCATTATCCAAAATAATCATGGCCCTTTTTTGGGCATTGAGATGCAATATGACCATGTACTTGACACTTAAAAAACATTATATCATGAGATTTAGAAGGGAAATTTGTTTCCATTGTTTCTTTTGAATAAGTTGGGAAGAACTTATTTTTGTCCACTTCTCTTTGTTTTGGAACAAATTTGGAATCTATTGGTCTTGTTTCATTCCACTTAGAAGTTGATTTTGGATCTTTCTAGTTATCCTTCCAAAAATTATGAGAACTTAATTGACTCCTTCAAGACTGTAGTTTTTTTTCGACCTTCACCACCTTATGTAGAAACTCCTCTATGTCAATATTGGTCTATAGTCCCACCACATCTCTAATTACCTGATTCAATCCATTGATGAACCCTTCCGTGGTAGCTTCACAATCCTACTCCAAATTGGATTGAATCATTGATATCTCCATTTCCTTATAGTATTCCTCCACACACATGGAACCTTGCACATTTTCTTGTAACTTCAAATGCAAATCTTGATAGTAATGACTAGAAATGTACCTTTTGTGCATTACTATCTTCATTTCTTCCCAAGTTTGAATTATCCTTTCTCCATTTCGTCGTCGACTTACTTGTAATTGGTCCCACAAAATACTTTCATAGTCATTAAACTCAAGCACCTCCAATTTTACCTTCTCCTCCTTCGAGTAGTTGTGAAGTCCAAACACATTTTCAACCTTCCGCTCCCACTCCAAATAAAGTTCTGGGTCACTCTTCCCTTGAAAGGGTGGAAGTCTCACTTTGATGATTTCCAATTCATTTTCTCTCCAAGTAGCACGTTGCCCTCACCTAGGAATTGATTCTTCGAAATTGAAGTACTAATCATCACCTTCATGAATTTCTTTCCTTCTTGGAGCCTTTGAAAATGAGGAAATTTGCGTATCATCCAACCTAGAATTCAATCTTGTAAACTATTTAGTGACTTCTTTCATGAATAATTTAATGTCGATCTCACTTCTTTCTCCCTCACATGCCATTTTTTAATTCATCACACACTCTTTCTCTCCGTTTTTTATCTCTCAAAAGGTTTCTCACACTTTATTGCACAAAAACTTGGTTCATACAAGTGTTCTTAAATAGAATAAAGTATACAACTAGTAGAAGCAATCAATTCATGGAAATCTTTGAAAATCAATAATTTTAAAAAGGGTTTGATTCAATGGGGTCCAAAAATATGGGAAGTAAATGGGAGAAATGGTTATAGAAGAAGGTTGGATATGGATGATGGAAAGAAGATGATGGATAAGAAAATGAAATCAAATTTATAACTTATGATTGAACGTAATGTTTCAAATGAGCAACATCTTTTTTATGATTGATTTTTTTTTTTTGATATTTTTTATAATTTTTATTATTTTTTTGATACTTAATAAACAAGAATTGAGATACAAGGAGTGCACTTTTGGTGCTCAATGTACAAAAAATTAAAAATGTACTAATCTTATTGCAATTATATAAATGGTTGAGATAACATGAACTTCGAACTCAAATGGAAATCCACTTTGGAGATCGTTAGATTTCACAAGAGTGAAACTGTAGAACTAATTGATTCAGCTATATCTCCCAATATATGTGTTAGATTTTAGTGTTTATAAATCGAGATGAAAGATAAGATTATGAACTATTAAAATGACATATTACACATCCATAAACTCAAAGAAAAAGCAGACGAAAATGTGGAAGAAAGTTACGTCCAGAATCGGTGATGGCCAAAAATGGAAGAAGTGGAAGAAAAAAAAGATGGGAGAAATAAGAATATGAAAGAATGTGGATTCCGTTGGCTGCCTTTGATACCAAATGATATGATAACGTATGCGAGTGCAGCATTCTTTGGTGAAAATTTGGAAACACAGGCGAAGAAAGAAGAGGAAAATGAAATTAAAAGAAATGCAAGGAAAATAAATGGGAAGGGGGATGATCATTTAGGACCCCATGGAGACTTGACCCTTGAAACTCTAATTATAAAGCGGCACAAAGGTTGATCACTCCTTTGACAATCCTTTCTTTCATTCACCTAAGAACACAAGAAACCCAAGCATAATAATGCTAGAAAACACTCAAATTAGAAATTTTCCTTCAAGGGGTACAAGAGGTGGCTATTTATATCCAAATGAGAGGAATACATGTAAAACTACCTATCCCACAAAACTCTAAAGCCTATCCCACGAATTTGACATTGTTTACACATTTCCATGTCTTTAGGGGACAAGATATCTCTAAAGAAGACTTTTTGGAACCACCCTAAAGACTTTGAAGATTTCCACCATGACTTTGGAGAAAAGGGGCCCACCACTTTTTACATTGGAGATTTCCTTCATGCAAGTGGATTAAATTTCGTGGAATCATATGGGTGGGCCTTTTAGGTTTACTTTTGGGCTTTAATAAGTGTGATTAAAGGACCATTTTATCCTCCCAGTCATGCATTTTGGGCCTCCTCTTGTAATTTTATAATGAGGCCATGTAAAGCCTCTTTCATCCTCCTCATTCTTCCTCTTGTCATTGGGACACCAATCCCATGAAATGGGTCTTGTAAATTAATGGTCCTTCCACCATCAATTCCATGATCACCCTCAACTCCTCAGTGCATGTGTTCAGCGTGATTCACATCACCAATTGAGGCCAATTTGGACAATTAGGAAAATTTAGGCTAATTGAGGCATATTTGGCCAATTGAGTCCTATTAGGCCAATTAGGCCAATGCAGCCAATTGAGGCCAATTGAGGACAATTAGAAAAATTAGGTCAATTGAGTTCAATTTATTCCTATTAGTCCAATTCAATCAATTGAGCCATTGAGGTCAATTAATCCAATTAGGCCAATTGACAAAAATTGAGTCCTATTTGGCCAATTAGAACAATTCTTCTAATTGAGTCATTAAGGCCAATTGAGGCCAATTGATGCAAATTTGGAGAATTAAGCTAGTTGAGGCCAATTATGGCCTATTATGGAAATTATTCCAATTCTTATAACTGGTCTATTAAGTCCAATTGATGCCAATTATGCCAATAGTGGTCAATTGAGGAAAATTCAGGCCAATTTGGCCAATTTGGTCAATTCGGCCAATTGAATCCAATTGAGGACAATTGAGGCCAATTGGTTTATTTAGGCCAATTGGTCCAATTAGGAAATTGAGGCCAATTAGGCCAATTAGGTCAATTAGGCTAATTAGGTCACTAAGGCCAAAGAGGCCAATTAGGCAGGTCAGGCCATTGAGGCCAATTATGTCAATTAGGTCACTAAGGCCAATTTGGCCAATTAGTCCAGTTTGGCCAATTTTTCCTCTTAGACCAATTAGTCCAGTTATAGAAATTATGCCTATTATGCTAATTGAGGCCAATTGGGAAAATTGACTTCAATTGAGGCCAATTATGTCAATTAAGGCTAATTAAGCCAACTGAGGCCAATTGATGCCAATTATGCCAATTGAGGTCAATTGAGGAGAATTAGTCCACTGAGGACAATTGAATACAATTGAATCCAATTGGGCCAATTAGTACAATTGGGGGAAATAGAAAAATTAATCCAATTGAGGCCAATTTGGCCAATTGGAATCAATTAGGCCAATTTGGCCAATTGGAATCAATTAGGCCAATTAGGAAAATTGAGCCCAATCAGGCCAATTGATTCT
Organism: Viscum album; assembly: GCA_963277665.1. NCBI lineage: Eukaryota > Viridiplantae > Streptophyta > Magnoliopsida > Santalales > Viscaceae > Viscum > Viscum album. Next base: position 5,925,170 of record CAUJRU010000003.1, read on the forward strand.
AATTAAGCTAATTCAGGTCAATTAGTCTATTGAGGTAAATTAAAGTCAATTGAAGCCAATTATTACAATTAGGACAATTATTCCAATTAGAGCAATTATGCCAATAAGGCTAATTAGGCCAACTGAGGTCAAATATTTAAATTAAGGCCCATTGAGGACAATTCGGCCAATTAGGCCAATTAGGCCATTTGACAACAATTAGACCAATTGAGGTGAATTTTTAAAATTTAGGCCAATTAGGCTAATATGGTCAACTGACACCAATTAGGCTAATGAGGCCAATTGAGGAAAATTAGGTAATTGGGGCCAATTGAGGCCAATTGCCAATTAGACCAATTATGACAATTGATACCAATTGAGGCCAATTATGTAAAATTGATGAAAAATTATGCCAATTAGGCCATTGAAGCCAATTTAGTCCAATTGAGGCCAATTTGGAAAATTAGGCCAATTGAGGCCATTAAGGCCAATTAGGCTAGTAGAGGTTTATAGAGGCCAATTACGCCAACTGAGACCAATTGAGGATATTTTAGGCTAATTGAGGCCAATGTAAGCCAATTAGGCTAATTAGGACAATTAGTCCATTGAGACCAATTCAGTCATTGAGGCCATTTAGGCAAGTTAGGCCAATTACGCCAATTGAGGACAATTAGATAAATTGGGTCCAATTGAATCCAATTGAGGTTGAGGCCAATTGAGCTCAATTGAGGCCATTTAAGCTAATTTCCAATGGATTCCAATTGATACCAATTGGTATATTGAGAAAAATTGAGGCAAATTAGGTCAATTAAGGCCAAATATTTCAATTCTCCCAATTGATTACAATGAGGCCAACTGAGAACATTAGAGGAAAATTGAGTCCAATTGATGCCAATTTTGGCCAATTAGGATAATTAGGTCAATTAGGCCATTGAGGCCAATTCATCCATTGAGGCTAATTTGGCCAGTTAGGCCAATTAAGATAATTTTTTGAATTGAAGTCCATTAGACCTATTGAGGATAAGGTAAATTGAGGATAGTTAGGACAATTTAAGCCAATTGATGCCAATTGAGGTTGAGGTCATTTAAGGTCAATTTAGGCTAATTTAGGCCATTTTTTTCAATTAGGAAAATTAAGCTAATTAGGACAATTCGACCAATTAGGCAATTTAGTCCAATTATGATATTTAGTATAATTATAAAATTGAGTCCATGGAGGCCTATTAGGCCAATTAGGCCATTGAGGCCAATTTGACCAATTAGTCCAATTAGTCCATTGATGCTAATTGGGTCGTTGAGGGTAGGCCAATTGAGACCGTTGAGGCCAATTATGCCAATTTTTTCAATTAATCCAAATTATATAATTAGGCCCATAGACCAATTTGGGTAATTAGGCCAATTAGGGAAATTAGTCCACTGAGGTCAATTAGGCCATTGAGGCCAACTAAGCCAATTTGGACAGTTTGACCAATCAGGTCGATGAGGCTAATGAGGCTAATTAGGAATATTTATCCAATTCTCCCAATTAGGCCAATTATGCTAATTAGTCCACTAGGACTAATTTCTCCATTGAGGTTAGGCCAATTGTGGACATTGATTTCAATTAATCCAATTAGGACAATTAGGTCATCATGTCCAATTAGACCAATTAGGTCAATTAGATCAATTTGAATAATTTTGACAATTATACCAATGTGGACAATGAGTCCAATTAGTCCAATTAGTCCAATTTGGCCAATTAGGCCATTGAGTTTAAGCCAATTGAGGTCATTGAGGCTAATTAGGCCAATTATGGCAATTAGGCCATTGTGGCCAATTAGTCCAATTAGGCCAATGAGGACAATAAGGACTATTAGTCCAATGAGGCCAATTAAGACAATTAGGCCAATGTGGAAAACGAGGCCAAACAGACTAATTAGACCAATTAGGACAATTAGGATAACGAGGCCAATGAGGCTGATTAGGCTAATTAGTCTAATTATCCCAATTATTTAAATTAGTCCAATGAGATCAATGAGGGAAATGAGGCCAATGATGCCCATTAGGCCAATTATATGAATTATTCCAATTATGCTAATCAGGTGAATTTGGATAATGATGTCATTGAGGACAATTAGGCCAATTATACCAATTGTGCCACTTAGGAAAATTTGGTCATTGAGGCCAATTAGGCCAATTAGGACATTGAGGACAATGAATCCAATGAGTCTAATGATGCCAATTAGGGAAATCAGGACAATTAGGATAATGAGGCCAATTAGATCAATTGGACCAATCAGGCTAATTATGCCAATCAGGCCAATTATGCCATTGAGTCCAATTAGGCCAATTAGGCCCTTGAGGCCAATGAGGAGAATGAGGACAATGCGGTTAATCTGGACAATGAGGACAATCGGTTCAATGAGGCCAATCAGGAAAATGGGGCTAATTAGGAAAATTAGGCCAATGAGGCCAATTAGGCCCATTATGCAAATTAAGAAAATATGGACAATCAGACCAATGAGGACAATCAAATAAATGAGGAAAAACAGACCAATTAGGTATATTATACGAATCAGGACAATTTGGAAAATTAGGCCAATCAGGACAATTTGGTCAATCCGGCCAATCAGGACAATCATGCCAATGAGGCCAATCGGGAAAATTAGGCAAATCATGAAAATTAAGAAAAACATACCAATTAGGCCAATCATTCCAATTAGGCTTGTTATACCAATCAAGACAATTCGGCTAATCAAACCAATTAGGCCATTGAGTCCAATTAATCCAATTATGCTAACTAGAAAAATTAGTCCAATGAGGGCAATTAGGTCAATGATGCCAATTAGCCATTGAGGCCACCTAATCCAATTATGCAAATTAGGAAACTTAGGTCAACGATGGAAATTAGGTCAATGAATCCAAATTGTCCATTGAGGCTAATTAATTGAATTAGACCAATTAGTCAAATTGGGATAATTTGGACAATAAGGCCAATGAGGGCAAATAGGCCAATGAGATCATTTACGCCAATAAGGCCAACTAGGCCAACTATACCAATTCATAAAATTAGACCAATAAGGCTAATTAGTCCAATGATACCTATTATCCCAATTAGGCCAATTAGGGAAGAGAGTAAAATATGGACAATTAGGTCAATTAGGCTAATTAGCCCCTTGAGGCCAATGAGGTAAACTAGGCTAATCGGGCCAATGAGTCCAATGAGGCATATCGGGCGAATCAGACTAATTATGCCAATAATGCTAATTATGCCAATTTGGATAATTGGCCTCAATTGACCTCATTTCCCCAATTTTCCTAATTCATCATAATTTCCCTCAATTGGACTTATTGGTCTTATTGGCTCAATTGTCCTAATTTGGCATCAATTGGCCTAAATAGGACTAATTGGCCTAATTGGCTTCAATTTCACTCAATTGGCTTCAATTGGCCTAATTTTCCTCAATTGGCCTAATTGGTCTCAGTTGACCTAATTGAAATAATTGGCCTCAATTAGTCTAATTGGCCAAATTGGCATCGATTGACCTCAATTTACCTCAATTGGCCCCACTGGCCTCAATTGGCCAAATTGGCATAATTGTCCTTTTTTGTTTTCAATTGGACTAATTGGGCTCAATTGCCCTCAATTGATCTCAATTTCCCTCACTGGCCTCATTGGTTTCATTGGAAACAATTGGCCTCATTGGGATCAATTCACCTAATTATCTTTATTGGACTCAATTGACCTCAACTGTACTTAATTGGCATAATTGTCCTCAATATGACAAATTGGACAAATTGGTATCAATTGACATCAAATGGCCTCAATTGGCCTCAATTCGTCTCATTGGCCTCAATTGGTCTCAATTGGCCTTATTGGGATAAATTGGCCTAATTGGCCTCAATTGGCCTAATTTTCCTCAATTGGACTAATTAGAAAAATTGGAAAAATTGGACTAAATTGGCATCATTTGCCTCAATTGGCTTAATTGGATAAATTGGCCACAATTGGCCTAATTGTCTTCAATTGGCCTAATTGGCCTCAATTGGCCTAATTGGCATAATTGGCCTTAATTGGCCTCAATTGGCCTCAAATGGCCTAATTGGGATAATTGTCCTAATCAGCCTCAATTGACTCAATTGGCCTCAATTGGCATCATTGGCCTCATTGGCCTCAATTTTCCTCAATTGGCCTCAATTGGCCTAATCATCATCAATTGGCCTAGTTGTCCTAATTGACATAATTGGTCTGTGTTGGCCTCAATTTGTCTCAATTGGCCTTAATGGCCTAATTGTCCCCAATTTTCCTAATTGGCCTCAATTGGCATAATTAGCCTAATTGGCCCCAGTTGGCCTCAATTGGCCACAATTGGCCCAATTGACCTCCTTAATTATCCTAATTGACCTTGTTTGCCTCAATTGGCTTAATTGGCCTCAATTGGCCCTATTGGTCTAATAGTCCTCAATTGACCTAAATTTACCTAATTGAACTCAATTGGCCTCAATTGGACTCACTGGCCTAATAAGCCTCAATTGACCTCAATTTTCCTAATTGGGCTCAATTGGCCTCAATTGGTCGAATTGGCCTCAATTGGCCTAATTGGTCTCAATTTTCCTCAATGGGCCTAATTGGCCTCAATTGACCTCAATTTTCTTAATTGGCCTCAATTGGCCTAATTGGGTTCAATTGACCTCAATTTGACTAATTGGATTCAATTGGCCTCAATTGGTCTAATTAGTCCCAATTGACCACAATTTTCCTAATTGGCCTCAATTGGCCACCATTGGCCTCAATTGGCCTCAATTGGACTTAATTGGCCTCAATTGGCCTCGTTGTCCTAATTGGCCTAAATTGACCTCAATTTTCCGAATTGGCCCCAATTGACTGAATTGGTATCAATGACCCAATTAGCTTCAACTGGACTTAATTTTAATAATTAGTCTCAATTGGCCTCAATTGGCCTCAGTTATCTGAATAAGCCTCATCGGCCTAATTGGATTCAACGGACCTCATTTGTCTAATTGGCCTTAATTGGTCAGATTGGCCGAATTGGCCTCAATGGGCTCAATTCACCCCAATTTTCCTAATTTGCCTCAATTGGCGTAATTGGCCTCAATTGACCTCGATTTTCTAAATTGGACTCAATGGGACTCAATTGGCCAAATTGGCCTCATTGGCCTAACTGGCCTCAATTGACCACAATTTTCCAAATTAGCCTCAATTTTCCCCAATTGGCCTCATTGGCCTCATTTACCTAACTGGACCAAAATAAACCATTTTGCCTAATTGGCCCTAGTTGACCGAATTGACCTCATTGTCCTAATTGGCCTCAATTGGCATTAATTGGACTTAATTGGACTCAATTGTCCTAATTGGCCTCAATTGGACTCAATTGGGATCAATAAGACTCAATGGAACAATTGTACTTAATTGGACTCAATGGACTTATAGGAATCAATGGGAAATTTTCCTTAATTGGCCTCAATTGGCCACAATTACTCTAATTGGCCTCAATTGGAAATTGGAATAATTGGACTCAATTGGACTCAATGGCTCAATTGGACCCAATTAGACTTAATTGTCAATTATCCTAATTGAAATCAGTTGTCCTCCTTTGGCCTCAGCCACAATTGGCCTCAATTGGCCTCCATTTTCATAATTTGCCTCAATTGGACTAATTGGATTAATTAACAAAACTGGCATAATTTTCTTCAACGACTGAATTAGACTTAATTTACTAATTGACATCATTAGCCTAAATGGTCTAATTGGCCTAATTTTTCCTCAATTGGACTCAATGGCCTAATTGGAATCAATTGAAAATCAACCTAACTGGCCACAATTTCCCTCAATTGGCCTCAATTGGACTCAATGGTCTAATTGGCCTCAATTAGAAATCCGACTAAATGGCCTCAATTTTCCTCAATTGGCCTCAATGGCTCAATTTTCCTCAATTCGGAATTGGACTACTTGGTCTCAATTAGCTTGAATTGGCCTAATTGGCCTCAATTGGAAATTTTCCTATTTTGCCTCAACTGGAAATTGGACTAATTGGCCTCAATTGACCACAATTGGCCAATTCCTCAATTGGCCTCATTTTTCTTAATAGGCCTCAATTGGCCTAATTGGTATAATTGTCCAAACTGGCCTAATTATCCACAAAATATGAAATGGAATCAATGGACTAATTGAAATAATTATGCTAATTGGATAAAATTGGTCCAATTGGCCTCTGTCTCAATTGGCCTCAATTTGCCTCAATTTGCCTCAATTTACCTAATTGGTCTCAACTGTCCTAAGTAGGCTAATTTTCTTAACTGGCCTAATTGTCCTCAATGGTTGAAATGGCCTTAATGGACTAATTGGTCTAATTAGTCTAATTACCCAAAATTGGTTGGAATTGGCCTCAAGTGGAAAAAATTGTCTGAAATGGCCTCAATTGGGAGAATTTTTCTAATTGGCCTTAATTGGCCTAATGTCGCAGTTGGTCTAGTTGGACTCAATTGGTCTAATTAGAATAAATCGGTCTAACTAGCCTCAATTTTCTTAATTAGCCGCAATTGGCCTAATTGGCTTCAATTGGCCAAAATGGCCTCAATTTGCCTCAATTTGCCTAATTGACCTCAAATTGACTAATTTTTCAAATAGGAATAATTTGCATTATTGGCATAATTAGCCTCAATTGGATTCAATTGTCATTAATAGACTAATTGGCCTCAATTGACCTAATTGGTCTCAGTTCGCCTTAGTGGCCAAATTAGCCTCAATTGGAAATGGGCATAATTAACCTCTATTGACCTCTATTGTATTCATCTTTAATATGCCTCAATTTGACTTAATTTTCTTTAATTTTCCTCAATTTTCCTAATTGGGCTCATTTTGCCTAATTTTCCTAACTGGCCTAAAGTGCCTCAATGGTTGAATTGGCCTAAATGGCATAATTGGCCTAATCAGCCTAGTTGGCCTAAATTGGACTCAATTAGTCTAAACTAGCCTTAATTGGCCTGATTGGACTCAATTATGCGAATTAGACTAATTTTCCTAAATTAGACTCAATTGGCATTAATTTTCCTCAATTTGAATAATTGGCCTAATTGGAACAATTGGCCTTAGTTGGCCTCAATTGAACTAATTGACCTAATTAGCATCGATTGGCCTTAATTGGCCTAATGGAACTAATTAACCTCAATTGGACTCAATTGTTTGAATTGTCCTAATTGGCCCCAATTGGCCTAATTGACCTCAATTAACCTTAATTTGCTTAATTAGCCTTAATTGGGCTCAATTAGCCTAATTGGCCTCATTGACCTAATTGGCCTCAATTGACCTCAATTTGCCTAATTGGTCTCAATTGACCGAATTGGACTAATTGGTCTAATTGGTCTCAATTGGTCTCAATGGGCCTAATTGGGCTCAATTAGCCTAATTGGCATCAATTGACCTCAATTTTCCTAATCAGTCCTAATTGTCCTAATTGGCCTCAATTGACCTCAATTTTTCTAATTGGCCTCAATTGGCCTAATTGGTCTAATTGGCCTAATTGGTCTGATTGGCCTAATTGGACTCAATTGACCCCAATTTTACTAATTGGCCTCAATTAGATTAATTTGACTAATTTTCCTCGATTGATCTCAATTTTCCTAATTGGCCTCATTGGATTCATTGGCTTCATTGGCTGAATTAGCATAATTGGCCTCAATTGATCTTAATTTGACTAATTAGCATCAATTGGATTCAATTGGAATCAATTGTCCTTAAATGGTCTTAACTGGCTAAATTGGCCTCATTGGCCAATTTGGCCTCAATTGACCTCAATTTTCCTAATTGGCATCTATTGGTTGAATTGACCGAATTGGCCTAATTTGTCTCAATTGGCCTCGATTGTCCACAATTAGCTTATTTGGCCTCAATTGGACTAATTAGCCTCAATTTTATTCAATGGAACTCAATTTTTCTAATTGTCCTCAATTGGCTGAATTGGCCTAATTGGCCTCAATTGACCTCAATTTGCCTAATTGGCCAAAATTGACCGAATTGGCCTCATTGGCCTCAATTGACCTAAATTTTCCTAATTGAAATATATTGGACGAATTGGCCTAATTTGCCTTAATTGGTCTCAATTGGCCTAGTTGGCCTCAATTGAACTCAATTTTCCTAATTGACCTCAATTGGCATCAGTTGGCTAAATTTTCACCATTGGCCTAATTGGACTCAATTGACCTCCATTTGCCTAATTTTCCTCAATTTTTTGATTAGGCCCTATTGGAATAATTTCCCTCAATTTGCATCAATTGGCCCCAATTAGATTCAATTGTTCAATTAGCCCCAATTGGCCTCAATAGGACTCAATGGCCTAATTGGACTCAATTGGCATCAATTGACCTTAATTGGCCTAATTGTCTTTAATTGAACTCAGTTTCTGAATTGGCCTCAATTGGTAACGGGGATAATGGGCCTCAATTGGCCATAATTTCCCTAATTTTCCTCAATTATAAATTTTGTTAATTGGCCTCAACTGGCCTCAATTGGCCTCAATGGCCCAACTGGCCACAATTGGCCTAATTGGAAATTGTCCATGTTGGCCTCAATTGACCTCATTTGGCCCCAGCCTCAATTGGGAACAATTTTCATTATTTAACCAATTGTCATAATTAGACTAATTGGTATAACTTGGATAATTGGCCTTAATTGTTTAATTGGCCTCAATTTTCTAATTGACATATTTGGGCCTAATTGGTCCAATTGGCCTCAATTGGCCTCAATTGGCCTCAATTGGGCTTAATGGCCTAATTGGCCTCAATTGCCCCCAATGGCCTAATTGGCCTTAGTTGGTCTCAATGTAAATTTGATTAATTGTACTCCATTGGACTCAAAGGCCTAATTTCCCTTAATTGTAAATAGACGAATGAGCCTCAATTCCCACAATTGGACTCAATGGACTAATTGGCCTTAATTGGTCTCAATGGCCTAATTGGTCTCAATTCGAAATTAGACTAACTAGCCTCAATTGGACTTAACGGTCTAATTGTCCTCAGTTGGACTCAATTAGAAATTAGCCAAATTGGACTCAATTTTCCTCAAAATCCTAATTGGACTCAATGGCCTAATTAGACTCAATTGGAATCAATTGGAAATTGGTCTAATTAGCCTCAATTAATAATTAGCCTAATTCGCCTTAATTGGAATCAATTGGACTCAGCCTCAATTGGCCTAAATTTTCCTAATTGGAAAAATTGTCCTAAATGGCCTAATTGGCCTCAATAGATAAATTTACATCATTAGACCAATTGGCCTAATTATCCTAATTGTTAAAAATTATCTCAATTGGAAATTGGCCTAATTGACCCCAATTGAGCTCAATTTCCCTCAATTGGAAACAATTGACCTCAATTTTCCTAATTGGACTCAATTGGTCTAAGTTTCCTAATTAGCCTAATTGGCCTATTTAGTCTAAAATTTCGAATTCGCCACAATGGCCTAATTGGCCTAATTAGCCTAATTAGACCAAATTGTCATCAAGTGGCTTCAATTGGCCTCAACTGGTATCTATTGGCCTGAATGGCCTCAATTGGGAGAATTGGCCTCAATTGGACTGAATTGGCTAATTGTCCCCAATTTTTCTAATTGAGCTCATTTGGCCTAATTTTTTTAATTGGAATAATTATCCTAATTTGTAGAATTAGCTTCAATTGGCTTTAATTGGCCTCAATGGACTAATTGGCCATAATTGGCCTAATTGGTCTCAACTGGCCTCAATGGCCTAATTGGCCTTAGTTGGTCTTAATTAGAAATTGGAATAATTGGCCTCAACTGGCCTCAATTGGCCTCAGCCTTAATTGGATTCAATTATCCTCAATTTTACTCAATTAGGCTAACTGGCCTCAATTGGCCAAATTATCCTAACTGACCTAAATGGCCTCAATGGATGAATTGACCTCAAAGGAATAATTGGACTAATTATCCTGATTGGCATAAATTGGATTCAATTGGACTCAACTGGTCTCAATTGGCCAAATTAGACTCAATTAGGTGAATTGTCCAAATTGACCTCAATTGGCCAAATTAGCTTCAATTGGCATAATTGGCCTCAATTGGCTTAATTTTCCTAAATGGCCTCAATTGTTATAATTTTCCTAATTTGAATCAATTGGACAAAATTGGACTCAATGAACTAATTGGAATCAATTGACCTCAATTGGGCTCAATTAGCGTCAATTGGCATAATTAACCAAATTGGAATAATTGGATTCAATTAGCCTAAATGGATTAATTGGAATCAATTGTCCTTAATTGGCCTAATAGTTATCATTTGGCCTAATTGGACTAATTGACCTCAATTGGCCTCAATTGACCTAATTGGTGTAAATTAGACTGATTGGCCTAATTAGCCTCAATTGGCCTCAATATTCATGTTTGGCCTTAATTATCCTAATTGGAATAATTGGCCTAATTTTCATAATTTGTTTCAATTAGATTTTATTGGCCTCAATGGACTAATTGGACTTAATTGTCCTAATTGGCCAAATTGGCGTCAATTGGCTTAATTGGCATCAATTGGCCTAATTGGCATCAATTGGCCTAATTGGACTTAATTAGCCTCAATTTTCCTAATTGGATTCAATTGGAATAATTGGAATAAAATGGCCTAATTGGCCTCAAGTTACCAATTGATTTTAATTGGCCTAATTAGCATAATGGGCCACAATTGGCCTCAATTGGCCAAATTGGCCTCAATTGGCCAAATTGGCCTCTATTGGACTCAATTGGTGTAATTGGCCATAATAGGCCTAATTGGACTCAATTGGTTTCAATTGGGCTGAGTTCCCCAAATTTCCCAAATTGGCCTCATTTGGCCCAATTGGCCTCAATTGGACCCAATTGGCCCCAATTTTCCTCAATTAGCCCCAATTGGCCTCAATTTGCCTCAATTTGCTTCAATTGTCCTCCATTGACCTAATTGGTATGAATTGGCCTAATTGGACACAATTTGCCTCAATTTGCCTAATTGGATTAATTGGACTCAATTGGCCTAAATTGTAATAATTAGCTAAATTGACCACAATTGACCTCAATGAGATTTAATTTTCCTAATTGGCCTCAATTGGACTAATTGGCCTCAATTGGCCTAATTGGCCTCAATTGACCTCAATTGGACTTAATTGGACAAATTGGCCAAATTGTCCTCAGTTGAACTCAATTTACGTAATTGGCCTCAATTATCCTCAACTGGTCAAATTGGCCTCATTGGGCTCATTGGCCTCAATTAAAATCATTTTTCCAAATTGACCTTAGTTGGCCTCTATTGGTCAAATTGGACTCATTGGCCTAATTGGACACAATTGGTATTAATTTTCCTCAATTGGCCTAATTTTTCTCATTGGCATAACTTTCCTCAATTTGCATCAATTGGCCTCAATTTTCTTCAAATAGACTAATTTTCCTAATTACCCTCAATTAGCCTCACTAAGATCCAATGGTATAATTGGCCTCAATTGTCCTCAATGGCCTAATTAGCCTCAATTGGACTCAATTTCCTAATTGGAATCAATTAGAAATTGGCCTATTTGGCCTTAATTGGCCTCAATTCACCTAATTGCCAATAATTTCCCTCAATGGGAAATTGGCCTAATTGGCCTCAATTGGAATCACCTATCCTTAGCCTCAATTTGTATCAATTTGATTAATTAGCATCAGGTGGACTAATTGTCCTAATTGGATAACTGACCTAAATGGCCTCAATGGCTGAATTAGCCTCAATTGGTGGAATTGGCTTCAATAGGCCTAACTGGATTCAATTGGTCTAATTGGCCTAATTGGAGTCAATTGGTTTAATTGGACTAATTGGCCTTAATTGTCCTAATTGGACTAATTGACCTTAATTGGCCTCAATTTTTCTAATAGACCTCAAATGGCCTAATTAATCTAATTAGAATTATGAGCCAAATTGAAATAATTTATTTCAATTGGCCTCAATGGAATAATTGGCCTCAACTGGCTAATTGCCTGAATTGTACTCAATTTTCCTCAATTGACCCAATATGCCTAATTGGCCTCAATTGGCCTCAACCGGCTAATTTCCCGAATAGTACTCAATTTGCCTCAATTGGCCTAATAGGGCTCAATTAGCTTTAATAAGCCTCAAATGACCTGAGTTGGCCTAACATGCCATAATCAGCCTAATTAGCCCAATTAGCATCAATTGGCCTCAATAGGCCTCAATTGACCTAATCGGCATCAATTGGACACAATTGTCCTAGCTGGCCTCAATTGGCCTCAATTGGCCTAATTGGTCTCAACTCGCCTCAATTGGCCTAAGTGGCCTCGATTGGCTTAATTGGTAAAAAAATGGCCTTTATTGGCCTCAATTGGTTTCAATTAGCCTCAATTGGATTAATTGGCCTCAATTTTCCTAATTGGCATCAATTTGACTCAATTCGCCTCAATTGGAGTGAATTGACGCCAATTGGCCTCAATTGGCCTAATTGGACTAATTAGCCCCAACTGGCCTCAATTTTCCTCAATTTGTCTCAATTGGCCTCAATTTCCCTCAATTGCCCTCAATTAGTCTCAATTGGCCTTAATTGGAAGAATTGACCGAATTGGTCTCAATTTGCCTCAATAGGTGTCAACTGACCTAATTGGCCTCAATTGACCGCAATTGGCCTCAATTTCCCCTCAATTAGCCTCAATGGGAATAATTGGAATAATGGGCCTCACTTGGCCTTAGTAGGCCTTAATAGACCTAATTGACCTCAATTGGGGTCAATTAGCTTCAAGCGTCATAATTGGCCTAATTAGCCTCAATTGCCCTAATTGGCTTCAATTGGCCTCAATTGGCCTCAATAGGACTATTTGGATCAATTGGCCTTAATTGGCTTTAATGGGATTAAATTGGACTCATTTGGCCTAATTGGCCTCTGTTGGCCAAACTCGACTCAATTTGCCTCATTTGGCTAAAAATTAACCTCAATTGGCCCCAATTGGCTTGAATTGGCCTCAATTGGCCTCAATTGGTCTGAATTGGCCTATGTTTTCCTAAGTTGTCCTAACTGGCCTCAATTGGCCTTATTGGCCTAATTGGCCTCAGTTGGCCTCAATATGGCTAAATTGGATTCAATTGGATGAATTGGCCTAATTTTCCTAATTGGCCTCAATTGGCCTCAATTGGCCTCAATTGACCTTAATTGGCTTCAATTTGCCTAATTTTCCACAATTGGCCTCCATTAGTCTCAATTTGCCTCAATTGGCCTAAATTGGACGAATTGGCCTAATTGGACTCAATTGGTCGTAATAGGGCTCAATTTGCCCAATTGGCCTCAATTAGGATCAAATTGGCCTGAATTGGAATAAATTGGCAACAATTGGCCTCAATGGCCCCTAATTGGCATCAATTAGCCCAATATGACTAATTGGCCTAAATTGGCCTCAATTGGCCTAAATTGGCCTAAATTGGCCTAAACTGGTCATTCGGTCTCAATGGACCTAATTGGACTCAATTGGCCTCAATTGGCCTAATTGGCCTCAATTGGCAATATTGACCTCAATTGGACTTAATTGGACTAAATTTGCCTCAATTTTCCAAACTGGCCTCAATTGGTCTAATTAGCCTAATTGATCTGAATTGGCCCTAATATGGCTCAATTTGCCTTAATTGTCTTCATTTGGAATCTATTGGCCTCAACTGGGATCAATTGGCCCCAACTGGCCATAATTTTCCTAATTGGCATTAATTGACCACAATTGGCCTAATTGGCCTAATTGGCCTCAATTGGCCTAATTGGCCTCAATTGGAATAATGAGCCTCAACTGACCTCAATTGGCCTGATTTGCCTCAATTGGAATAATGGGCCTCAATTGGCCTCAATTGGACTAATTGACCTCAATTGGCCTAATGAGTCTCGATTGGCCTCAATGGGCCTCAATCGACCTTAATTGGCCTAAATTGACCAAATTGGCCTCAATTTCCCTCAATTGGCATCAATTTTCTTCAATTAGCCTCAATTTTCCTCAATTGGCCTCAATTAGAGTCAATCGGCATAATTGGACAATTGGCTCAATTGGCCAAATTGGCCTCAATTCGCCTCAATTCACCTCAATTGGCCTCAATTGGCCTCAATTGGCCTCAATTGGCCTCAATTGGCCACAATTGACCTAATTGGCCTAGATTGGACTCAATTAGCCTTAATTGGGCCCAATTGGCCTCAATTGGCCTAATTAGCCTCAATTGGTTGCAATTGGACTCAATTTACCTAATTAGCCTCAACTGAACTTTGTTGTTCCTTATTAGACTCAATTGACCTAATTGGGGTAATTGGCCTCAATTGGTCTCAAGTAGCCTAATTGGCCTCAATTGGCCTTATTGGCCTCAATTGGCCTCAGGTGGTCGAATTTTCATAACTGGCCTAATTAGCCTCAATTGGGCTAACTGGACTCAATTGGCCACAATTGGAATAATTCACCTCAATTGGCCTCAAATTCTCTTAATTGGCCATAATTGGCCTAATTGGCCTCAATTAGCTGCATTTGGCCTAATTGGCCTCAACGAGCCTTAATTGGCCTAAAATGGACAATTTTTTCTCAATTGGCCTCAATTGTCCTCAATTGGATTCAATTGGCCTAATTGGCCTAATGGGTCTAATTTGGCCTCAGTTGACATCAATTGGCCAAATTGGCCAAATTGGCCACAATTGCCCTCAATTGGTCTCAATTGGCCTCAATTGGTCTCAATTGGTCCCAATTGGCATAATTGGCCACAATTGGCCTAACTGGTCTCAATTAGCCCCAATTGGTCACAATTGGCCTCAACTGGACTCAGTTGGCATGTATTAGTCTATTTTTCCTCAATTGGGCTCAATTGGCCTTAATTGACCTAATTGACCTAATTGGCCTCGATTGGCCTCAATGGGCCTCAATTGGCCAAATTGGCCTCAATTGAACTCATTGGACTCAAATGGCCAAATTGGCCTCAATTGACCAAATTGGTCTAATTATCCTCAATTGACCTAATTGGCCTCAATTGACCTAATTGGCCTCAATTTTACAAATTAATATAATTAGCCTCAATTGACCTTAATTGGCTTCAATTGGCCTTATTGGTCTCAATTGGCTTAATTGCCCTAATTTCCCTTAATTGGCCACAATTGGCCACAATTGGCCTAATTGGCCTCAATTGGCCTCAATTGGCCTTAATTGGCTGCAATTGGCCTCAATTGGCCGGATTTGTCTCAATTGGCCTCAATTGGCCTAATTGGACTAATTGGCCTCATTTGGAGTAAATTGGTGTCAATTGGAATAATTGACCTCAATTGGCCTCAATTGGCCTCAATTGGCCTCAATTGGCCTAATTGGCCTCAATTGGCCTTAGTTGGCCTCAGTTGGCCTTAATTGGCCAAATAGACATCAATTGGTCGCGATTAGCCTCAATTGGCCTCTATTGGTCTCAATTAGCCATAATTGGCTGAGTTTTCCTAATTGGCCTGATTTGTCTCAATTTGCCTCAATTGGCCTCAATTGGCCTAATTAGCCTAATTGCCCTAATTTCCCTCAATTTGTCGCAATTGGCCAAATTGCTTGAATTGGGCTCAACTGTTCTCTATTGAAAAAATTGGACCAAATTGGTCCAAATTGGCCTAAATTGGCCTAATAATTCTCAATTGGCCTCAAGTGGTCCCAAATGGAATCAATTGGCCTAATTGGCTGAATTAACCTTATTTGGTCTAATTGACCTCAATTGGACTTAATTGTCCCCCTAATTGGAATCAATTAGCCTAATTGGACTGATTGGCCTTAATTGGCTTTAATTGGTTTAATTGGCCTAGTTTTTCCCAATTGGCCTCAAGTGGTCGAATGGGAATAAATGACTTATTTGGCCGAATGGGCCTCAATTAGACTAAATTGACCTAATTGGCCTAAACTGGCCTCAACTAGGCTCAATTGGCCTCAATTGGCCAAATTGTCCAAATTGGCCTCAATTGCCCTAATTGCCCCCAATTGCCTCAATTAGCCTAATTGGCCTCAATTGAGCTAAATTGGCCATAATTGGCATGATTAACCTCAATTGGCCACAATTTGGATAATTGGCCTCGATTGGCCTCAATTGGCTGAATTTGCCTTAATTGGCCTAATTGGTCAAATTGCCCTCAATTGACCTCCACTGGCCTCAGTTGGCCTAATTGGCATCTCTTGGCCTCAATTGGATTCATTTTTCCTAATTGAAATCAATTGGCCTCAATTGGACCCAATTGGCCTTAATTGGACTCAATTGGCATAATTGATCTGATCGGTCTCAATTGGCATAATTGGCCCCAATTGGCCTCAATTGGACACAATTGGCCACAATTAGCCTAATTGGCCTAATTAGATGTATTGGATTCAATTTGCCTCAATTGGCCTAATTAGAATCAATTGGCCTAATTGGCCTCAATTCGCCTCAATTGGCGTAAGTGGCATCAATTGATCTTAGTTAGCCTCAAGTGACCTCAATTGGCCAAATTGGCCTCAATTGGACGCATGTAACCTCAATTTTCCTAATTGGAAAAATTGAGCTCAATTGGCTAAATTGGCCTCAATTGGCAGCAATTGGGCTAATAGTGCTCAATTGGCATAATTGCCCGAATTAGCCTCAATTGGTCTCAATTTGCCTTAATTTTCCTGAATTGGCCTCAATTGGTCTCAATTGGCCTAATTGGTTTCAATTGGACTCAATTAGAATCAATTGGCCTCCATTGGTCTAATTGGTCTCAATTGGATTCAATTAGGCTCAATTGAATCAATTAGCCACAATTGGCCCCAATTGGCCTAATTGGCCTCAATTGGTGACAATTGACCCTAATTGACCTAATTGGCCTCAATTGGCCTAATTGACCTCAATTGGCATAATTGGCCACAATTTGCCTCAATTGGGCTCAATTGGCTTAATTAGCCTCAATTGGTCTTAGTTGGCCTCAATTGGTCTAACTTTCCATAATTAGCCTCAATCAGTCTAATTGGCCTTAATTGGCCTAATTGGACTCAAATTGCCTAATTGGACTTAATTGGACTAAATTGGAATCAATTTGTTGAATTGCATGAATTTGCCTAATTGCCTCAATTAGCCTCAATTAGCCTAATTACACTCAATTTTCATAATTGGCCTTAGTTGGACTCAATTGGATGAATTGACCAAATTGGCCTCAATTGGCCCTAATGGGCCTAATAGGCCTCAATTTGCATAATTTTCCTAATCGGCCTAATTAACCTCAATTGGACTAAATTTGCCTCAATTGGCCTAATTGGTATCAATTGGCCTCATTAGACTCAATTGGCCTAATTGGCCTCAATTTGACTCAGTTGGCCTCAATTGGACTCAATTTTCCTTTTTTTACAAGACAAATAGAACATGTATAAAAAGAGAAAGATGAATTACAAGAAAACACCCAAAGGGTGGAAACAAGCAGCCTAAAACAAGGGTTAAGGAAGCAAGTAATAGAAAAAGGAATCCACCCCAAGCTTGGGCAACAGAAAAACAAGCTCGCCAAAAAATGATGATGTCCAAGGTCGCCCAAATCCAAACAACTGCCACCAGCGCAACAGGAACATGATCCAGCAACACCAACATAAGGCCATCCATCGACAAAACAACGGAAGCCAACTAGAATCTACCATGACCAGCACCCACGACAAGGACCCCTACAACCAGCTCTAAGAAAAACCTGAGCCCACAACCAGGAGCTAGCTCCAAGAGAACCCAAGCTGGCAACAGCAGCGGCACACAATAGCAGCAAAAAGGCGGCCCACAACATCTTCAGCAGCACCTCCTCTACACTGCGCTCAACGGACAGCATAATGCCTCCGTGTCATCAACTTGCACAATGAACACAAGCCCGCACCTCCCCCGGCTACCCACACGCACACAAAAGTTGTACACATGCACTCCCCTGAAAACAAAAACACACGCACCCACAGAACACACACTCCACCAGCAGCATCCACACACCCACACACACAGAACACACACACACACCCCAAAGAATCTCACACACACCACCACAAAATTCCCCCATCACCATCATCCCAACCCCAATACTAGATTTCACCCATCCTTCCAACCATCTAAACCAACACAAAAATCCAACCTCCCCACCTACCTCCTCCACATGCACCTCCAACAAACACAGTCCATCCACAAGGACAAAGACCATGGCCAATCCCCCCTTTAGAAACCATCAAACAGAACAAAAGCATCCAGGAGAAAGAAAAAACAACAACCAAGAATCCAAACCATCCAAATCCACAAACCTGATAACACAACCCATCATGAAAGAAAAGAATTCGGAAGATACCATCTCTTAATGAACCTCTGATTAGCCATGCTATTTGGAAACTTCTTGCACGAAGAGAGTCTAGATCTAATAGCATGCTCAACCTTCCCCCAAAGCACACTACCACTCTGATGGGAGATCCATGTAACTGAGAGTTCCACTCCTTCCAAATTATATAGACTAAAGCAGCCAGCCCCAGCTTACCCAAAATTCTCTTCAACGAGTTACCAGAGAAGGTCCAAATACACCAATCGATTAAAGCAGGAAAGGAAACAGCCTCACAATCAATCTCCATGAAACATAAGAAGGAGGAACAAAGATTTCAAGACAGACCATAGTTAAAAAAAATTGATCAATATCCTCAGCATCATCCTCACAAAGAAAACAGTGATTGGGAAAGGAAATGCCCCTTCATAGTAACCAAACTTGAGTAGGCAAGTGGTTCAAAATAACCAATAATAAGACAAAGGCAAACTTGGGGGGAGAAACCTTATTCCAAACCAAGGAGCTCTAGGGTACTTGGGAAAATCTAGGTCTGAGATCCTCCCAAACCTTCCGAGAAGAAAACTTTGTCTGCCTATTCCAACAAATACCATAACACTCTCTACTAGGTTGGGAACTAATTAGAATCTGCTGCCTTAAATCCCACAATTCTGCCGAGATAGCAAGTATCGGATCCCAATGCACCTCAGAGATAATGTTAACAACTGTAGAAGAACTGGCAAGACCCGAGTCATAAATAATATGATCCACAGTAGAGCTATTAATAGGGCCACTCAGGATCCATAAGTCAAACCACAGGGATATACTAGATCCATTCCCAACAGAAAAGGATATGTGGTCCTTTAGAAAATATTGGAGGCCAGGAAACTTCTTCCAAGTCCACGAACAGTTCCAATTGGCCTCAATTTTTCTAATATGCCTCATTTGGTATGATTATCCTCAATTGGGTTGAATTGGCCTCAATTGGCCTAATTGGCCTCAATTGGCCCAATTGGTCTTAATTTCCCTCAATTGGACTTAGTTGGACTTAATTGGCCTCAATTGACCCAATTGGAATCAATTAGCCTAATTCGCCTCAATTGGCCTCAATTGACCGAGTTAGCCACAATTCGACTAATTGGCCTCAATTTGCCTCAATTGGTATGTGTTGACCTCAATTGGCCTAATTGGCCTCAATTGACGTCTATTTGTCTAATTGGCCTCGATTGGTCTCAATTGGCTTACATTGGATTTAATAGGCCACAGTTGGTTGAATTGGTCCCAATTGGCTTTAATTGGCCTAATTGGACTAATTGGCCTCAATTTGCCCCAATTTTCCTCAATTGACCTAATTGGCTTCAATTAGCCTAATTTGCCTCAATTGGTCTTAATTGGACTAATTGGGCTCAATTGGACTGAATTGGCCTCAATTGGCCTTAGTTGGCCTCAATTGGGTACAATTGGCCAAATTGGCCTATTTCACCATAATTTGCCTCAATCAGCCTTAATTGGCCTCAACTGTCCTTAATTGGCATAATTGGTCTCAATTGGCCTAATTAACCTCAATTAGCCTTAATTGGTCTCAATTGGTCTCAATTGACCTCAATTGGCCTAATTGACCTCAATTGGCCTAATTGGCCTCAATGGACCTCAATTGGACTCAATTGGCCTCAATTGGCCTTAATTGGCCTCAATTGGTCTATTTGGACTTAATTGGTCTAACTGACCTAATTGGGCATACACTACAAAAAGGCTATTATTAGAAGTGTTTTTTTCATTTTGAGGGGGGTTATAACCCCCTATAATGTATTTAGCAGCGGTTATGGTGAACCGCCACTAAGGTGGCCGCAATATTTGATTAGGGGTGGTTTTTAGCAACCGCTAGTATACCAGGATGCACATTAGAGGCATTTATATTAGAATGGGTTTTAACCCCTCCTAATGTCACCATAAATCTACTAGAAGTAGACATTTTATTAGTGATTTATAACTCCTTCTAAATAATGTATCACTTTAGGGGTGGTTAAAACTACCCCTAATGGAGTTTAAGGGACAAATTTAGGGGTGGTTACAGCCCTAAATTTCCACAATTTTTTTTTTGAAATGTGACCCTAGTGCCCAATTATTCCTTCCCCTCTGGTTCACTCCCCGCTCACCCTTCCCTCCTCTGTCCTCTCCCTTTCCTTTTTCACTCTCGTTCCCCCGCTCCCCCATTCTCCCTCCCATCCTCCCTCTAGTTCCCCCACTTGTCAACTCTCCTTTCACTCTCGTTCCCCATCCAAGGCCCTGCATGTAGAGCGCACCCCCCAAGGCCCCCAGCCTCGCCCACGCCTCGTGCCTCCTATCCCAGGGTACCCCGTCCCATAAAAAATTAATCCCTAGTAGGGATTCTAACCCAACACCTGCTGGTAATGAACGCTTGCACATCGTACCGCGCTACCACTATGCAAATTCAATTTGTTAAATATATGTACATATGAGTATATTTAAATATATTTGATTATCAATTTTAATTAATATTATTTAGATAATATATTTAAATACATTTAAATATATAACTTATATATAAATTTATATAAACTATATATTTATATGTATATAAACATATTTTTATATATTTATAAATATATTCACATGAATTATTTATATACTTAAATACATATTTATATATTATATATATGTTTATTCATATAATACATATAAATAATTATATTTATATATATATAAATATTTTTATAAATACATTTATATTTTTCTGTGTTTTTTGTGATTTTATATAATATTTATAGATATAATATAAATATAATATATATTAATTATATTATATTTATATAATTATATGTGTGTCTGTGTGTGATAACAATTATAGTATTAATTATTATTATTGTTATTACACCTATTTTTCAAACTATAAAAATTATATGGTGGTTTTATAAATACCATAAATTTATTTTATGATTTATATCATACATATACTATACTAAATACATTTATAGGATATATTTATGTAAATTATTGATATACTTAAATACATATTTACATATTATATACATGCCTATTTAATGAATATATATAAATATTTACTTAATATATTAATGTAAGCTCATTAAAAGTATATTTATATAATGTATTTTAAAACATATATTTTTTATTATTTATATTAATATATATATTTGTTTGTATAAACAGTATAATATTATATAAAATTAATATAAAATTATTATTATATCAAATTCAATTTATACAAAAATTTATAATATAAATACGATTAATAAAAATATTTATAAAATATTATATGAAATACAATTTTTATTATATATAATTAATATGTGTATTATATATAATCAATATTATATGATATAAAATTTATATAAATGTATACATAATATTATATGAAATAAAATTTATACAAATATTTACATAATGTATTTAAATACATACATTTATTATTATGTACATTAATATATATGTATTTCAATAAATAAAATTGTATAATATTGTGTAAATTAATATATAATTATTTTCATAAATTATATTTTATATAATATTAATTATATATAATATAAAATTATAAACATATTATTTAAAAATATTTTTGATATTATTATAGTATAAATTTTAAAAACTAAAGCTTGAGTTTTTATATGATATATTTTTAAATAAATTATATATGTGTATATATATATATAATATGTTTATTCTTTTATATTATAAATAATTACTATTATATGAAAAACAATTTATAAAAATAAATATATATTAATATACATAATATTATATAATTATATTTATGTATACATATAAATACAATAAAATACAATCATATAAATATTTTATATAATATGTTCATATAATGTATTTAAATACATTTATATATTGTGTATTAATTATATATATATATATGTGTGTGTGTGTATTATGGAAGTTGATTTTTTTAAAAATAGTGGAGGTCCACAACACTCTTTAATCTCTTATATTATAGGGGTTTTTGAACCCTCTCAAACATAAAGACATTAATGGGGGTTTTGAACCCTCTCCAATTTAAAGACATTAGAGGGGGGGTGGACCCCCTCTAATATAAAAAATTAGAGGGTGGAGGGGTTGAAACCCTCTAATTTAAGACATTAGAGGTCGTTTTTGAACCCCATCTAATTTAAAACATTACAGGTGGTTTTCAACCCCCTCTAATTTAAGATATTATAGGGGTTTTGAACCCCCTCTAAAATCCAACTGGATATTAAGAAATAGTTAAAAAAATTAGAGGTGTTCAAAACCCACCTCTAAATTCGATTATTAGTGATGGTTGTACATAATCCCCCGTCTATTATTTATTGAAAATAAATTCAAAGGGGGCTAATAACCCCCTCTAAATTCAATGATTAGAGGAAGTTGTGAAAAACGCCCTCTAATTGTACAGAAAAAATAATTAGAGAGGGTTTTGCAAAACCCCCTCCAAAACCCCCCTCTAATGTAATGTTTTTATTGTAGTGTCAATTGGCTGCAATTGGCCTCAATTGGCCTAATTTGGGCCAATTGGCCTCATTGGGCCCAACTGGCCTCAATTGTCCTCAATTGCCCTCCATTGGCCTAATAGGACAAATTAGCCTCAATTGGGCTCAATTGGGCTCAATTGGCATAATTGGCCTCAAATGGGCTCAATTGACTCAATTGCCCTCAATTGGTATAATTGCCCTTAATTGGCCTCAATTGGGCTCAAGTGGCACAATTGGACTCAAATGGGCTCAATTGCCTCAATAGCCCTCAACTGGTCTAATTTCCCTCAATTGGCCAAATTTCCCTCAATTGCCCTCAATTGCCCTCAATGGCCTCAATTGGGCTCAATTGGCGTTAATTGGCCGAATTGGCCTCAATCGGCTTAATGGGTCCTAATTGACCACAATTAGGCCCAATGGGCCTCAATTGGACTCAATGGGCCTAATTGGCCAAATTGACCTCAATTGGTCCAAATTGACCTAATTGTCCTGAATTAGCCTCAATGGGGCTCAATTGGCCTCAATAGGCCTCAATTGGGCTCAATTGGCCTCAATTGGCCTCAATTGGCCTCAATTGGCCTAATTGGACTCAATTGACCAATATTGACCTCAATTGGCCTAGTTGGCCTAATTGTCCTTAATTGGCCTCAATTGGCCTAATTGACCTAAATGGCCTCAATTGGCTTCAATTGGCCTAATTGGCCTCAATTTTCTTAATTGGGCTCAATTGGCCTCAATTTTCATCAATTGGCCTAATTTCCCTCAATTGGCCTAATTGGACTCCATTTTCCTAATAGGCCTTAATTGGCCTCAATTGGAATCAATTGGACGAATTGGCCTAATTGGCCTCAATTGGCATAATTGACCTCAATTGTCCTCAATGGGCTCAATTGGCATAATTGAAATCAATTTGACTAATTGGCCTCAGTTGGACTTAGTTGGACTCAATTGGCTGAATTGGACTTCTAAACCTCAATTGGCCACAATAGGCCTCAATTGGAATAATTGGCCTAATTGTCCTAATTGGCCTAATTGACTTCATTTGTCCTCGATGAGCCTCAATTATACTAATTGGACTCAATTTTCCTAATTGGTCTCAATTGGCCTCAGTTGGACTCAATTGGTCAAATTGGCCTAATAGACCTCAATTGGCCTCACTTGGCCTCAATTGGCCATAATTGATCTAATTCGCCGAATTCACTCATTTGGCCTCAACTGGCCTCAATTGGCCTAATTGGACTCAATTGGACTCAATTGTAATCAATTGGCATAATTATCCTCAATTGGTATAAATTGGCCTCAATTGGCCCTAATTGTCCTGAATAGCCTCAATTGGCCTCAAACACCCCAATTGGGCTCAATTGGCTGAATTGGCCTCAATTGGCCTCAATTGGCCACAATTGGATCAATTGGCCTAATTGGTCTCAATTGGTCTCAATTGGCCTGAATTTCCTTCAATTGGTCTTAATTGGCCACAATTGGCCTCAATTGGCATAATTGGACTAATTAGCCTCAATTTTCCTCAATTAACATAATTGACCTCAATTGGCTTAATTGGCTTCAAATGGCATCAAGTGGCGTAATTGGCCTAATTGGCCTCAATTGGCCTCAATTGGCCTAATTGGCACAATTGGTCTCAATTCGGCTCAATTGGCCTCAATTGGCCTCGATTGGCCTCACTTTGCCAAATTGGCCTAATTTGCCTCAAGTGGCTATTTTGCCTCAAGTGTCCCCAAGTAGCCTAATTGGCCTCAATTGGCCTCAGTTGGACTCAAATGACCTCAAGTGGTCCTTATGGGACTAATTAGCCTCATGTGTCCTCAAGTGTCCTAATTGGCCTCAATTGGCCTAATTATCCTCAATTGGCCTCAACTGGTCTCAATTATCCCCAAGTGACCTGAACTGGCCTTAATTGGGATCAACTGACCTAATTGGCCTCAAGTGGTCTAAATTGGTCTTAATAGGCCTAATTGGTCTCAATTGGCCTAATTGGTCTCAATTGGCCTAATTGGTCTCAATTGGTCTCAATTGGCCTAATTGGCCTCATTTGGCCTCATTGGCCTCATTGGCCTCAATTAGACTCAATTGGGTTCAATTGGCCTAATTGGCCTTAAATGACCTCAATTGGCTACAATTGGACTCAATTGGCATAATTTGCCTCAATTGGTCTCAATTGGCCACAATTGGCCTAATTGAACTCAATTGGCCTGAATTGGCATAATTGGACTAATTGGCCTCAATTGGAATCAATTGACCTAATTGGCTCAATTGACCACAGTTGTCCTCAACTGGTCTTAATTGGACCAAATTGACTTAATTGGCCTCAAGAGCCCAAATTGGCCTTAATTGGCCTCAATTGTGCTAATTGGCTTCAATTAACCTCAATTGGGCTCAATTGGGCTCAATTGGCATATTTGGCATCAATTGGCCTTAATGGGGCTCAGTTGACATTAATTGGTCTAATTGGCCTCAATAGGTCTGAATTGTCCTCGATTGGCCTCAATTCGCCCAAACAGATCTAATTGGCCTCAACTGATCTCAATTGGCCTCAATTAGACCTAATTTACCTCAATTGGACTAATTGGCCTCAATTGGCCTAATTTGCCTCAATTGGCCCTGATTGGGCTCAATTAGACAAAGTGGCCTCAATTGGCCTCAATTGTCCAAAATGGCCTAAATTGTCCACATTTGGCCTAATTGGCCCTAATTGGTCTTAATTGGCATTAATTTCCCTCAATTGGCCTAATTCGTCTCAATTCGCCTCAATTGGCCTCAATTGACCTAGTTGGACTCAATTGGCCTAATTAGCATAATTAGCCTCAATTGGCCTCAATTGGCATCAATTGTCCTCAATTGGCCTAATTGGCCTCAATTGACTTGATTTGGATGAATTGGCCTCAATTGGTCTAATTGGCCTCAATTGGCCCCAATGGGATTCAATTGGTTAAATTGGCCTCAATTGGCCTCAATTGGGCTAATTGGTCTAATTAGCTTCAATTGGTGTCAATTGTCTTAATCGGCCTCAATGGGCCTCAATTAGTCTAATTAGAATCAATTTGTCTCAATTGGGCTCAATTCGCCACAATTGAGCTAATTGGCCTCAATTTGACTAATTGGTGTCAATTGGACTCCATTGGACACAATTTGCCTAAATTTGCCTAAATTGGCCTTATTGGTGTAATTGGCCTTAATTGGTCTCAATTGATCTAATTGGCTCATTGGCCACTACTGGTCTCGATTGGCATAATTTTCCACAATTGGCCAAATTGGCCTAATTTTTCCTAATTGGCCTCAATTAGCTTAATTGGCCCAATTGGACTCATTTGTCCTTAATTGGCCTCAATTGGCCAATAGCCCTAAATTGGTCTCAATTGGCCTAATTTTACTCAATTAGCCTTAATTGGCCTAATTGGTCTCAATTGGCCTAATTGTTCTAATTGGAAACAATTGGCCCTCAATTGGTTTTCATTAGCCTAATTGGACTCATTCGGACTCAATTGGCCTCAATTGGTTAAATTGGACTCAATTAGACCAATTGGCCTCAATTGGTCTCAATTGGCCTAATTTGCCTAATTTGCCTCAATTCGCCCCAATTGGACTCAATTGGCCTCAATTGGAGTCAATTGGCCTAACTGGCCTTCAATAGCCTCGATTTGCCTAATTTGCCTCAATTTGTCTAATTGGCCTAATTGGCTCAATTAGGCTCCACTGGCCTCAATTGGCTTCAATTTTCCTCCATTGGCCACAATTGGCCCCAATTTTCCTCAATTGGATTCAATTTGCCAAATTGGATAAATTGGTCACAATTGACCTCAATTGGTCAAAGTGCCCTCAACTGGCCAAATTGGCCTTAAGTGGCCAAATTGGACAAATTGGCCTCAATTAGCCTAATTGGCCTAATTTCTCTCAATTGGTATCAATTGACTCAGTTCACCTCAATTCACTTAATTGGTCTCAATTGGCCTCAAGTGGCCTCATGTGGCCTTAATTGGCTAATTGGCCTCAACTGACCTCAATTGGCTTCAATTGGACTCAGTTGGCCTCAATTGGCCTAATACACATCAACTGACATCAATTGGCCATAATTAGTCTTAATTGGCCTCTATTACCCAAATTGGCCTCAATTGGCCTCAAGATTCCATAATTTGCATAATTCACATCGATTTTCCTCAATTGGACTCTATTGGCCTCAATTGGCCTCAATAAGCCGCAATAGGCCACAATTGGCCCCAAATGGGCCTCAATTGGCTTCAATTGGTTTCAATTGAATTCAATTGGTTTAATTGGACTCATTGGCCTCAATTGGTCTCAATTGGACTTAATTGGGCTCATTTGGCGTCAATTGGCCACAATTGGGTCAATTAACCTCAATTGGCTGAATTGGCCTCAATTGGAATCAATTGGCCTCAATTGGCATCAATTGGCCTCAATTGGCCCAATTATTCTCAATTGACCTCAATTGGCCCAATTGACCTCAATTGGCCTCAATAGGTTGCAATTGGCCTCAACTGGCCACAATTGAACTAATTGACCCTAATTGGCCAAAATGACCTAATCAGCCTCAATCAGCCCCAATTGGCCTTAATTAGCCTCAATTAGACTAATTGGTCACAATTGGACTAATTGACCTAATTGGCATTAATTGGCCAAATTGGACTTAATTGGCCACAATTGTTCTCAATTTGCCTCAATTGGCCTTGATTGGCCTTAATTGGCCAAATTGGCCTCAATTGTCCTCATATACCTCAATTGGCCATAATTAGCCTCAGTTGGCCTCAATTGATCGGAATTGGCTTCAATTGGCCTCAATTGGCTTCAATTGGCCACAATTGGCTTTAATTGGCCTCAATTGTCCAAATTGGCGTCAATTGGCTTCAAATGGTCTCAATTGGGCTCAGTAGGACACAATTGGCCAAATTCACCTTAATTGGTCATAATTAACCTAATTGGACCAATTCGTGTTAATTGACCTCAATTAAAATAATTAGCCTAATTCACCTCAATTGGACACAATTGAAATCGATTGGCCTCAACTGGTTTTAATTGGCCTAATTGGCCTCAATTGGCCTCAATTGGCCAAAATTGGCATGAATTTGCCTCAATTGGAACCAATTGGCCGTAATTGGCCTCAATTAGCCCTAATTGGGCTCAAATGGCCCCAATTGGATATTGGACTTAATTGGCCTCAGTTGGTCTCAATTAGCCTCAATTAGTCTCAATTAGCCCCAATTGGCCATAATTAGACTCAATTGGCACCGATTGAACTCAATTGGATTATTGGACTAATTGGACTCAATTGGCCTACTTGGCCTCAATTGGCTTAATTGGCCTCAATTTTTCCAATTGTCCTACCTCAATTGGCCTTAATTGGCCTCAATTGGCCTCAATTAGACTAATTGTCCTCAATTGGCCACAATTGGCCTCAATTATCTTTAATTAGACTCAATTGGAATAATTGGACTTGATTGACCTCAAATGGACACAATTCGCCTCAATTAGCCCCAATTGGCCTAACTAGCCTCAATTGGCCTCAATTGCCAATTGATACCATTTGAGATTATTTGAGCCCAATTCAGGCCAATTGAGGCCAATTGAGGCTTATTGAGGCCAATTTAGACAAATTCAGTGAAATTAGGCCAATTAGTCCAATTGAGGCCAATTGAGGTTATTGAGGCTATTTAAGACAATTGAGGCCAATTAGGTGATACAAGATGCAAGACTCACTAGTAAGTGTCCTAGGAACCTTGTATAATGCTAGCACCTTGAGCACCCGGATCGTCGTAAGAAAACAAGTGAATGATGGTGTGCAGATAGTGAAAATGAGAAGGAAGGGGGAAATAGTCAAGGTAGAACCCAAAGAGAACTTATCTCTAAGAACTCTAGCCACAAGACGCCATAAAGGATGACCAATACTTTGATAAGTAAAGAATTAAGCAAGAACGCAGAGGTTACAAGAAAAACTCACCATAATAACATTACCTTCAGTCATCATGTTTCAAGAGTATAAGGGGGTGGATATTTATATCCAAATAGATAAAGAAATTAGAATCACACAATGGGGTGTCTTTTTCATTAGTCTAACACCTATTTTTCACAAGTCAAAAATCCTAAATGATGACTTTGACAACTTTGGCACTTGTTCGTGACTTTAGGAGACAAGTAGCACACCCTTTTGGAAAACTAAAGACAAGTAGCCCACCACCTTTTGACTTTGATGATTCCATGGTGGGGTGGGCTTGAAATTAGTAGCACACCATGGGTTGGGTTTTTAAAATCATGTTTGGGCCTTAATTAATGTAATTATAAGCCCAGATACTTCCCCCAAGCAAAGGTTTTAGTCCTCCTCTTGGAATTCCATGATTAACCCATTTAAGGCCTCCTTCATTCTCTTGGTCCGCTCCCTTGTCATAAGGCCTCCAATTCCACACAATAGGTCTTGTCCACTTGTGGGAATTCCACCCTCCTCATCAGGTCCGCCTCCAACCCCAAAATACCCATGTGTTCCATGATCCTCATCATCTCCTCCCTCCTCAAAAGGATTCATCCTCAAATATGAAAATTCAAAGGGAGAATGATCGGTAACAATAAAGGTGGAACTAACATTCCCATACCTGTCAGGTAACTCAATCTTGTAGGCATTATCATTTATCTTCTCTAAGACTTGGAAATGACCATCTCCTCATGGATAAAGTTTTGATTTTCATTTCTCTGGTAACCTCTCCTTCATCAAGTGTGCCCACACCCAATCTCCAAGTTGAAACACCATTTTCCACCGACCTTTGGTGGCATGCTTCTCTATTTGTTCATTATAACACTCAATGATGGCCTTTACCTTTGCATGGAACTCCTACACAAACTTTTCCTTCTTTTCACCTTCAAGATTAGAAAATTGATTAGTAGGAAAAGGTAAAATGTCAAGTAGAGTTAATGGGTTAAAACCATACACAACTTCAAATGGTGAAGCATTAGTTGTGGAGTGAACCACTCGATTATAAGAAAACTCAATGTGTGGCAGGCATCTTTCCCAATGTTTCATATTTTTTCTAAGGATGGAATGCAACAATGTGGAAAGTGTTCTATTGACCACCTCAGCTTGACCATCTGTTTGTGGGTGTGCATCGGTGGAGAACAAAAGTTTGGTTTCAAGTTTGTTCCACAATGTCCTCCAGATGTAACTAAGGAATTTGACATCCCAATCACTCACAATTCTCTTGGGTAAGCCATGAAACCTAACAATTTCCCAGAAAAACAAATCAGCGGTATGAGTTGCATGATTGGTTTTAGAAAAAGAAATAAAATGATCCATTTTACTAAACCTGTCCACCACCAAAATGACGCTATCCTTACCTGATTGTGATCATGGAAAGCCGAGCACAAAATCCATTGAAATATCAACCCAAGGATGTGAAGCAATGACCAAAAGGGTGTATAATCCATGCAGAAGCACTTTCAAATTTTCATGTTTACATGAATTACAATTTCCACAAACACTAACCACATCCCTACGCATGTGAGGCCAATAAAAATGTTCACTCGACAAGGAAAAAGTTTTTTCGACCCCAAAATGCCCATTAATCCACCACCATGAGTTTCTCTAATAATAAATTCATGCATGGAACAAGATGGAACACACAATTTATTTTTCCAAAAAATAAATCCATCATGTTTACAAAAATCACTTTTCCCATGTTTTTCACACAAATTCCAAATTTCAGAAAAATGCACATCATTCTCATACATGCTTTTCCACATTTCAAAACCAAGTATTTTAGCATGCATAGAAGTGATAAAAGAGTATATACTAGAAAAAGCATCGACATCAACATTTTATTTTCCATTTGTATGCTTAATGATGTAAGGAAATTTTTCAATGAATTCAAGCCATCTTGCATGAAACCTATTCAACTTTCCTTGTGAATTAAGAAATTTTAGGCTTTCGTGATCTGAATGAGTCATAAATTCCCTTGGCCACAATCAATGTTTCATATTTTCTAAAGTTCTTTTCAGAGCATACAATTCCTTTTCATAGGTAGATTAGTTAAATGATTCTCTATTAAGCTTCTCACTAAAGTAGGTGATAGGCTTAGAGTCTTGCATTAAAACATCCCCAATTCCTATTCCAGAGGCATCACACTCAACCTCAAAAACATTAGAAAAGTCATGCAGAATTAAGTGAGGTGAATTGGTCAACTTACCTTTGAGTTTGGAGAAGGCATCTTCATGAGATTTTCCCCACTTGAAGCTCACCCCTTTCTTGAAAAACTCATTCAATGGTGCCATAATGGTTGAAAAGTCCCTCACGAACCTTCGGTAAAAACTCGCAAGACCATAAAAGCTCCTCTCCTCGTTGACATTCTTTGGTGTTGGCCAGTCCCGAATCGCCTTCAACTTCTCTTAATAAACCTTCATGCCATCATCTTCTACCACAAAACCAAGGAAAACAACCGAATTTAAACAAAATGTTCATTTTACATGTTTTCAAACAACCTATTTTTACTAAGAGTCTCTCAAACATGTTTCAAATGTTCATGATGTTCATCAAGGATCTTAGACTAAACAAGGATGTCATAAAAATACACAACCAAAATTTTCCCAATGAATAGATGGAAAAATGATTCATTAAGTTCATGAATTTACTAGGGGAATTAGTTAGTCCAAAAGGCATAACTATCCATTCATAAAATCCAAACTTAGTTTTAAATGCGGTTTTCCATTCATCTCCCTCTTTCATTCTAATTTGATGGTATCCACTCCTTAGGTCAATTTTACTAAACAAGCATGCACCATGGGGTTCATCAATCATATCATCAAAATGTGGTATAAGATAATGATACTTTAGCATGATTTTGTTGATAGCTCAACAATCAACACACATTATCCACTTAACATATTTTTTTGGGACAAGAATTACTGGTACCGCACATGGACTCAAGCTCTCTCAAAAAAATGCCTTCCTTATCAATTCTTCCACTTGTCGTTGGATTTCTTGAGTCTCCTCTGGGTTAGCCCAATAAGCTGGTTGATTGGGAAGTGTTGCTCCTGGGAGGAAGTCGATATGGTGCTCGATACCCCACAAGGGAGGTAAGCCATCGGTAATTTCCTCCAGAAACACATCACCAAATTCCTGTAAAAGGGACATAACACTAGAAGGCACTGAAGGGTTAGGAGAGTTATTGGTAAAACATTATCCCTTACAGAGAAGAAGGAGAGTTTCATCCCCCTCTAAATCTCTCTATATCTATCTTTTTCCTTAAAATAAGCTCACTTTTCTTCAACACTCTTATTTTCACTCTTATTTTCACTCTTGTTTTCAACTCTTTTATTTCCCTCATTTTTTTTACTTTCACTCATCAATCCCTTTTCACTCTTGATTTTTCCACTCTTCTCTTTCTCTCTATTTTTTTATCTCTTTTCTTTTTCTCTCTTCTCATAATATCTCTCAATCCTCACTTGGTCTTCATAATCTTGAAAAGGCCTCAATGGTGTAAGAATAACTATCCTCCCATTGTAATCAAAAGAATAATGGTTGGTGTGTCCATCATGTGTGTCCCTCCTATCAAATTTCCAAGGTCTACCAAACAAAATGTGACTAGCATGAATCGGAACAACATCACACATCACATTATCTTCATACTTCCCAATAGAAAATGGAACTTGTGCTTGCTTAGTCATTTTGACATCCCCACTATTATTTAACCATTGCAATCTATAAGGCCTAGGATGTCTTGTCGTAGCCAATCCCAATTTATCAACCATCAAACCAGTTTCTACATTTTTACAACTACCCCCATCTATAATCATACTATACACGTTTTCTTTGATAAGCATCTTGTATGAAAAATGTTCTCCCTTTTCTCTTGATCATGTTCTCCATCGGGTTGAGCACTCAAAGCACACCTTACCAAAAGCATTTCTCTATGTACAGGGCTTTATACTTCCACATCTGAATCATCCTCAAGTGTTGTAATTTCATATTCGCTTGAGATAACACTAAGAACATCTCCATCATCCAAAATAATCATTGTCTTCTTGTTTGGTCATTGTGAGTAAATATGTCCAAATCCTTGACATTTAAAAATTTTTATATCTCATGATTTGAAAACAACCTTACCCTCTATTTTACCTATGGATTTCAGAAAGAATGGTTTTGGTTTGGGCAACTCCATTGAATCAGTTTTGTGTTTCCTTACATTATCTTATGGTTTGGAATCCTTAAACATGAAATAAGGTCTAGAATCCTTACCATAAGATGCAGGGCGTATCCTACATGCCTTTACTTGCCTCTCCGCTTTGGTATCCATGTGAAGTAGATCCTCCATGTCCAAGTAGTGGTGCATGTCCACTAGGTCCCGAATGTCATGGTTGAGGTCGTTCACAAATCATTCTGAGGTGGCCTCTCGCTCCTCATCAATATTCACCCAAATCATGATGATCTTCACCTCTTTGTGATACTCCTCAACACTCATGGACCCTTGTTTCAAACCCTGCAACTTTAGGAAAAAATCACGATAATAGTGGCTAGAAATGAACCTCTTACGCATTACCAATTTCATCTCCTCCCAAGTGTGGATGTGTCTTTCTCCACTTCTTCATCGACTAACTTTTAGTTGGTCCCATCAAATACTATCGTAGTCGGTGAAATCCACATCTACCAATTTCACTTTGTTTTTCTCCGAATAGGTGTGAAAACCAAAAATATGTTCCACCTTTCATTCCCATTCCATGTAAGTTTTGGGATCATTCTTACCTTGGAATGAAATGATCCTTAACTTTACTCCTCCAAGATTGTTGGCTTGACTCCATGGTGATTGATTTCTCCGAATTGGTGACTCATGAAAATCAGATAACTCCTCCTCTTCTTCAACAATCCACCTTCTTGGTGGTGCTCTGGAATTGGAAGTGTATTGAAGTTCATCCATCCTCACATTCAACCTTTGGAATTTTTCTTGTATATCCCTCTTAAAAAACTTAATGTATGCTTCATTGGTGTTACTCGACTCCGCCATTTTGGAATACTGGGTAGAAAAATTGAAAAGAATGGAAATTGGACCTCAGACACTCCCTCATTAGTTTACACTCAAAAATAATTTGTTCACTCATGTTTCACTCAATTTTGGATTTTATCAAAATATAACACTCTTTCCTTTTACCACTCAACTTGCTTCCTATAGCGTTCTTATCCAATTCCAACAAATCTAATGGATCATTGGAATGTGGAAATCCCGAACTAGAATTCATATATAAAATTCAAAAATGGATTCAAGATAAAAATTTTGGGAAGGGGAAGATAATGGATAAAGAAGAATGAAAATGGGACGTAGAATTCAAAATGCTGCAAAAAAATTGACCCCTTAAATTTCTTTTATTTTAATTTTTTTTTTAATTTTTTTTCTCCCTTTTTTTGAGTAAATGAAGCAGCAACAAGTTGAATTTTTTTAAATATTAAAATTTAAGAGAAGAAATGATTTGTAACATCAAATGGAATCAACGTGATATTTTTATGGTTTTAAAATTGTAGAATTCGTTGAAAAATTTAAACCCACTGTATCTCGCGATTCATAGCTTTGATTTCGATGATTCCAAATGGAGAAGAAATATGAGATTCTCAAATAAAATTATGATATAATGTACGTAAAAAATAGTGAAGAAATTATGCCTGTTGGTGAAGACGAAAATGGACCAGAATTGATGTCAGCCTAATTCGAAGAGAATTGAAGAAAGAAGAATAAATAAGAAAGAAAGAACCTGATTTCATGAAAGTGCGCTCTGATATCAAATGATATGCAATGAAAGACCCACTAGAAAGTGTCCTAGGAAACTTGTATAATGTTTTTTCCTTGACCACCCGAATCACTTCATGAAAACAAGTGAATGATGGTGAGCGGATAGTGAAAATGAGAAGGAAGGGGGAAATGGTCAAGGTAGAACCCAAATAGAACTTGTCTCTAAGAACACTAGCCACAAGATGCCAGAAAGGATGACCAATCCTTTGTTAAGTCAAGAATTAAGCAAGAACACAAAGGTTAAAAGAAAAAATCACCATAATAACATTACCTTCATTCATCATGTTTCAAGAGTACAAGGGGGTGGCTATTTATAGCCAAATAGAGAAAGAAATTTGAATCACACCATGGGGTGGCTTTTACATTAGTCTAACACCTAGTTTCCACAAGTAAAAAAAGCCTAAATGACAACTTTGACAACTTTGGAACTTGAGAATGAATTTAGGAGACAATTATCACACCCTTTGGGAAAAGTAAAGACAAGTAGCCCACCACCTTTTGAATTTAAAGATTCCATGGTGGGGTGGGCTTGGAAATCAAAGCACACCATGGGTTGGGTTTTTAAAAGAAATTTTGGGGATTGATTAATGTAATTATAGGCCCGAATGCTTCCCCCAAGCAAGGGTGTTGGGCCTCCTCTTGGAATTCCATTATTAACCAATTTAAGGCCTCCTTCATTCTTTTGGTGTGTTCCCTTGTCATTGGGCCTCTGATTCCACACAATGGGTCTTGTCCACTTATGTGCATTCCTCCCTCCTCATCAAGTCCGCCTCCAACCCCGTGATACCCATGTGTTCCATGATCCTCATCATTAGGACAATTAGGAAATTAGTCCATTTTTTCCACTAGAGGCCAATTGAGACCAATTGAGACCAATTAGGCCTATTGAGAACAATTAGTCCGATTGAGGCCACTAGGCCAATTGAGTCCAATTTGGCTAATTGAGGCCAATTGAGGTAAATTAGACCAATTGTGGCCAATTGTGGTTATTTGAGGCCATTTGTGGCCAATTAAGCTAATTGAACTCAATTGAGTCTAATTAGGCCAATTATGACAATTAATGCCAATTGATGTCAATGGAGGCCAATTAGGTCAATTGTGGCCAATTGATCCCAATTGAGGCCAATTGAGTCCAATTGAGGCCAATTGGTGCCAATTGAGGCTTATTCGGCCAATTGAGGCCAATTGCGGCCATTGATTCCAATTGAGGCAATTTGGTCCAATTGAGGCCAATTTAGGCAAATTGTGGTTGATTGAGGCCAATTGAGGCACATTCCGGCCAATAGAGGCCCATTGCGGCCAATTGAGGCCAATTGAGTCCAATTAGGTCAATTGAGGCCGATTAAGGCCAATTGAGTCTGATTGAGGCCAATTGAGCCCAATTGAGTCTAATTGCACCCAATTGAGGCCAATTGAGCCCAATTGAAGCCAATTGTGGGCAATTGTGGCTAATTGAGGCCAATTAAGGAAAATTGAGGTTAATTGGGGAAAATTTATCCAATTCAGGTAATTGAGGCTAGTTGGGACCAATTGAGTCCAATTAGGCCAATTGAGGCCATAGAGGCCAATTAGGCCAATCAGACCACTTGAGACCAATTGTGGACAATTAGGTGAATTGTGATCAATTAGGCTAATTGAGGTCAATTGAGCTCAATTATTCCAACTAGACCAATTGAATCCAATTGAGGCCAATTGGATCCTATTCATGCCAATTGCAGCCAATTGAGGCCAATTTATCCCAATTGTGGCCAATTAGGAAAATTAAGGCCAATTGAGGTCAAATAGAGCCCACTAAGGACAATTGCAACCAAGCAGGAAACCCAAGAAGATCTAAAGAATCCCATAGAAAATCCCATCTAACTGGGTCAAAAGACATAAAAAGATCAATTATAAAAGCACATCTCGGAACCCTAGACTCCAGGTGATATGCCCCTCATTAACTCCTAAGCCAATAAAATATTATCAGAAATCCTTTGCCCATGAATAAAAGTAGATTGGGCCTTATTGATAAAACTAGGAAGGATCATTCTCAATCTAGAAACAAGGATCTTAGAAATACATTTATAAATAGTGTTGCAATAAGAAATGGGATGAAAATCAGAAATAAAACAGGCATTTAGAACCTTTGGAACGAGAGATATAATGGAACCATTAGCTTCTCACAGTAACTTCCCAGTCCTGAAGAACTAAATCACTGCCTCAGTCACATCAGAGCTAACCACATACTAGGAACTACGAAAGAAGAAGGCATTGAAACCATCTGGCCCTAACAATTTGTAAGGATGAAGAGTGACCATGGCTTTGTAAACCTCCCTGACTCAACCTGTTTAATCATATCCTCACTAAAACCCTACTAAAAAGAGTGACTCAAATATAACTCAAGATCATCACACCCTCCATAATAGGATACATGAGGATAACCAAACAAGGATTGATAAAAATCATCTGTTTCACCAATAATAACATCAGGAGTCGTGATCTCAGATCCATCATCTTTACACAGCATGACCAACTTAGAGGTGTTGAATCTAGCCTTAACTAAATTAAAGAAAAAACAAAATTATGATCCACATCCTTCAGCCACTAAACTCTACTTTTTTGATGAGACAAGAGTGTGTCCCTTAAATCCAAGGCCTTGAGTTTATCCTTTCACCTAGATTCCAACCAAAACAGATCCTCAGAGGGGCCATTGAGCACAAGAGAAGATTGGAAATCTGAAAGTTCCAGTTTGAGAGAGGAAATGTCTGAAGAAGAAAGTGTGGAGTCTTGGGAATGCAGATTCTAAAGGCCCTGATTAACATTTTTGAGCCTTTGATACACCTGGAACATCTTTCAACCTGGAACCCTTATGTCCCAAGAACTAGAAACCATGGCCAGAAACCCATCATAATCAACCTAGTGATTAAAAAATTTAAAAGGAAACTTCCCCGATGGCATCCCTTCACCTGTTCTGATAATAATTGGTGTGTGATCTGATAACCCAAAAGGAATAAAATCAGAAAATGAAGCTGCATACCTGGACAGCCAAGAAAAATTAACCAGGGCCCCATCTAGCTTCCTCATAACCCCAGAGTTCCCCTTTCGCCAAGTGAATCTCAGGCAAGAACATCATAAGTCCTCCGGATTAGCACCAACAATTCCCAAATTAGAATCATCCATGGAAGAACCCCCAATTAGTCCAATTGAGTCCAATTAGGTAATTGCAGGAAATTGAGGCCAATTAGACCAATTGGAATCAATTTAGGCCAATTGAGGTGAATTGAGCCCAATATAGCCCAATTGAGGTCAATTGTGGCAAGTAGTCGAATTAGGCCAATTGGGGACAATTGAGTCCAATTAACACCAATTAGTCCAATTGAATCCAATTGAAACCAATTCAGGCCAATTAGGCCAATTAAGGTCAATTATGCCAATTGAGGACAATTAGTCCAATTAGACCAATTGAGGTCAATTGAGACTAATTGATGCAAATTGAGGCCAATTAAGGCCAATTAGGGAAATTTATGAGAATCAAGGTGAAAATATGTTGCGAGGAGTCGAGATAGATCATTCCATGGATGGAGGAAGGACCATAAATTCATAAGACCCATTGCATGGGATTGGATTCCCAATAACAAGAGGAAGAACAAGGAGGATGTAAGAGGCTTTACGTGGCCTCATTTTGAAATTACAAGAGGAGGCCCAACATTCATGCATGGGAGGATCAAATGGGACCTAAATTACACTTATTAAATCCCTAAAGTGAACCTCAATGGCCCACCCAATTGATACCATGAATTTAAATCCACTTGTATGGAGGAAATCTGCAAATTCAAAAAGTGGTGGGGCCCTTGTCTCCAAAGTTATGGTGGGAATATTCAAGTATTTGGGGTGTTGAAAAAAGTCTTTATGGTGGATATATTATCCCCTAAATCCATTATCATGTGTAAACAATGTCAAAAATCGTTTTTAGGTTTTTGAATTTTGTGGGCTAGTTATTTTGACTTATATCTCTTTCATTTGGCTATAAATAGCCACCTCTTTGTACCCCTTGGAGGTTAATTTAGAATTTGATATGTTTTAGAATTATTATTCTTTTGTTTCTTATGTTCTCATATGAATGAAAGTAAGTCTCATCAAAGGAGTGATCAATCTTTATGATGCTTTATAATTTGGGTTTTAAGGGGCAAGTCTCCTTGGGGTCCTAATTGATCATCCCCCTTCCCCTTTTATTTTATTTACATTTATTTTATTTCCCATTACTCCTAATTACATCAGTTTTGTTTCCAAAATTTTCCAATGAATACCACACACCCATAAAATATCATATCATTTGGTATCAAAGCTCGATCATGAAAACCATGTTCATTCATTTTTCTATTTCTCCCAAATTTTTATTCTCCTTCTTCCATTTTTGAGCATCACCAATTCCAATCGCAACTTTGTTATGTATTTTCATCGAATTTTTCATTGAGTTTATGGATGTATAATGTCTCATTTTAATATTTCATAATATCATCTTTCTTCTTAATTTGGAAACATTTAAATTTGACACATATATTTGGAGATATATCCAAATCTATTTTTGCTATAGATTCACCCTTGTGAAATATAACTATCATGAAAATGGATTCCAATTGAGTTGAAGTTCAAGGTATATCACCCTTTTACATCATTTTGATATTATTAGAGAATTGTGAAATTTTTTTATCTATTGTACACTGAGCACAAAAAACAAACACTTTGTATCTAATTTCTTGATTATTGATCATTAAAAAAAAGAAAAAAAAATCAAAAACAAAAAACAAAAAAACTACTCATTTGAAATGTTGTGTTCTCTCATTTAGTCACAAATATTATTGAATTTTTATTTTCCACTATCTTCCTACCTTCATCCATATCCATCCTTCAACCAGAACCATTTCTCTCGTCCCACATTACCTCCCATATTTCCTGGACTCCATTGATTCAATCCCCTTTTAAAATTTCTAATTTTTAATTTTTTCCATGAATTGATTGCTTCTTATTAATTTTATTTTTGATTATATTTAATAACACTTTTAGGAACCAAGTTTTTGTGCTAGAAAGTGTGAGGAACCTTTTTGAGAGATTAAAAAAACAGAGAGAAAGAGTGTGTGGGGATTTTTAAAAAATGGAAAGTGAGGGAGAAAGAAGTGAGATCGAACTAAATTTATTCATGAAAACTATCGCTGACTAATTTCTAATATTTAATGCCAGGTTGGGTGATTTTCAAGGTTCCTCATCTTCAAGGGCTCCATGAAGGCAATAATTTGATGAAGGTGATGATGAGTACTCTGATTTTGAAGAAACATTTCCTATGTGGTGGAAACATGCTTCTTGGAGAGAAACTGACTTGGGACTCATCAAAATGACACTTCTATATTTTCATGGGAAGAGTGACCCGATGATTTTTTTTTTGGAGTGGGACCATAAGGTTGACCATGTGTTTGGAATTCCAAACTACTCGGAGGAGAATAAGGTAAAATTGTCGTCACTTTAGTTCAAAGACATTGAA
The DNA here is from genome assembly GCA_963277665.1 of Viscum album. Classification (NCBI taxonomy): domain Eukaryota; kingdom Viridiplantae; phylum Streptophyta; class Magnoliopsida; order Santalales; family Viscaceae; genus Viscum; species Viscum album. The sequence goes on from CAUJRU010000003.1 coordinate 5,965,201, forward strand.
TGTATTTGGTGGGACCAATTACAAGTAATTCGATGATGAAATAGAGAAAGGCCAATATGGATTTGGGAAGAAATGAAGTTAGTAATATGCAGAAGGTACATTTCTAGTCATTACTATCGATATTTCCATTTGAAGTTATAAAAACATGTGCAAGGTTGCATGTGTGTGGAGGAATACTATAAGTAAATGGAGATATTGATGATTCAAGCCAATTTGGAGGAGGATCACGAAGATACCATGGCATGTTTTTTCAATGGATTGAATCTAGCAATTAGAGATGTGGTGTAACTTCAAACCTGCATTGACATGGAGGAGTTGCTACATAAGGCAGTGAAGGTTGAAAAGCAACTACATTCACAAAGGAGTAAAGTATGTTCCCACAATTTTTGGACGGATAATCAAAAAAATCCAAAATCAACTTATAAGTGGAATGAAACAATCCAAGGAATTCAAAATTTGTTCTAAAAAAATAGAAGAGGCCAAAATAGGTTCCTCCCCACTGATTAAAAAGAAAAAATTTACACAAATTTACCTTTTAAATATCATTATATATTTTTTAAGTGTCAAGGACATGGTCATATTGCATCTCAATGACCAAATAAATCATTGATTTTTTTGGATAATAGAGACATCCTTAGTGATAAATCATGAGATGATGAGATGCCACCTTTGGAGGAGAGTTCTATTATAGAAGTTGAAGAACCTATATATGGAGATGAATTGGTGGCAAGAAGATCTTTAACCATTCAACCAAAAGATGACCCTGATGAGGAGTATAATGAGCATATTTTTCATACGATATTCCACATCAAGGAGAAGGTATGTAAAATGATCATTGGTAGTGGAAGTTTTACTAATTTCTCTAGTATCGTGTTGGTGCAGAAGTTGAATTTTCCATACCTAAGTAATATTGGTCCCTATAGATTATAGTGGTTGAATTATAGTGTATATGTTAGGGTCACAAAACAAGTTATAGTTTCTTTTTACATTGGAAAATATCACGATGAGGTTCTTTGTGATGTTTCTCCAATGCAGGCAGGACATTTTCTACTAGGGATACCGTGGAAATTTGATAGGAGGGTTATATATGATGGTTATGCTAACTGCTTCTCTTTTCATTTCAGTGATATAAAGATTGTTTTGAATCCTCTATGTCCCATACAATCATATGAAGATCATGTGAGGATAGGGAAAGTATACAAAATAAAAAAAGAAATGAGTGAAAAAGAATGTGAGATAAATAAAAATTTGAGTGATAAAAAAGAGAGTGATGAGTTGAGAAAAAAGAGAGAAAAAAAATGAAAAGAGTGAAAAAATTAAGAGTGAAAAAGGTGAGGCGAGTGACATAAAAATATATGAGGGAAAATAAAAGATATAAAAACAAGAGTGTTGAGTGAAATGTGAGTTTATTTTCTAGAAAAATTGAGGTGTAAGGTTCTTTATTTTGCAGGAAAGTGTTCTTATTCATTAGTAAGGATGCTTACCTTGAAAGTAATGAACTTCATGGTTCATTACCTTCTTTTGTTGTGTCTTTACTGTATGAATTTGGTGATTTGTTTCCTGAAAAATACCTGATGGATTACCCCCTTTGAGAGGCATTGATCATAGGATTGACTTCATACCTGGTGCCTCAATTCCGAATAGGACATCATATTGAGATAATCTGGAAGAGACTAGAGAGATCTAGTGTCAAGTTTAAGAACTAATGAAGAAAGGATTAGCGAGGTAAAGAATGAGTCCATGTATCATTCTAGTGATCCTAGTACCCAAGAAATATGGAACATGTTGAATGTGTGTGGATTGTTACACCATCAACAAAATAATAGTTAAGTATTGTTATCCCATCCCTCGACTTGATGACATGCTTGATAAATTACATGGGGATTCATTTTTTTCAAAAATTGTTCTTAAAAGTGGATACCACTAAATTCAAATGAAAGAAGGAGATGAGTGGAATAATACTTTTAAAACTAATTTCTCTTTGTATGAGGGTTTAGTTATTCTATTTTGTTTAACTAATTCACCAAGTACATTCATGAGCTTAATGAACAATGTAAATTTTTAAATCATTGTAAAATTCATGGTTGTCTGTTTTGATGATATCATGGTGTATAAAAAATATCTATAAAACTATGTTGAACACTTGTGTTTGTTGTGTGATACCCTTAAAGAAAATCAAATTTATTTCAATCTTCAAAAATGTTCTTTTAAATTGATTCTATTTTGTTTCATGGCTTTTTTGTTTGGGCGGAAGGGATCTGTGTGGATGATGAAAAGGTCAAAGCAATTCAGGAGTGGCCCACATCGAATAGTGCAACTGAGGTTAGGAGTTTCATGGTTTGGAAAGCTTTTATAGGAGGTTTGTTAAGGATTTTTCTTCCATTGTTTCACCTCTTAATTAAATTGTAAAGAAACATATGGTCTTTAAATGGGGTGAAAAATAAGAAAATCCTTTAACACAATGAAAGAAAATTTGGTCAATACTCCCCTTTTAAGGCTACCATATTTGAAAAAGGTATTTGAAATTGAGTTTGATGCACCAGGAGTTTGAATTAGGGTTATTTAACTTAATAATCACATAAAATTAATTACTTTAGTGAGAAATTGAATGGGGAAGCATTAAATTATTCAACTTACAATAAAGAACTTTATGCTTTAAAACGAACCCTAGAAACATGGCATCATTACTTATGGACTAAAGAGTTCATTATTCATTCTAACCATGAAAGCCTTAATAATATGAAGTCCCATGGTAAGTTTAATAGGCGGAATGCATCTTGGATGGAATTCATTGATACTTTCACCTATGTGATCAAGTGAAAAAAATGTAAGGAAAATGTGGTTGATGTTGCTATTTCCCAAAGGTATATACTTCTCACTTCTCTTCATTCTCAATTACTTGGACTTGTGTTACTAAAGGTAATGTATGAAACTGATGGAGATTTTTCTAAAATTTGGGAATCTTTTAAAAAACTTGTATTTAAAGAATATTATAATAATGATGTGTTTCTTTTCAAAAGGGATAAATTGTGCATTCCAAATTGTTCAACTCAAGAATTTCTTGTAAAAAAAACTCATGGGGGTGTTTAGATAGGGAATTTTGGTGTCAACAAAACACTAGATACATTGAAGGAACGTTTTTATTGTCCAGGCATGAGAAAAGATGTTTTGGAAATTTGTGCTAAGTGTTTCACTTGTAGGAATGCAAAGTCCAAGGTTCAATCTAAGGTATTGTATTCCACATTTCTTGTTTCATTCCATCCATAGACCAACATCTCTATGGATTTTGTTTTGGGATTTCCTCAATTACAATTGGGAAGAGATAGCATTTTTTGTTGTGTATCGATTCATCAAAATGGATCAATTCATTACTTCCTCAAAAAACTAATGATGAATTTCAATAGAAGATTTGTTTTGGAATGAAATTGTGATATTACATGGACTACCCAAAACAATTCTATGTGATAGGGATGTGAAATTCCCTAGCCACTTTTGGAGGGATTTTTGAAATAAATTGGGAACTAAATTATTCTTCTCAACTGTTTCACATCCTCAAACTGATGGGAAACTAATGTATTGAATAAGACTCTTTCTACCCTATTTCATGCAATAATTCAAAAAAATCTAAAGAATTGGTAAAAATGATTGTTGTACATAGAGTTTTCATACAACCGAGTATTTAATTCCACTACTAACTTCTCACCTATTGAGATTGAATATGGATTTAACCTAATGAATCCATTATATAATCTAAAATTACATACTAATGATGTTTTTGATCTTATAGGTGATGAGAAATCAAAATTTTTTGCGATTTACATGCCAAAGTGAAAGACAACATTGTTATAAGAAATGAACAATATGAAAATCAAGAAAACAAGGGTCGACATAATGTTGTAATAGAACCCAAAGATTGGGTGTGGGTGCATTTGAGGAAGGAAAGGTTTCTGGAGCAATGAAAATAAAAACATCAACCTCGGGGAGATGAACCTTTCCATGTTTTAAAAAGAATAAATGAAAATGCATAAAAGATTGACTTGCCTAGGATGTATGGAAATGTGAGTGCTACATTGAATGTTACTGATCTCTCTCCCTTTGAATATGCAGATTTGAGGATGAATCATTTTTATGTGGGAGGGGATGATGAGAATCAAGGTGTGCATATTCAGCGAGGAGTCAAGAGAGATCATGGCATGAATGATGGAAGGACCATAAATTCACAGGTGTCGTTGCATGGGATGGGAGGCCCAAAGATAAGAGGAAGAATGAAGAGGATGAAAGAGGGTTTACATTTCCCCATTTTGTAATTACAAGAGGAGGATCAATATTCACTCATAGGAGGATCAAATGGCCCTTTAATACATTTATTAAATCCCAAAAGAGACCCTAAATGTCCCACCCAATTGATCCCATGAATTTAATTCCACTTGTATGAAGGAAATTTCCAAAGTCAAAAATCGATGGGGCTCTTGTCTCTAAAGACATGGTGGGAATCTTCAAGTCTTTGGGGTGGTTCCAAAAGTCTTCTTGGTAGATATCTTGTCCCCTAAATCCATGAACATGTGTAAATAAAGTCAAAAATTCTTTTTAGGATTTAGAATTTTTTGGTCTAGGTATTTTGACTTTTATATCTTTCATTTGGAAATAAATAGCCACATCTTTGTACCCCTCAGAGGTTAATTTTGAATTTGATAGTTTCCAACATTATTATTCTTGTATTTCTTGTGTTCTTATGTTAATAAAAGTAATCATATCAAAGTAGTGACCAACTTTTGTGGCACATAATAATTAGGGTTTTAAGGGTAAAGTCTCCTTAGGGTCCTAATTGATCATCCCCCTCCCCCTTTAATTTTCCTTGCATTTCTTTTATTTCCGATGTGTGGCCAATTGAGACCAATTAGGCCAATTGAGGTCAATTGAGAAAAATTGAGTAAAATTGAGGTTAATTAGGCCAATTTATGCCATTTGAGTCCAATTGAGGCCAAGTGAGGCCAATTAGGCCAATTGAGGTCAATTGTGGCCAATCAACACCAATCAAGGCCAAATAGTTTCATTGAGGCTAATTGAGGCCATTTGAGTCCAATTATAGCCAATTGAGGCTAATTGAGGACAACTGAGGCTAATTGAGGCCCATTGAGGCCAAATAACCCCAATTGAGACCAATTAGGCCAATTGAGGATAATTGAGGTCAATTATGCCAATTGAGGCCAATTGAGGTAAACTGAGGCCAACTCAGACCAATTGAGGACAATTAGGCCAATTGAGGCAAGTTATGAAAATTGATGCTAATTGTGGACAATTAGACTAATTGAGATTAATTAGGCTCATTAGGCCAATTGAGGACAATTGAGGCCAATTAGGAAAATTAGGCAAATTAGGCCAATTAGGAAAATTGTGTCCATTTGAGGCTGATTGGGACAATTGAGGCCCATTAAGGCCAATTGAGGCCAATTTGGCCAATTGATGCAAATTTGGCCAATTGATGCCAATTTGGCCAATTGATGCCAATTGAGGTCAATTGAGTTCAATTAGGCCAATTGAGGCTAATTGAGTCCAATTGAGGCCAATTGGGGTCAATTAGGCCAATTGAGGATAATTGTGGCTAATTGAGGCTAATTCAAACCAATTTGGACAATTGAGTCCAATTGAGGCCAATTGCAGACAATTGAGGCGAATTCATACTAATGAGGCTAATTATGGAAAATTATGGCCAATTTAGGCCAATTTACACCAATTTACGCCCATTAAATCTAAGTGAGTCCAATTTAGGCCAATTTAGGCCAATTTAGGCCAATTTAGGCCAATTTAGGTCAATTAGGCCAATTGAGGATAATGGAGGCCAATCGGGCCAATTAGGCCTCTTGAGGCCAATTAAGGACAAATGAAGCCAATTAGGCCAATTGAGGCCAATTTGTCCAATTTGGTGAATTGAGGCAAAATTATGCCAAGTAGAACCAATTGAGGCTAATTAGACCAATTGAGGCCCACTGAGACCAATTGAGGCCAATTGAGGCCAAAAGACCAATTACGCGAATTGAGGTCAATTGAGTCCAATTAGGTCATTCAAGGTCAATTAGGCCAATTGAGGCCAATTATGACATGGAGGCCAATTTGGCCAATTAGGCCAATTCATACATTGAGACCAATTCAGCCATTGAGGCCCATTAGGCCAATTAGGGCAATTACGCCTATTAGCAAAATTAAGGCCAATTGGGAAAATCAAGGCCAACTGAGGCCAATTAGGAAAACTAAAGCCAATTAGGCCAATTAGGCCAATTTAGCCAATTTGGAAAATTGGTCCAATTAGGCTATTGAGGCCAATTCGGCCATTGAGGCCAATTGGTCCAATTACATCAATTAGGCCAATTAAGGCCAATTAGGTAAATTGCAGCCAATTGAGCCCTGTTAGTCCAATTGACTCCAATTATGGCAAGGGAAGCCAATTAAACCAAATTAGATGTTGAGAACAATTAGTTCATTGAGGCCAATTACACCAATTAGGTAAATGATGGCCAATTGAGGCCAATTCTTGCAAATTATGTCAACTGAGACCAACTAGGCCAATTAATTCTACTGGGGCCAGTTGATGCCAATTAAGTCAATTGAGGCTAATTGAGGCCAATTGAGGCCAATTATGTCCAATTATGAAAATTAGGCCAATTAGACCAATTGTATCCAATTAAGGTCAATTGAGGCCATTTGAAGCCAATTGAGGCCAATAATGGTCAATTGTGGCCAATTAAGGTCAGTTAGGGCAATTGATGCCAATTGTATCCAATTAAGGCCAATTGAGGCCAATTGAGCCCACAATTGAGGCCAATTGTGGCCAATTGAGGCCAATCCATCCAATTGATGCCAATTGAGGCCAATTAGGCCAATTGAGGACAATTGGGCCAATTCGTTCAATTGAGGCCAATTGATGTGAATTGAGACTAATTAAGGCAAATTGAGGCCAATTGAAGCCAGTTGAGGCCAATTAATCCAATTGAGACCAAATGCGGCTCATTAGGCCAATTGACGTCAATTGATGTCAATTAGACCAATTGCGGCCTATTGAGGCCAACTGAGGCCAATTCAGCCATTTAAATCCAATTAGGCCAATTAAAACCAAATAATTCCAATTAGGCCAATTAGGTCAATTAAGGCCAATTGGGGCCAGTTGGGACCAATTAAGCCAATTGAGGCCAATTGGGGCCAGTTAGTCCAATTCAGAAAATTGAGATCAATTGAGGCCAATTGAGGCCACTTAATCCAATTGAGTCCAATTGAGGACAAAAGTGGCCAATTCGGACAATTAGGCCAGTTGAGCCAGTTAGGCCAACTGAGACCAGTTGAGGAAAATGTAGGCTAATTAGTCGAATTGAGGCTAGTTGAGGCCTATTGAGTCCAATTAGGCCAATTAAGTCCAATTAAATCCAATTGAGGCCACTTATATAAATTGAGGCCAATTGTAGCTAATTGAGGTCAATTGAGACCCATTGAGTCCAATTGAAGCCAATTCAGTCCAATTGAGGCCAACTGAGGCCAATTGCGGCCAATTGTGGCCGATTGAGGCTAATTGAGTCTAATTAGGCCCATTAAGGCTAATTGTCACCAATTGAGGCCCATTGTGTCCAATTTGACCAATTTTTTCAATTAAGGCAATTAGGGCACTTGAGGCCAATTGCGGACAATTACGGAAAATTGGGGCCAATTGAGGTCAATTAGGCCAATAGATAGAAATTCTTGTCATCTGAGGCCAATTGAAGCCTATTGAGATTAATTGAGGCCAATTAAGGCCAATTGAGTCCAATTAGGCCAACTGAGGGCAATTACGACCAATTGAGGCAAATTGAAGCTAATTAGGGTAATTGAGTTCAACTAGACTAATTAGTCCAATTGAGGCCAATTGAGGCTAATTGATCCCAATTGTGCCAATTAGGCAATTTCATCCCAATGGAGACAAATTAATCCAATTTAGGCCAATTAGGGCAATTGAGGCAAATTAGTCTAATTAGGCCAATTTAGGCCAACTGGGGCCAATTGAGGCCAAATAAGGCCAATTGTGGCCAATTGTGTCTAATTAAGGCCAATGGAGGTAGTAGAGGCCAATTAGGCCAATTATTCCAATTGAGGGAAATTGAGACCAATTGATGCCAATTAGAACAATTGAGGCCAATTGATTACAATCAGGCCAATTGATTCCAATTCGGCCAATTGAGGCTAATTTAGGCCAATTTAGGCCACTTGTGGCCAATTGAGGCCAATTGAGGCCAATTGAGGCCAATTATGGCAATTGAAGCCAATTGAGGTCAATTAAGGCCAATTAAGACAATGGAGTGGAGGCCAATTGAGGTCAATTAGGCCTATTGAGGACTATTAAGCCAATTGAAGGTAATTGAGGTGAATTGAGCATAATTAGTCCAATTAGTCCAATTGAGCCCAATTGGGCCAATTGAGGTGAATTGATGCCAATTGAGGCCAATTATGTCAATTAGGCCAATTGACACCAACTGATGCCTATTGAGGCTAATTGAGGCCAATTGACAACAATTGAGGCCAATTTAGGCCAATTGATTTCAATTGAGGTCAATTGAGGCAAATTAGGCTAATTGATACCAATTCAAGTGAATTAGGCCAATTGGGGCCAACTGTGGAAAATTGAGGCCAATTGAGATCAATTGAGGGTAATTTAGGCCAATTTAGGCCAATTTAGGCCTATAAGGCCAATTGAGGCTAATGGAGGCCAATTCGGCCAATTGAGGCCAATTCGGCCAATTGAGGCCAATTTTACCAATTAAAACCTATTGAGGGCAATTGAGGGCAATTGAGGCCAATTAGGCAAATTAAGTCCAATTAGGCCAATTAAGGCCAATAAGGAAAATTAAGGCAAATTGAGGCCAATTGAGCCGAATTAGGACAATTGAGGCACATTGAGCCCAATTAGGCCAATTGAGCCCAATTAGGTCAATTGAGACCAATTAGTCCAATTGAGGCCAATTAGGAAAATTAAGTCCAATTAGGCCAATTAAGGCCAATAAGGAAAATTGAGAAAAATTGAGGCCAATTTAGGCCGATTGAGGCCCATTGTTCCCAATTAGGGCAATTGAGCCCAATTAGTCCAATTGAGGCCAATTGAGGCCATGTGATGCCAATTGAGGCTAATTAGGGCAATTGAGGGTGATTATGTCAACTGAGGCCAATTGAGGCAAATTATGCCAATTAAGGCCAATTGAGTCCAATTAGACAAATTAGGTCAATTAATGTCAATTGAGGTCAATTAGGCCAATTGAGGCCAATTGAGGCCAATTAGGCCAATTAGACGAATTAAGGCCAATTGAGACCAATTTAGACCAATTTAGACCAATTGAGGCAAATTGACGCCAATTCAGGCCAATTAAGGCCCATTCAGGCCAATTCAGGCCAATTCAGGCCCATTAGGCCAATTGATGCCAATTGTGTCCAATTGAGGACAATTGAGGACAATTAAGGCAAATTGTGTCCAATTAGACTAATTGAGTCCAATTGAGACTAAATTGGCCAATTTGGCCAATTGAATCCAATTGAGGCCAATTGTGGGCAATTGAGGCCAATTGTGTTTAATTGAGGTCAATTAGGCCAATTGAGGCTAATTGAGGCCAATTGAGGCCAATTAACCCCAATTGATTCCAATTATGCCAATTGAGGCCAATTGAGGTCAATTAAGGTCAATGAGGCCAATTGATGTCATTGAGGCCAATTAAGGCTAATTGGGCCCAATTAAGGTCAATAGAGGTCAATTGAGATCAATTAGGCCAATTGAGGCCAATTGAGACGAATTGGGGCTAATTGTGTCCAATTGATGCCAATTAGGCCAATTGGGGCCAGTTACGGCCAATTGAAGCCAATTCTGTCAATTATGCCAATTATGTCAATGATGCCACTTAAGGCCAATTGAGGCCAATTAGGCCAATTGAGTCAGTTGAGGACAATTAGTCCAATTAGGGAAATTGAGGCAAATTGGGGCTCATTGGGGCCAATTGAGTCCAATTGAGTCCAATTCTGACCAATTAAGGCCAATTGAGTCCAATTAAGCTAATTGAGGACAATTTGGATAATTGAGTCCGATTGATGAAAATTGATGCCAATTGAGGCCACTTGAGCCCATTACGTCAATTGAAGCCAACTGAGGCCAATTAAATCCAATTAGACCAATTAGGCCAATTGAGTGTAATTAGTTCAATTAGGTCAATTGAGGCCAATTAAGGCTCATTGAGTCCCATTGAGTCCCATTGAGGCCCGTTGAGTCCCATTTAGGCCAATTGAGGCCCACTAAGTCCCAATAAAGCAAATTGTGGCTAATTTGGAAAATTGATGCCAATTAGGAAAATTGAGGGCAATTGAGGCCAATTGAGTCCATTGAGGCCAATAAAGGCCAATTAAGCCAATTGTCGCCAATTCTGGCCAATTGATCCCATTTGAGGCCAATTGAGTCCAATTAAGATCAATTAGGGTGATTGAGGCCAATTGAGTCAATTGAGGCCAATTAGTCCAATTAATCCAATTGAGACCAATTAGGCCAATTGAGACTAATTAATCCAATTAGTCCAATTGAGGCCAATTAGGCCAAGTGAGGCCAATTAGGTCAATGAGGCCAATTGAGGCCAATTGATTCCAATTAAGTCCAATTGTGGCCAATTTAGGCCAATTAGGAAAAATTAGGCCAACTGATGCGAATTGAGGCCAATTAGGGCCAATTGGGGACAATTGGGGACAATTGAGGCTAATTAGGACAATTAGTTCAATCGACGTTAGTTGAGGCTAATTGAGGCCCATTGAGGCCAATTAAGGCCCATTCGTCCAATTGATTTCAATTGATGCCAATATAGACAAATTGCAGCCTATTGAGGCCAATGGAGGCAAATTTGGCCAATTGAGGCCAATTAGGCCAATTGAGACCAACTGATATCAATTAGGCCAATTGAGCCCAGTTCATGCCAATTAAGCCAATTGAGGTCAATTAGTCCAATTAGGCCAATTGCGGTCAATTGCGGCCACTTAAACCACTTCAATCCAATTGAGGCCAAAAGTGGAAAATCATAGAATTAGGCCAATTGAGCCCAATTGAGGCCAATTGAGGCCAGTTAGGCCAACTGAGACCAGATGAGGGAAATTGAGGCCAATTAGGCCAATTAAGCGAATTCAGACCTATTGGGGAAAATTAGGCCAATTGAGGCCAATTGAGAGAAATTTATGCTAAGTAGGGCAATTGATATCAATTGTAGCTAATTGAGGCCAATTGAGGCCCATTGAGGTCAATTGAGGCTCATTGAGGCCATTCAAGTTCAATTCAGTCTAATTGATGTCAATTGAGGGAAATTATTTCCAATTACGGTCGATTGAGGCTAATTGTGTCTAATTAGGATAATTATGGTTAATTGTGGCCAATTGAGGCCAATTAGGCCAATTATATCAGTTAGGGCAATTAGGGAACTTGAGGCTAATTAAAGCCAATTGAGACCAATTGATGCCAATTGAGGAATATCATTGAAGATTGAAGCCAATTGAGGCCAATTAGGCTAATAGATGCTAATTGATGCCAATTGATGCCATTTGAGGCCAATTGAAGCTTATTAAGGTTAATTGAGGTCAATTGAGGCCAATTAGGCCAACTGAGGGAAATTGCGGCCAATTGTGGCCAGTTGTGACCAATTTGGGCCAATTATGGCAATTGAGTTCAGCAAGATCAGTTAGTCCAGTTGAGGTAAATTGAGCCCAATGAGGCCAATTAGGACAATTAAACCGATTAGGCCATTTGAGGCCAATTGAGACAAATTAAGCCAATTCAGGCCAATTAGGGCAGTTGAGGCCAATTAGTCTAATTAGGACAATTGGGGCCAATTAGGGCCAATTGAGGCCAAGTAACGCCAATTGAGTCCAATTGTGGCTAATTAAGGCCAATTGAATTCAATTGAGGTTAATGAAAGCCAATTATGCCAATTATGCCAATTGAGGCCAATTGACGCCAATTTGAGCCCAGTTAGGCCAATTGAGGTCAATTCAGCCAATTGAGGCTAATTGAGGCCAATTCATGCCAATTAGTCCAATGAGGCCAATTGAGGCCAATTCTGGCCAATTGAGGCCAATTGCTGCCAATTGAGGCCAATTGCGACCAATTGAGGCCAATTGATGCCAACAGGGCCAATTAGGCCAATTGGGGCCAATTGGGGCCAATTAGGTCAATTAGACCAATTGGGACCAATTGAGGGCAATTTCTCCAATTGCGACCAATTGAGTCCAACTGAGGCTAATTGAGCCCAATTAAGTGTTGAAATTGAAGGTTCCCTAGACCCAACTATTCAGTGTTTTGATTACCATATCATGTATACAATTAGCTATACATGATGTCATCTTATGATTATAGTGTAGTCTTTTCTGCGTCCACTATTGAAATGGTAATTTCCAAAGATTAATTGTCGTATCGAAAGGTTATAACAATTCCCAGACTATAATGAGAACCTCTAAATACTATGTCATTAATCTTAAAAATATGTTGTATGGTCTAGATACATATTATTGATCCGAAATAGTAGATGTTTGACTATCAAGATCTGGGGGCTCATAAGCATTAATACTTCTTCTCATGAAGTTGGCACTTGGTGGCCTCTAGTAGTGAGCTAATGAGGACAGACCCTCCAATAGGAACACCACATGTTTCAGGTGTCATTGGATGTTCCTATCTACGATCATGTGTAATGGTCTCCTAAATTGAGATCATTACCAATGTATGTCATTTGATTCCGTACTTTGATGCAAGACAAAAACCATGGCAATGAAGTCTTGGAGAGGTAGTTTGTGTTGGGTGCCTCATTGGTGGCATGACATTGGTTGAATTTTCAAGAAAGGATTTTTTTTCCTCTAGGTTATAGAAATAATATATCTCAGGCCATATTGATAAGGATGGCAATACCTTTATAAGACCATGGTCATGGCAGTCAAGGGAAAATTTGTCCAGTTATATCAACAAGCTATAAAGAAAGAAAAGGGTGATGACATGTGAGTGCGTCCTACTTTATGAGATATTACAGACAAAGAGACTATATTAAACAGTGTGTGTTCGTAGGTTGGTTTTCGCTGGTGTGACAATCCTTATATCTTTAGGGGTCATGATGGTTTGCTAGATCCCGCTCTTGGTCTGTGAATAATATTCACTACTATCGAGATAAGGGCCTAGAGGGTCACACACAATAGCGTATTCAAGAATCTGCCCTATTCATTTGAATATGAGTTTAGGACATGGTGGGCTCCACCACTAGGGTCTGGGATTTGTCCAAGGTTAAATGATCAACAATGCAATAAATAAATTCATATTATTCTAGTTTAGAATAATGAGTATTTGATTTATTTATTAAATGTATTTACGAGTTTTAAGTAAATACATGAAAAATATTAATTGACGAATATTGAAAATATTCAAGGTTCAATTAATATTTATGGGAATGACGAGTCATGTTTTGGACTCAATTATTGTTATGTAATATATTTAATATATTACAAGAAAATGATAACAATGTTTAGGACTTAGATTAGTAGTCATAAAATTTTGTTAATAGTGCGTCGATTATTCGGGGGTCGGGTTGACATTTTTAGGTAATTACATGACACTATAAATAGAAGAGGAGAGGAGTTTTCCAAAACTATTCTTGGGGATTCTCTCTCCTCTCCTCTCTCCCATGATCTAGACAAATAGGATCTGGATCCAAGGAGCTCAGATCAAGCACTCTCTCAGGAATCTCTAACAAGCGATGTGGTGATCGTTGGAGCATTGAAGGCTTCGTCGAAATTCTGCTCTAGCACCCAGACTTCCACGAACGACATTCATACAGTTACTTGAAGTGTATGTGGAAGATCTAGAGGAGATCGATGTCGTATTCTTCAAGGAGTGATCGCCAACGATGAGCAGAAGTTGTGCACGGCTTCGGATAAAACCAGATTTTTTACGGTTTATTTTTGTGCTTAAAACTCTTCACGTGTGGTCCTCAGCTATGGCTGGGCTGCTATGCACCGACGTCGACAAGTTTACGTCGATCATCGATGAAATTTTTTTAAAATCCCATCTGTTAGGGGATTCCGCTGCGCCTCTGGTTCCAATAAGTGGTATCAAAGCACCGCGTGACGATTTTAAGTCAATTGAAAAAAAATTAAATTTTCATTAATTTATGAAGAGGGTATTGCAATGGTGCCAACGTCGCAGACCACACCTTAATTCGAAATCAGATGACCATTCTGCAGTCATACGAAATTTTATGTTCGGATTTGACACATGTTAGTATATTTGTTTTAAATCTATTAACATCCTTTAATCATTCATGTCCCTTGTTTATACTGGAATAATGTTTTCCCGTTGAGTTTTGATAATTATTATTATTATAATAATTTCATTATAATAATAATAGTTCTATTATAATAATAATTTAATTATTATAATATTTTATTATAATAATTTTAATATTATTATAATAATATTATTATTATTTTCCAAAGCTTAAAAAGTCTTTAGAAAATAATAAAGGAAAACCGGCAAAGGAGGTATTGGAAAATAAAAAAAAAACAAAGGGGGTTGATTAAGGGGTGGGGTGGTCCCTTTTTGTGGAAAGTGAACAAAGAAAAAATAAAGTAAAGGGAGACCTGTTTGCAGGTCTCTAGTCAAAAAAAAAAAAAAAACTAGACTACTCAAAAAAGGTACGGCACCTCCTGGGTAAAACAGAAAAAACAAAAAAAAAGGGTTGGGGGGGGGGGGCCCGCTTCTTTGTCCTCTCCACGGAGACGTGGTGCGGAAACCTCGCACCAGGCCGACGACGTCGTCCCAAAGCCCTATGTCCTCCCCCCTTGACGCTGACATGAGCTGCCAGGCTCCACCTCACCGCCTCTCCCCGAGCTGCCCGCACAAGGCTCTAACACCAGGACCAGGCGCCATGGCCGCTAGCCTCAGACTGGCTCCCACCTACGTGCTGCCGACTCCAGCATACACCCGCGCTGCCTCTTCCAGCTGGCATCACTGCCGCTGTCACCCCATCTGGAGACCTCGATGCCCAATCCCGGCCGCCCGCATCGGATGCACACTGACGTCGTGCCACCATGCGCCCCGGCCTGGTTCAGTACCCTTCCGCTGTAGCAGTACAGCCTGCCGCACTGCTTCCATCCCTAATTGGACCACCCAAGCTGCCCCGGAGCCTTTTCCCAGGTCGGATCATCTCTGCCCCCCTGAGAAGGCGCACCCGAGCTGCCTTGGTGCAATCGGTGCCTCGATTTTTGTAGATCCAGTCGAGGACGGCCCCACTAGCCACCAGACGACATCCTTTCAGCTAGAGAACTCGTTGGTTATTAAAATTTAATGCAGCGTAATTAATTTAATTTTAGTTTTAAAATTAAATTAATTAAATGAGACCGAACGATGTAAATATTGGATTAAAAATATGATTGAATTTTTAATTAAATTAAATGACCTCAAGTATATTTTTAACGCATGTTTAATTTTTATTCTGCATTTATTTAATATACGCGAGTTTAATGTGTATAGGACTGATCATGAGCCTGAGACCGACCAATGCATTTATGGTGTATGTTTATTTATTATAATTATTTATTTAATTATTGCATATAGTTTTTGTAATATTTAGTTTGATTAAATAAAAGACGATATATGTGTCATCTCAAGTGTCATTATATGTATAAGGGCCTACGTGCCCATTCTCAGAGTTGGTATTTTATGCCCCAAGACCCACTCACCTGCGTGTTAGTACAGGTGTATAAGGATGAGACAATGTATGAAGCACTTCGCGCCAAGTGACGGAGATGCACCAGACATGAGTTGGATGCATTGGATGAGCAAACATTACTATTCAAGTTGCAAGTCATGCGACTAACGGTATTGTCCCTAGAGTCTCGGTTGTTCCGTTATTCACTCAACAGATCAACCATTAGAATTGGCTCATGACCAGGTGTTCATTTTGTTTTTCATGGTTTATTATTATTTTTTCTTGTGTGGTTTGTTGCTTGATCACATAGTATAATAATAAATAAGCATGCAAGATAAAATGAAAATGTGACGCGATGAAATTTATATTTGTTGCATGATCATATGTGAGTGCGATCACATAGTACGTTCTTTTAAAAAAAGAAAATGATTTCATTCATCACCTTAAAAATAATAAAACCCTCAAAGATATATTAAGTCATAATCGCCTTCCGTCCTTCAAATTTGGACAAAACCGGCTGTTTCGGGTGTCGATTATGCCGTAGCCTCTTACTACCGGGGAGCCCTTATAAGAATGATGGGTTGACTTAACTAATGTGATAGAAAGGATTAGCCATAGCTAACTTTCTATCATTTTAGAGGCAAGTGTTGAGTAAATCAAGTTCTGATTTTAGAAGCTGAGACTTCACTCAATAGATCTTGGAACCGCAAGTTAAAGCGGTCAGCCAACAAAAATCCTACCTCGAACCCTCCAAGTAGTGGCGTATCCATAGCTTGTAGACTATGAGGGGTGGTTTCGAGATCTTATCCACTAGAATACTCAAGCGACAAAGTATTCTGATTCTAGCATAGAGGGTTCCTAGAATCCGATAAAATAGTGGGAGACATTTAATTAATTATTGAATCAAAATTTCTAAATCGGTAATCTGATAAAAGGGCCTAATATGCTAAACTTTACTTTTGTAAAAATGGAAAATTATACCATATGTTTAATACCTGCGATATTATAATAGAAAAAGTAAATGTCCACACTGGAATGAGTATCCAAGAATAATACGAGCACTTTCGAATAATATTATGATATAGGAAACTCAAGGTGCTAGTGCCCCCAATACTGTTAAACTACCTCAAGAATTGAGGGTGAAATTGCATATAGGAGACTAATGTATAAAGCATATGATAGTTATATCATTATGCTTTCATGAACATTCAGTGTTAGTTGCGGTCGCTACACCAGGACATGGATGATATAACATGAAGTCTCATCTACGGGAAGTTTGCAAGGAGAAAGCAAAGCAATGATATGAATAAGGCGATGTTACATCGGCATGTGTAAATTGAAAGATTGATCATGATCTTTAAATGGATCCCTTTCTCTTATCATTTTCACCAATCTACTGAAGTCTAGTTTTAAGTTAGAAAACGAACAACTATTGAGTAAATGCTTCATTACCAATTTGGGTAAGGTTCACCAAGATAATAAGAATATCAAAGATAATTTCATCTTTAATTATTAGGGAAAATAAATTGAAAGGAAATGCGAAAAGTCCAAAAGGAAAGTAATTCCAATGGAACATTCGCGATGTCCTTCAATTAATGAGGTATTAACAAAGGTTGTTTGTACTTCATATTATGAAATAATACTATGGAAGTTTAATGGAAACAACCCAATTTAAAGGAGCAAGTTACCACTTCTACATCAGGAATATTCATCAATTGTAATGTTTTGGTTTTACTACTTGGGTATTAAATAAAATATGCTAGTGACATAAGTGTATTATAATACAATAACCAAGTAGGTATATAAAGCTTACTAGAAGTCAGGTGTATTCTTCAAGTGGGTGTGAAAGGGTGATACCCCTGCTAGTGGTGAGAAGTACACGACTTCTTTAATTGCCAAGTAAAAGATTCGTGTTGAACTATTATTGAGTATAACCATAAACATTAATATCATGTGTCCTTGGACGCAAGGAGACATTCTTTTAGGTTCTTTAGTGAATTTTGTTTTTGATATTTCAAACTCAATCGCTAGTTCAGTAATACATGAATCATAGGCAATTTGTGATGAATATAAATGTAAGACTTACACCCAATTATGACAAGGTAACTCTTTGTAAAGTAATACTAAAAGATGACATCATGAATATAAAAGTTGACATCATGAATATACCAAGTATGGTATTTAGGATCAGTACAGCTAAATACTTTTGGTATTATCGATGTATTTAGTTTGGACAATGAAACCTTTATAATAAAGGTATGTCACAAAGCTTTTGGAAATAGTTTAACAAGTGAACGTGAACTATTCCAAGAATAAGCTAGTGGTATATATACTTCATATGATTCCATAAAGTAATTAAGGAATGGTAAAATGAAGTAAGTGCATGGTCAGAAGATATAAGCTACTTCTAGCCGGCATGCCGAATAATATCTTTATTGTGTTATCATCGATCATGATAATGTAGCATGGAGTAATTCCTAAACACACATTACCTTATCCACACCAAGGCATTGATTTTAATGAGGAGTATTGATGATGAAGTCTTACATATTAACATTGATCTACAAAATGCAGTGTTGAGCAATTCCTAAAAGCACATTTTATACATCAGATTATTGATGTAAGTAATATCAATGTTACAACTTGCTAAAACTTCCATTATATTTCATGAAATGCTTAGTAAATAATGGAGATATCCCACAACCATATGCCAACTATAATTACAAATGGATATCATACGAGTCATAGTATGATGTAGATCCATTATGTCATAAGGACATGTGTTTGGATGCAAATAGTTTGTTCAGATACAAACAAACTTGCATCAAAATAAACATATTGTGCATCTAAGGTACTTATCCTAACGATTTCTTAGGATATTACATAAATCCCTTTGATATAAAAGTTTTAGTCAAGTGATAGACTACATTCTATAAAAGGGTTCACATCCTATTAGAGATAGTGTGAGATATTTGACTTGTGTTTAGTCAATGCTCAATATGCACAAATAGTTGGAATAGGAAGTAGTTCCACAAGCGCATGTGGAACAGAGTATGTTCTAGTGAAACATACTACGTAGGAAGGATAAAACCATGGTATGGTTTTTATATTCACCGCAGTCGACGATCTATTATTCAATGTGAATAATATTTCCTATAAGTAAGAAGTGTGTGGAAATTAGCTAAAATTGATAAGACCAACTAAAATTCAATTAATGGATTACATGTATCAAAGTGAAATGGGGCTTATTATTTTGAATATTTCGATAGGTATTCAAGTGAGTTGATACATGGATGGTACAAGCATAATACAAATAAGGATCGATTGGTTTTACCAAGATGTTATGCCTAAATCTATTAGAATTTTACTTATCATGGCTAATATCTGTGATCAAATTATTTATAATTGGATTTCATGACAACCAATTGTGGATAGTTTCTATAAAACACAACCAGAAAGGGATTGTCATGTCACAGAATGCTAATAAAGGTTGCAAGTTACTAAAATCCGTTTTAGGATTAATGTAATCAATGTGATCATAGAATATACATTTGCAAAAAATGATTGTCATTTATCTATGAGAGGTTATTGGGAGCATCAAAGTTTTCCACGAAATGTATGTTCGACAACATATGGAAAATAGACGTTGGTCTTACAAGTTAGTTAAGACCAAAATGAAATTTATTCTCCAGTGATTAACTTAAAGCAAAAACCTAAGTTCTAGGAAATAGGATCTACTAAGGTAGATCTATTGGTTGTTTGGTCCTAATCAATTGTATATATAGTGACATTGTATTAAAAAATACAAGTTGGAACAATTAAAGAGATGAACTGTTGCCTATGTCACAGGGCATAATCTCTTCAAGTTGACATGTCCATGACAAGGGAAGAAAAACATCGTGAGTTGAAGTCCATACATCAAAGTGATGGATCAATCATATAATCCATGATATGTACAAGAATTGATATTGCTAGGATATTCTCTATAATAGAAAAATATTAGTTATATCTAGGAGCATTGCAAGGGATACAGTCATAACTGTCTAATTTTACTTCAGCAAGTACAAAAGATATGTGCCTGGTAAGTGGAGAAGAAAGGATACTAGTTTTCGGGGATACAAACTAGTCTTCCATAAATCAATGTGATCTATTATCAAAGTTAGGATAAAGACGATGAGTGAGTTAAAATCATATCAGCCAGTGGAAACCGTACCAACAAAGACCAAGTACGTTGTAGCTTCTAAGGCAGCTAAGAAGCAAATAAATGTAACAATATGTTCTAGTTCTTGGAATCTCACCTTGTAAAGAAAAGATTATCATAATGTCAATTATGATATTATTACTAGCTAAGATGTCAAGTTAGGACAGTGGAAAAGTGGGATATACTAGGGATACCATCTCTTGAGAAGTTTTAAACAACGAGACAAGGTATCAATAGAATAATATCCATGCGGCAGAACCGTGGCAGACCCAGTAGCTAAAGTCGTTACTCAGCAGAAACATGACGTTCATCATGTTAGTAGATAACAGGTTTGGTTAGCAAGTTGGCTCTAGTGAAAGTGAGAGTGTTGAAATAGAGGGTGTCTTAGACCCAACTATTCAGTGCTTTTGATTACCATATTGTGTATACAGTTAGTTATACATGATTTCATCTTACCTTAATAGTGTAGAATTTTCTGTTTCCACTATTGAAATGGTAATTTCCAAAGATTAATTATTGTATCGAAAGGTTATAGCGGTTCCCAGTCTATAATGAGAACCTCTAGATACTATGAAATTATTCTTAAATATATGTTCTATGGTCTAGATACAAATTACTTATCATACATAGTAAATTTTTGACTAGCTGGTGTTAGGGGCTCATAAGCATTGAAACTTATTCTCATGAACTTCGTACATGGTGATCTCTAGTAGTTAGATCATGAGGAAAGACCCACCAATAGGAATACAACATGTTTCGGGTGTCATTGGATTATCCTATCTACGATCATGTGTAATGGTATCCTAACTTGAGATAATTTATAATGTATGTCATTTGATTGCGTACTTTGATGCAAGACAAAAAACATGGAAATGAAGTTGTGGTGAGGTAATTTGTGATGGGTGTGTCATTGGTGGCATGACATTGGTTGAATGGTCATGAAATGATTTGTTGCTTCCGATTTATGGAAATAATATATCTCAGGCCATGTTGATAAGGATGAAAGTACATTTATAACACCATGTCCATGGTATTTGAGGGTAAATTCGTCTAGTTAGATCAATGAACAATAAATAAAGAAAAGGGTGATGACACGTGAGTGCATCCTGCTTTATGAGATATTACAGACAAAGAGATTATATTACACAGTGTGTGTTCGTGGGTTGATTGTCACTGCTGTAACAATACTTATCTCTTTAGGGGCCATGATGGGTTGCTAGATCCCACTCTTGGTCTGTAAATAATATTCACTGATATCGAGATAAGGTCCTAGAGGGTCACACACAATAGCGTATTCAAGAATCTACCCTATTTAGTTGAATAGAAGATTAGGACATGGTGGGCCCCAC
The DNA here is from genome assembly GCA_963277665.1 of Viscum album. NCBI lineage: Eukaryota > Viridiplantae > Streptophyta > Magnoliopsida > Santalales > Viscaceae > Viscum > Viscum album. The sequence goes on from CAUJRU010000003.1 coordinate 5,986,467, forward strand.
TACAAGGGTCCAGGATTTGTCCAAGGTTAAATAATCACCAATGCAATAAATAAATTCATATTATTCAAGTTTATATTAAATAATATTGAATTTATTTGTTAAATGTTTTTATGATTTTTAAGTAAATACGTGAAAAATATTGATTGACGAATATTAAAAATATTCAAGGTTCAGTTAATATTTATGGGAATGACGAGTCAAGTTTTGGACTCAATTGTTGTCATGTAATATATTTAATATATTAAAAGAAAATGATAATAATATTTATGACTTATATTAGTAGTCATAAAATGTCGTTAATAGTATGTTGATTATTTGGGGGGTGAGTTGACATTTTCGGGTAATTACATGACACTATAAATAGAAGAGGAGAGGAGTTTTCCAAAAACTATTCCTAGGGATTCTCTATCCTCTAATATATCCCATGATATAGATAGAGAGGCTTTGGATCCAAGGAGCTCAGATCGAGCACTCACTCAGGAATCGCTAGTGAAGCGATGCAGTGATTGTTGGGGCGTCGAAGGCTTCGTTGGAATTTCGCGCTAGCACCCAGATTTCGATAAATGCCATTCCTATAGTTTCTTGAAGTGTGTGTGGACGATCTAGAGGAGTTTGATGTCTAATTATTCAAACAGTCATCACCAACGATGAGAAGACATCATGCACGGCTTCAGATTAAACCATGTATTTTACGGTTTATTTTTGTGCTTAAAACTCTTCACGTGTGTTCCTCAGCTATGACCGGGATGCAATTCACCGATGTCGACAAGTTTATGTCAATTTTTGGTGGACTTTTATTAAAATAACACCTATTTGGGGATTCCAATGCATGCTCGGTTCCTACATTAGGCCAATTGAGTCCAATTGAGGCTAATTAGGCCAATTGAGGCCAATTGAGGCCAATTAGGCCAATTGGGTCCAATTGAGGCAAATTAGGCAAATTGAATCCAATTAGGCCAATTGATACCAATTGAGGGCAATTAAGGACAATTTGGTCAATTGAAGCTAATTAGGTCAATTAGGCCAATTGAGGCCAATTAGTCTAATGAGGCCAATTGAGCTAATTGACGCCAATTGAGTCTAATTGAGGCCTATTAGGCTAATTGAGACCAATTGAGTCCAATTAGGAAAATTAGGCCAATTATGGCCAATTAAGGCCAATTGAGGCAAATTAAGCCAATTGAGGCCAATTAGGACAATTGAGGCCAATTGAGGCCAATTCAACCAATTGAGGTCAATTATGCCAATTGAGGCCAATTAGGAAAATTGAGACCAATTGAGGCTAATTAAGGGAAATTAGGTCAATTGATGCCAATTGATGCCAATTGAGGCCAATTAGGCCAATTGAGTCCAATTGAGGCTAATTGAGACCACTTATGCCAACTGAGCCCAATTGAGTGCAATTAGGCCAATTATACCAATTGAGAAAAATTGAGGCCAATTATGCCAATTGATGCTAGTCCAATTAAGCCAATCGAGGCCAATTAGGCCAACTATTATAATTATGCCACTTGTGGCCATTTGAGATCAATTGAGGCCTATTGAGGCCAATTACTCCAATTAGGCCAATTGAGGCCAATTACTCCAACTAGGCCAATTGCGGTCAATCGAGACCAATTGAGCCTAATTAAAGCCAATTGTGGCCAATTGAGGCCAATTAAGCCCAATGAGCCCAATTGAGCCCAATTGATCCTAATATGGCCAATTGAGGCTAATTAGGCCAATTGAAGCCATTAAGGCAATTGAGGTCAATTAGGCCAATTGGGGCTAATTGAGCCCATCGAGGAAAAATGAGGCCAATTAGTCTAATTAGGCCAATTGAGGCTAATTAAGGCCAATTGAGGCAATTTGAGTTCAATTTTCCCAATTGAGGCCAATTGAGGCCAATTGAGCCCAATTGAGGCCAATTGGTGCCAATTAGGTCAATTGAGTCCAGTTGAGCCCAATAGAGGTCCATTGAGGCCAAATGAGGCCAATTGAGGCCAATTGAGGCCAATTGAGCCCAATTAGGCCAATTGATTCCAATTGATGCCAATTAAGCCAATTGAGGACAATTATCCCGATTAGGCTCATTTAGGACAATTCAGGCCAATTGGGGCCAATTGAGGCCAATTTGGCCAATTAGGCCAATTCAACCAATTGAGTCCAATTAAGTCTAATTTGAAAAATTGTTTCCAATTAGCCCAATTGAGGTTAATTAGGCCAATTGAGGTCAATTGAGACCCATTGGGAAAATTGAATCCAATTGAGGCCAGTTAGGCCAATTGAGGCCAATTGAGACCAATTGAGACCAATTGAGGACAAATAGGTGAATTGAGTCCAATTAAGGCCAGTTGATACCAATTAGGTCAATTGAGGCCAATTGAGGCCAATTGAGGCCAATTAGACTAATTGAGGACAATTGAGGCGTAGTGAGGCCAATTGAGGCCAATTAGGCCAATGAGTCCAATTTAGGCCAATTTAGGTCAATTTAGGTCAATTCAGGCCAATTGAGGCCATTAAGGCCAATTGAGGCCAAATAGGCCAATTAGGGAAATTGAGGCCAATTGAAGCCAATTCCGGACAATTCAGGCCAATTGAGGCCAATTAGGCAAATTGAGTTCAATTAGGCCAATTGATTCTAATTGAGTCTAATTGATTTCAATTGAGGTCAATTAGTTCAACTAGACCAATTGAGGCCAATTAGGTTAATTGAGGCCAATTAGGACAGTTAGAACAATTTAGTAGCCAATTAGGCCACTTGATGCCAATTGAAGCCAATAGTGTCCAATTGAGATCAATGGCGGCCAATTGTGTCCAATTAGGGCTAATTGAGGCAAATCATGCCAATTGGGGCCAAATGAGGCCAACTGATGCCAATTAAGGCAAATTGAGGTCAATTTTTCCAATTAGGACCAATTGAGTCCAATTGATGCTAATGGAGTCCAATTGAGGCCTATTGAGGTCAATTGAGGCTTATTCATGTCAATTGAGGCCAATTAGGGAAATTGGCACAATTGAGGCCAATTTGGCCAATTGAGGCCAATTGAGGTCAATTAGGCCAATTGATGCCCATTGAGGCCAATTGATGTCAATTGAGGCCAATTTGGTCAATTGAGGACAATTGAGGCCAATTAGGTGAATTGAGGCTTATTAGGCAAATTAGACCAATTAGGTTAATTAAGCCACATGAGGCCAATTGAAGCCAATAGTGGCTAATTGAGATCAATTGAGACCAATTGTTTTGAATTGAGAATAATTGATCCCAGTTGAGGCCAATTATGCCAATTGGGGACAATTGAGGCCAAATGAGTTCAATTGAAGCCACTAATGCCACATTAGACAATTTGGGCCAATTGAGTCCAATTGAGGCCAATTGAAGCCAACTAAGGCCAATTGGAGAAAAGTGATGCCAATTGAGCCCAATTAGGCCAATTGAGGCCGATTGAGATCTGTTGAGGGTAATTGATGCCAATTGAAGCCAATTAGGCCAATTGAGGACAATAGAGGCCAATTAATTCCAATTAGGCCAATTGATGCCCATTGAGCCCAATTGATGCCAATTGAGGTCAATTAGGACAATTCAGCCAATTAAGACCAGTTGAGGCCAATTAGGCCAATTAAAGCCAATTAGTTCAATTAGACTAATTAGACCAATTCAGCCACGTGTGGCTAATTGATGCCAACAGTGGCCAATTGAGGTCAATTGAGGCCAATGGAGGCTAATTAGGCCCATTAAGGCCAATTAGGCCAATTGAGGAAAATTAAGCCAATTGAGACCAAGTGATGCCGAATGAGGAAAATTTAGACCAACTAAGGCCAATTGAGGTCAATTAGGCCAATTGGGGCCAATTGGGGCCAATTGATGCCAATTGAGGCAAATTGAGATCAATTGAGGCCAATGTAGGCCAATTGAGGCCACTGAGAACAATTGAGTCCAATTGAAGCCAATTGAGGCCAATTGAGACGAATTAGGACAATTGATGCAAATTGGGGCCAATTAGGGAAATTGTGGTGAATTCAGTCAATTGAGGCCAATTGAGGCCAATTGAGACCAATTAGGACAATAGAGTCCAATTAGGCCAATTGAGTCCCATTGAGTCCAATTGAGGCCAATTCGACCAGCTAGGCTAATTAGCCCAATTAGGAAAATTGAGGCCAATTGAGTACAATTTGGCCAATTGAAGCCAATTAAGGCCAAATAGTCCAATTAGGTCAATTTTTACAGTTGAGGCCAATTAGGCTAATTGAGTCCAATTGAGACCAATTTGGTGAATTAGGCCAATTAGGTCAATTCAACCCCATTGAGGAAAATTTCACCAATTAGGCCAATTGAGACCAATTGAGGCCAATTATGCCAATTTTTTCAATTAGTCCAATTGAGTCCAATTAGTCCAATTAATCCAATTGAGACCTATTAAGCCCAACTAGGCTAATTGGGGCCAATTAGTCCAATTGAGGACAATTGAGGCCAATTAGGCCAATTGGGATAATTGTTGCCAATCGAGGCCAATTGAGGAAAATTGAGGCCAATTGTGGCCAATGGAGGCCAATTGAGGCCAATTAGGCCAATTGAGCCAATTAGGCCCACCAATCCAATTAGGTAAATTGAGGCCAATTGAGGCCAATTGAGGCCAATTGAGTCCAATTGAGGCCAATTGAGGCCAATTAAGACCAATTAGGCCAATTTAGGGAAATTAGGCCACTTGTGGCCAATTGCATGCAATTGAAGCCAATTGATCCCAATTGAGGCAAATTAGGCCAATTGAGGTCCATTAGGGCCAATTGAGGCCAATTAAGTCAATTGGGCCTAATTGAGCCCAATTATGTTAATTGTGACAAATTATGTGAAATTGAGACCAATTGAGGCCAATTAGAGAAATTGAGACCAATTGAGGCCAATTGAGGCCAATTGAGACCAATTGAGGCCAATTATGCCAATTGAGACCAATTGAGGCCAATTATGCCAATTGATGCCAATTAGGGCCAATTGAGGCCGATTGAGGCCAATTGAATCCAATTGTGGCCAAAAGAGGGTAATTGAGGCCAATTAAGGCGAATTGAGACCAACTGAGGCCAATTGGGCCAATTGAGTCCAATTAAGGTCAATTCAGGACATCTGAGGCCAATTGAGGCCAATTTGGCAAATTGATGCCAATTAGACAAATTGAGGCCAATTAGGCCAATTGATTCAAATTAAAGTAAATTGAGTCCAATTCGTGAAATTGAGTCCCATTATGTCAGTTAAGCCAATTGAGTCACATTAATCCCAATTGAGGCCAACTGAGGCCAATCAGCTCATTCGGCCAATTGAGGTCAATTAATGCCAATTTAGGCCAATTAGTCCAATTAGGCCAATTGAAGCCAATTGAGTCCAAGTAATTCTAATTGTTCAAATTAGGCCAATTGAGGCCAATTGAAGCCAATTGAAGCCAATTGGTCCAATTGAGGCCGATTAGGCCATTTTGGTTAATTGAGTCCAATTAAGAAAATTATGGTCAATTAAGGCCAATTTGGAAAATTAAGGCCAATTGAGGAAAATTAGGCCAATTGAGGCCAATTAGTCCAATTTGGTGAATTGAGGCTAAGTGAGGCTTATTGAGACTAGTTATGCCAATTGAGGCCAATTGATGCTAATTGAGTCCAATTAGGTTAATTGACGCTAATTAAGAAAATTTTCTTAATTAATCAAATTAAGGCCAATTGATGCCAATTTAGGCCAATTAGGCCAATTCTAGCCAATTGAGGCCAATTCTGGTCCATTGGGGCCAATTGGGGCCAATTGAGGCCAATTAGGCCAATTAGGCCAATCGAGTACATTGAGGCCAATTCTGTGCAAATTAGGCCAATTATCCAATTCGGCAAATTGAGGCCAATTGAGAAAATTGTGGCCAATTATGCCAATTGAGGCCAATTGATGCCAATTAGCCCACTTCGTCTATTTGTGGCAAATTGAGGCCAATTGAGTTCAATTGAGTCCAATTGAGTCCAATTGAGGCCAATTTTTTACAATTTGTCCAATTGAGGCCAATTATGCCAATTGAGGACAATTGAGTCCAGTTAGGCCAATTGAGGCCACTTAGGTCAATTAGGTCAATTGAGGTCTATTAGGTCAATTGAGTCCAGTTGAGTCCAAATGTGGCCAATTAGGTCAATTAGGCCAATTAAGACAATTGAGACCAATTGAGTTCAATTATGACCAATTGATACCAATTGAGGTAAATTATACCAATTGATGCCAATTGGGGCCAATTAAGGGGAATTATGCCAATTGAGTCCAATTACGCCAATTAGGCTAATTGAGATCAACTAAGGCCAATTGAGGCCAATTCGGACAATTGAAGCTATTTGAGGCTATTTGAGGCCAATTTGGTTGGTTGAGGCCAATTGAGTCCAACTAGGTCAATTAGGCCTATTAGGCAAATTGAATCCAACTAGGCCAATTAGAATAATTGAGGACAAATGAGGCATATTAGGTCAATTAATCCAATTTGGCCAATTGAGGCCAATTGAGGCCAATTAGGCCAATTGAGCCTAGTTGAGGCCAATTAGACCAATTAGGCTGATTATGACAATTAGTCCAGTTATTCCAATTAGTCAAGTTAAGACAATTAAGGCCAATTCGTCCAATTAGACTAATTAAGGCCAAATGAGGCCAATTGGTACAATTAATCCTAATGGGCCAATTTAGGCCAATTGAGACTAATTAGTCCAGTTGAGGCCAATTAGGACAATGAGGAAAATTTGTAAAATTGATACCAATTAGGCCAATTAGGATAATTAAATCCAATTGTGTCCAGTTAGGCCAATCAGGCCAATCCGGATAATTAATCCATTGAGGTAAATTAGGAAAATTTAGGCTGATTGGGGATGATTGAGGCCAATTGGGCTAATTATGCCAATTAGGAAAATTTTTCCTTTGAGGCCAATTAGTCCAATTGATACCAAATAGACCAATTGAGGCCAATTAAGGCCGGATAGACAAATTGAGTCCATTTGAAGCCAATTAGTCCAATTAGTCCAATTAATACCAATTAGGAAAATTAGGCCAATTGGTCCAATTGAGGCCAATTGAGGTCAGTTAGGCTAATTAGTCCAATTCAAAAATGTTAGGAAAATTAGTAAACTTAGGTTAATTAATATAAATTAGTCCAATTATGTTAATTTAGGACAATTGGGGCCAATTAATCAAATTAGGCTAAATAGGCCAATTGAGACCTATTGAGGCCCACAAGTCCAATAAAGGAAAATTGATGCCAATTAGGTTAATTAGGACAATTTTTCTATTTTTTCCAATGGAGGCCAATTTTACAAATTAGGTTAATTGAGTCCAATTAGGAAAATTTGGACATTTTGGCAAGTTTGACCATTAAGGTCCATTTAACCAATTAGGCCATTTAGGCTAATTATGGCCAATTAGGAAAATTGAGGCCATTGAGGTGAGTTCAGAAAATTAAGGTGAATTGAGTACATTTAGGCCAATTTAGGACATTTGAGGCCAATTTAGGTTAATTAGGTCAATTGCGAAAAATAGGCCAATTAAGTCCAATTAGGAAAATTTAGTTCAATTAAGGCCAATTAGGAAAATTATGTGAATTAGGCTATTGAGGACATTTCGGTTATTGAAGCCAATTAAGGACAATTAGGTAAATTGAGTCTAATTAGGCCAATTTTTCAATTTAGTTCATTGAGAAAAATTAGTCCAATTACACCATTGAGGCCAATTCAACCATTGAGACCAATTCGGCCAATTGATGCCAATTAGTCAAATTGAGGCCCATTGAGGCTGATTGAGGCCAATTAGTCCAATTAGGCCAATTAATGCCAATTAGGAAAACTAGGAAAATTAGGTCAAATAAGGCCAATTAGACCAATCGAGTCCAATTAGGACAATTAGGCCAATTCAGAATAGTTTAGAAAATTAGGCAGATTCGGCCAATTAGGCTAATTAGGAAAATTGAGCCCAATTGAGCCCAATTAGGCCAACTAGGCCAAATAGGTTAATTGAAGCCAATTTTTTCCAATTAGTTCCATTGTATATAATTAAGTACAATTAGTCCAATTATATCTATTAGGAAAATTAGGAGAATTGAGGCCAATTAGGCCAATTGAGGCCAATTGGGATAATTAGGCAAATTATGCCCAATTGAGGCCAATTAGGCCATCGAGGCAAATTTGGACAATTTGTACAATTTGGAAAATGTGACCAATTAGTTTAATTAGGAAAATTAGGCCAATTAGTCCATTGAGGACAATTCAAAAATTAAGGCCAATTAGGCTAATTACGCCAATTTGGTGTAATTAAGTAAATTTGAGGAAATTTGTGGCCAATAAGGCCAATTTAGGCCAACTATTCCAATTAGAGAACTGATACCAATTAGTAAAATTATGTCCAATTGAGGCCAATTAGGCTAACTGAGGTCAACTAGGCCAATTGAGGCTAAATAATCTAATTGAGGCCAATTTTGTCAATTGAGGTCATTTGAGACCAATTGAGGCCAATTGACGCCAATTGTGGCCAATTTAGACAAATTAAGCTAATTATGGTCAATTGAGGCCAAACGAGACTAATTAAGGCCAATTGAGTCCAATTAGGATAATTAGGCCAATTGGGGCCAATTTAGGGCAATTGGGGCCAATTCAGCCAATTGAGCCCCATTAGGCCAATTGAGGCCAATTGAGACCAATTGATCCCTACTAGGAAAATTTAGGTCAATTGAGGCCAATTAGACTAATGGAGACCAATTGAGGCTAATTTGGCTAATTGAGGCATTTGAGGAAAATTCAGGCCAATTAGGCCCATTAGATGAATTAAGACCAATTGAGGCCAATTGAGACCAATTAGAACAATTAGGACATTGATACCAATTCAAAAAATTATTTCAATTAGCTAAATTTGTCTAATTAGTTCATTGAGGCCAATTCAGTTAGTGTGGCCAATTAGGCCAATTAGGAGAATTAGGCCAATTAAGTTCAATTAGTCAAATTGATCCAATTGAGGCCAATTATGGAAATTAAGGTTAAGTGAGGATAATTTTCCCAATTAGGCCAATTAGGACAATTATATCCAATTAGGAAAATTGAGGCCAATTGAGGCCCATAAGGCCAATTGTGGCCAATTAGGGAAATTAGGGCAATTTAGTGCAATTAGGTAAACTGAGGCCAATTTTGGATAGTTAGGCCAATTGAGTCTAATTGAGTCCAATCTATCCAATTAGACCAACTAAGGACAATTAAGAAAATTGAGGCCAATTGAGGTCAATTAGGAAAATTGAGTCCAATTAGGCCAATTGATGCCAATTAGGCTAATTGCAGCCAATTAATCTAATTAGCCCAACTAAGGCCAATTAGAAAAATTGAGGCCCATTAGGGAAATTGATTCCAATTAGAAAAATTGAGGGAAATTTAGGCCAATTTAGGTCAATTTAGACCAATTAGACCAATTAGGCCAATTGAGGCCCATTGAGGCCAATTGGGGCCAATTCAGCCAACTGAAGCTGATGCAAACCATGTTGGAGGCACCGAGTCGATTACTCGATTGGAGGAGTTAGATTTTCAAGGCCCGATAATGTGTGAGATATTAAAGAGGTTCAATGAAAATTTGAGCATCCATCTCACTTCATTAAAGGACCAATGGATCTTTCCTTACTTGGATGGAGAAAATGGGCCTATTGGCTTACTTATTGAAGCCCAAACATGATTTTTAAAGCTTTCCTCACATGGTTTCACGAATTTGGAAGCTTTTCCCACATGGAGGACTCTAGAAATGGAATATTTGGACACCAAAATCAAATCCATTGGGCTATGCACTCAAAGTCAATTCCGGTGTTCTATAGTTATAATGTTGTGTGCCAATTTTCCAAAAAGTCTTTAGTAGACTTTATCTTTTTGAATTTAAAGGAAAAAAGAAGTTTTGCCTTTATGACTTTAGGGTATTTGAACCTTTACTACTGTACCACCCCCTTGTCTATAAATAGCCAAACCATGGAACTTGTATGGAATTCAAGATTTATTTGAGAGATTATGATTTGTTTCTCTCAGTTGTGTAAGGATTGTCCTGTTTATTCTCCTTGCTCTTGTGCATTCTTTCCTTGTCAATATACAAGTTAGATTGGTGATATAAGATCACAAAGCCCCCAATTCCATGCCTCAACCCAAGTTCATTGTTGTGTGTATTGGTTATCAAATCCCTCCCTTGAGTGTGTTGTCGAAGTAGTAGGTCGCGCTCCTTATAGCATTGATTGACTACTTACTTCCACTATCCATACCCATTATCTGCCACTTAGCCTTGAATCACATCCTTTATCTGTCGCCCTATGATGTGAAGATTAGGCCACCCCGTGCGTCTCATATCAGTTGGTATCAGAGCTCTGTTTGACACAGTAGACATCTATCACCCTTTATTATACGATATATCAATTACCTTTCTCATATTTTTTTATTATCCACCCATTCAAAAAAAAACAAAAAAACCCTTTTCTTTGAAGACCTCCAAAATTGGCCTATATTGTGCAAGATTGAATTATTTTAACTTTGAGGAAATTATTCATCTATATTATTTTTCACATTTAATTTGGTATTTTTGATTTATATCTGAAAAAAGATAAAAAAAATAAAATTATCTCAACTCATATTTTTGTGCTTTTCAAAATTATGCACATCCATTCTTTGAGAGATTTCAAAAAAATGTCTTACTCCCCGATCATCATCTTGTGCTTTAAAAATCCAAGAACAACTCTTGTTGGGGATATTTGAAAAAAAAGAAAAAAATAGCGGATACTATTACCTCTTCATTTCATTGTTCTCTACATTATTTTCACAATCCATTTCCAAACATCACTTTCTCAATCATTTTTCTTCATCTCCATATCATTTTTGGATCATATTGTTATTAATTTTTGTTTATCTTTCACAATCGTGTAAAACCCATATACCACAAATTTCTTCCCTTTTCCACCCTTTTCCCCATATTTTCTACCCTCTTTTCACCCTTTACCCTTTACCACTCAAGCAGGTTGTGTTAAACCAGCCCCCGGCACAATTTTTATTGGGGAAGGACTAGTGGAAAGTGATCTCCCTAAACAAGGTATTATATTTCATAAGATCTTGGGATTTAAATTGAGTGTTGAGAGTGGAGAGAAATAATAAAAAAAATAATCATGAGTGTGTATTCTTGTGTGTGTGAGTGTGTATTTCTTGCTTGTGTATGTGTTTATGATTGTGTGCGTGAGTGTGTATTTCTTGTGTGTGTAAGTGTGTATCCATGTGTGCATGAGTTTGTACTCCATGTTTGTGTGTGTGCTCGGGTTTCTGAGTGTGTGTGTGTGTGTTTCATTGTGTGAGTTTCTTATCATGTGTGTTTGTGTTTATGTAATATATCATGGATGAAGATCATGGGAAGAAAATTGCTCATGCTAGTGATGAAAGAAGCCAGAGTAGGTCTCCCGCACCAGAAGATTTGCAACTCCAAATGCAAGCTTTGCTGAGCCATTTCAAAAAGCTTCTTGATTGGAAGATGGAGGTGTTGAATGAGAGGATTGATAACTTGGAGAATCAATCAAGTCTGAGGATGATCAATTATATCCCATGGGGCGCTCCAGCACCACATTTACCCCACATCATGGAGTAGATAGTAAAATTTAATAATGATCTTGATGATTTCACACAAAGGGGGCGGTTGTAGCAACAAAAAAGAGGAGGCCAAAGTAAAACACATGATGATGACCTACATGGCAGGATCAAGGTGAAGGGCCCATCGTTTCAAGGGAAAAGAAATCTGGAAGCATACTTGGAGTGGGAGATGTGGATAGAGAAGGTATTTTCATGTCATACCTATTCAGGGGAGAAAACGTTAAAACATGCATCCCTGAATTCATTGATTATTCATTAATATGGTGGGATCATGTTCAAAAGGAGAGAGCTTGATATGAAGGACATCCTATCCAAACTTGGGAAGACATGAAGTTTTCCATGGGGAAGAGGTTTGTTCCATCACACTACCATAGAGATCTCCACAACAAGCTTCAATGCCTCACCCAAGGGAGTAAGAATGTATAATATTACTACAAAGAGATGAAAATTTCCATGATTCGAGCAAACATTGAGGAGGATCTGAAGGCAACCATGGAATGGTTTTTACATGGGCTCAATCAGGAGGTTGCCGATCAAGTGGAGATGTACCACCATGTTGAGATAAAATATATGATCCACCAAGCCACCAAGATCTTGCAACAAATCAAAATAGAAGCAACATGAGGAAGCCTACAACCCCTTTTAGGATATGGAGAAATCTGAGGAAAGATATTGGAGAACCATCAAAGGAAAAATAGGTGGTTGATCACAAAAATGACAAGGTAATTATTCCACCTAATAAACCTACTTTTGAGGCTAACCAAACTAGGAATTGGGATATTTGTTATTACAAATGACAAGGAAGGGGTGACATTGCTAGTGAGTTCCTAAACTGGTGCACCATGACCATTTACAAGTATGGAGAATGGGAGACCGAGGGGGAGAGCTTGGAAGAGGAGGAGGATGAATCTCCAGAAATTAATAATGGAGAATTTGTAGAAGACAATGATATTCTTGTCACTAAAAATTTTTAAGTGTAAAAATGACCATTGGAGAGGAGTAGTGATAGAATCTTTTCTATTCACTATTCAAGATCAATGATAAGGTATGTAGTGTTATTATTGATGGGGGAAGTTGTAGCAATGTGGTAAACACCGAGTTGGTGGAGAAGTTGGGACTCCCAGCTTTGAGGCATCAAAATGTTTACCAGCTTTAGTGGTTGAATGATTATAGTGAGATAAAGGTTACTAAACAAGTGAAGGTATTTTTAACCATTAGTAAGTACATAGATGAGGTTTTGTGTGATGTTGTTCCTATAAAGTCTTTCCATTTTTTGTTGGGATGACCATGGAAGTATGATTGGTGTGTTAATCATGATGGTTTCTTGAATCATCACTCTTTTTTTACTTTGAGGGGAAACTATAACCCTCAAACCCATGTCCCCTAAGCAAATTTGGGAAGATCGCGTTTTGAGAGAAAAGAAAAAAAAAGACTGATGAGGAAAACAAGTGAGAAAATGAAAAAGGAGAGGGTGAGGGGAAAATAGAAAATGAGAGAAGAAAAGAAATGGAGATCAAAGAAAAATCAAGAGGGTAAAAATATTTGAGAGGAGAGAAAAGTGTGATATTGGAAAAAAAGGAGTGAGGTTAAGGAAGCTTTGATTTCTCGGAAGAATCTCTTAGTACTTATGTACAAAGAGGTGATGTTGAACACTAATAATTTAACATTTCCTTTACCACATGTTGTTGAGTCTTTGTTGCAGGAATTTGAAGATGTGTTTCCGGAAGAGGCACCACCTGGTTTCCCATCCATTAGAGGTATTGAGCATCAAATTGACCTCATACCTGGAGTATCCCTACCAAACCACCCTGCATATCACACCAACCTAGAAGAGAAAAAAGAAATTCAAAGGCAATTTCAAGAGCTGTTGGATGTGGGATATGTCCGAGAGAGCCTTAGTCCTTGTGGAGTACTGATGATTCTAGTACCAAAGAAGGATGAAACATGGAGAATGTGCATTGATTGTAGATCCATCAATAACATCACAGTCAGGTATCGTCATCCTATCCCTTGGTTATATGATATTCTAGATGAATTAAATGGTTCAACTATTTTCTCAAAAATTGATTTACGAAGTGGCTAGCATCAAATTAGGATGAAATAAGGAGATGAGGAGAAAACTACATTTAAGACAAAACATGGAATTTATGAATGGTTTTTCATTCCCTTTGGTCTCACCAATTCACCGTGCACATTTATGAGGTTAATGAATCATGTCTTACGTACATATATTGTAACATTTGTGGTAGTTTACTTTGATGACATTTTTTTATAGTAGGACCATTCTTGAACATGTAGATAACTTGAGAAAAACCCTAGAGGTGTTAAGGAAGTAAAACCTATTTGGAAACATAAATGATTGTGAATTTATTCTTGATAAGATTGTTTTCCTTGGATTCGTTGTGAGTAGTAATGGAGTTGAAGTTGACACTGAGAAGATCAAAGAAATATAATAATGGACAACTCCAACCTCCGTTGGATAGGTAAGAACTCTTCATGGGATTTCTAGTTTTTACAGGAGATTTGTGAAGGACTTCAGTGCATTAGAAGCACCATTGAACGAGTTGAAAAAGAAGAATGTTCCTTTCAAAATGAGGATAACTCAAGAGAAGGCCTTATGTGAACATGAGGAGGGGCTCACCCAAACCCCTCTACTTACACTTCCAGACTTCGGTAAGACCTTTGAAATTTAATGTGATGGAAGAAGAATTGGAATAGGATGAGTACTCATGAAAGAATGTAATCCAATTTCTTTCTTTACTAAGAAGTTAAATCGACCAACCCTAAACTATGATAAATGTGATAAAGAGTTTTATGTATTGTATAGAGTTCCAGAAACATGGAAAAATTATCTTTTTCCGAAAGAATTTGCGATCCATTATGATCATGAGGCTCTTAAATACCTTAGGATCCAACATAAACTAAATAGAAGACATTCTAGATGGATGGAATTCATTGAATCATTTCCATACGTCATCAAGAATAAAAAATGTAAATAAAATATTTTGGCCGATGCAATTTCACATAGATATTCTCTTTTATCCTTGTTGGATTCAAAACTACTTGGTTTTGAATGCATTAAGGATTTATATTCCACTTATAGTGATTTTAGATAACCATATGAACATTGTAAACCAGGATTTATTTGGGAAAAGTTCTATTTACATGATGGATTCTTATTTTTGATTGATAAGCTTTGCATTCCCAATTGATCTATCTGTTTACTTTTACTGAAGGAGTCACATTCATGTGGGTTAATGGGGAATTTTTGTGTTGAAAAAACTCTAAGTGTTCTTATTGAGAATTTTTATTATCCTAAGATATCTAGATATGTTGAGAAATTTTTGGGAAAGTGCATTGTATGCCATAAATACAAATTGAAAATGAACCCACATGGACTATATTTTCCTCTCCCAATCCCCAACACCCCTTGGGAGGACATATCAATGGACTTTATTGAGGGGTTACCATGGACCAAGAGGGGAAGAGATTACATTTTTTGTTGTGGTGTATTGGTTTCCAAAAATGGAATATTTTGTTCCTTATCACAAAACAGATGATGCCACTAACATTGCAACAATTTTATTTCAGGAAGTAGTCAAACTCCATGGAATTCCAATGACGATTATGTCAGATTGAGACACAAAATTCCTAAGTTAATTTTGGAAGACATTATGAAGAAATCTAGGAATGAAGTTACTATTTTCCACTGCTTGTCATCCGTAAACCAATGGAAAAACAGAGGTGGTGAATCTGACACTATCATCCCTTCTGCGAACAATTTTCAAGAAGAACATCAAGAATTGAGAGGAGTGTCTGCCACATGTGGAATTCACATATAACTGGGCCATGCATTCCACAACTCTATTTAATCCATTTGAAATTGTTTACGGATTTAACCCCCTTACCACTATTGATCTAGTTCCTTTTCCTTTACATAAAGAAACTAATATGGATGTAAAAGGGTATGTAGAATTCATCAAGAAAATCCATGAAAAGGCAAGGATAAATATCGAGTGGATGACCCAAAAATATGTTGATTGTGCAAACAAGAATTGCAAGAAAATATTGTTTGAGCCTGATGACTTAGTCTGGGTTCATAAGTGAAAGGAAAGATTTCCCGAAAAGTGTAAATCAAAACTCATGCCTTAAGGAGACGGAACTTTAAGAGTGCTCGAGAAGATTAACAACAATTCTTACAAGATAGCTCTGCCAGGTGAGTATGGTGTAAGTTCCATTTTCACTGTTTCTAATCTCTCTCCTTTTTTGGGTGCAGTGGATGAAGAGTCGAAGAAGACTCCTTTTCAATAGAGGTAGGATAAAGTGAACCATGTTGTAGGCACCGAGTTGATTACTAGAGTGGAGGAGTTGGATTTGAAAGGCCTGATAATGTATGGGAGATTAAAGAGGTTGAATGCAACAATGGGTGCCCATCTCACCTCATTAAAGGCCCAGTGTATCTTTCCTTACATAGATGGAGAAAATGGGTCTAGTATCTCACTTATTCAATCCCAAAAATGATGTTTAAATCTTGGCCAACATGATTTCAAAAATTTGGAAGCCTTTCCCACATGGAGGATTCTAAAAATGACATCATTGGACACCAAAGTCAAATCCGGTGGGCTATCCACTCAAAGTAAATTCCAAGGGTCTATATTTGGAATTTTTCATGCCACTTTTCCAAAAACACTTCAGTAGACTTTATCTTTTTGAATTTAATGGAACAAAGTAGTTTAGCCTTTATGAATTTTGGGTATTAGACCCTTGACTATTGTACCACCCCATTGTCTATAAATAGCCACCCCCATGGAACTTGTATGGCATTCAAGATTTATTTTAGAGATTATTCATTGTTTCTCTCCATTGTGAGAAAATTTTCCTGGTTTTTCCCCTTGCTCTTGTGCATTCTTACATTCTCAATCTACAAGTTAGATTGGTGATCCAAGATCAAAAATCCCCCAATTCAGTGCCTCAACCCAAGTGTGTTGTTGTGTGTATTAGCTATCACATCCCTACCTTGAGTGTGTTTTTTAAGTATTAGGCCATGATCCTTATAGCTCAGATTGACTACTTGCATCCACTATCCATACCTATCATCTGCCACTTAGCCCCAAACTACATCCTTTATCTGCTGCCCTACCCCGTGAAGATCGGGCCACCCCTTACGTCTCACATCAGAAGACAATTGAGTCCATTTAGGAAAATTGAGGCCAATTGAGGCCAATTGAGACCAATTGAGATCAATTAGGTCAATTGTAGAAAATTTGGCCAATTGAGTCCAATTGAGGCTAATCGAGGCCAATTAGGCCAAATGAGGTAAACTAAGGACAATTGAGACCAATTAGGTCAATTGAACCCAATTGAGCCCAATTAAGGTCAATTTAGCCCAATTAGGCCATCTGGCGAATTTGGAAAATTGAGGCCAATTTAGGCCAATTAGGCTAATTCCCTAGGCCATTGAGGCCAATTCAACCATTTAGGCCATTTAGGCCAATTAGGTCAATCAAGGACACTAGGATAATTGATTTTAATTAAGGCCAATTGATGTTGATGCCAATTGAAGAAAATTGAGTCCAATTAGCCCAATTATTAATTAAGTCCAATTGAGTACAATTGTGGCCAATTAATCCATTCTGGCCAATTGAGACCAATTAGGCCGATTAGGCCAATTGAGGTCAATTAGTCCAATTAGGCCAATTGAGGCCAATTAGTCCATTGAGGCCAATTGAAACCAATTGAATCCATTATTCCAATTAGTCCAATTAGTCTAATTGAGGTCAATTAGAAAATTGAGGCCAATTGAATCCAATTAGGAAAATTAGGCCAATTGATGCCCATTAGTCCAATTGAGCCCAATTAAACAAATTCAAGCGAATTGAGACCTATTAGGCCAATTATTCCAATTAGACTAATTAACACCAATTTGGACAATTAATCCAATTGAGTCCAATTAAAAAAATTCTCCCAACTGAGCCCAATTATGTCAATTGATGCTAATTAAGACCCATTGAGGCAAATTTTAGACTATTAGGCTAATTATTCCAATTAGGCCATTGAGGCAAATTCTAAAATTAAGGTCAAATATACTGATTAGGCTAATTGAATCCAATATGGAAAATTGAGGACAATTGATGGAAATTGAAAGAAATTGAGGTCAATTGAGGCAAATTGTATCCAATTAGGCTAATTAGGCCGATTGAGGTATTTTGAGGCCAATTAGGCCAATTGAGGTCAATGGAGGCCATTTGGGACCCATTAGACCAATTGAGTCCATTTGGGCCAATTAGGCCAATTGGGGTTAATTCAGACCAATTAGGCCAATTGTGGCCAATTGTGGCCAATTATGCTAATTAGGCCAATTGAGGCCAATTGAGCTCAATTGAGCCCAATAGAGGCCAATTGAGACTAATTGGTCCAATTGAGGCCAATTGGGACAATTGAGGCTAATTGAGGACAATTGAGACAAATTGAGGCCAATTGAGGCCAATTAGGCCAATTGAGGCCAATTGAGGCCATTCAATCCAATTAGGCCAATTGAGGACAATTGATGCCAAATATGTCAATTGAGGCCAATTAAGTCAATTGAGGACAATTGATGCCAATTAAGACAATCGAGGCCAATTGAGTCCAACTGGGTCAAATTAGGCCAATTGAAGTCAATTGAAGCCAATTCAGAAAATTGAGGCCAATTAGGATGATTAGGCCAATTGATGGCAATTGAGCCAATTGAGGGAAATTGAGCCAATTGAGGGAAATTAAGGCCATTGAGGCCAATTGAGTCCAATTGATGTCAATTGAGTCTAATTAGTCCAATTAAGGCCAATTAGGCTAATTGAGACCAATTGAGGCCAACTGAGTCCAATTAGGCAAATTGAGACCAATTGAAGCCGGTTGAGGTCAATTGAGCGCAATTGGGGCCAATTTATCCAATTGAGGTGAAATGAGTTCAATTTGGCCAATTGAGTTCAATTCGGCCAGTTGAGTTCAATTTGGCCAATTGAGTTCAATTCGACTAATTGAGGCCAATTCGGCAAATTGAGGCTAATTCAGGTCAACTCAGGCCAATTGAGCCCAATTGACGCCAATTGAGGCCAATTGAGATAATTGAGGCCAATTGAGGCAGTTTAGGCCAATTGAGGCCAATAAGTCCAAATGAGGCCAATGAAGGCCAATTGATTCCAATTAAGCCAATTGAGGACAATTGAGGCCAATCTATGCTAATTAGGCCAACTGAGGTAAAATAAGGCCTACTATGTCTAATTAGGCCAGTTGAGGCCAATTGAGGCCAATTAGGCCAATTGATGCCAATTGAGGCCAATTGGACCAATTGAGGTCAATTGAGGTCAATTAGGCCAATTAGACAAATTGAGACCAGTTAAGAAAATTGAGGCAAATTGAGTCCAATTTGGCTAATTGAGGCCGATTTGGTTATTTGAGTCCTATTATTTCCCATTCTTCCAATTGAGCCAAATGTGGCCAATTAGGCAAATTAATGTCAATTGTTTCCATTTAGGCCAACTGGGCAAAATGGGGTCAATTGAGGCCAATTAGGCCAATGGAGGGGAATTGAGGCCAATTAAGGCCATTGAGGCCAATTGAGTCCAATTAGGCCCATTAGGCAAATTGAGGCCGATTAATTCAATTAAGTCCAATTATGCCAAATGAGACGAATTGTTGCCAATTGAGGCTAATTAGACCAATTAGGCGAATTGAGGCCAATTCAGGCCAAATGAGGCCAATTGGGCCTATTAATCCAATTAGTACATTGAGAAAATTCAACACATTAGGCCAATTAGAATATTGAATCCAATTCAGCCATTGTAGCCAATTAGAATAATTAGGCCAATTAGGACCAATTAGGCAAATTGAATCCAATTGAAGCCAATTAGGATAATTGAGGACAATTTTTTGAATTAGGAAAACTGAGGCCAATTTGGTCAATTAGGCCAATTAGACCAATTGGGCTATTGGGGCCAATTCGGTGATTGAGGATAATTAAGAAAATTAGGGCAATTAAAGGAAATTAGGAAAATTGGAGCGAATTGACCCCAATTAACCGAATTGATACCAATTAGGTCAATTGAGGCCAATTTAGCCAATTTGGATGATTAGGTTATTGAGGCCAATACGACCACTGAGGCCAATTCATCCAATTAGGCCAATTAAATCCATATAGGCAACATGAGGCCAATTGAGACCAATTAGGACAATAGAGGGTAATTAGGTCATTTATAGACAATTAGGCCAATTAGTCCAATAGAGGAAAATCAAGTCAATTGATGCCAATTAGGCAATTGAGGTCAATTGAGGCCAATTAGTCCAATTGAGTCCAATTTGGTCAATAGAGGTGAATTTCATCCAATTGAGGCCACTTAAGCCAATTAGGCAAATTGAGGCAAATTGAGGTCAATTACGGCCAATTAAACAAATTAGGCGAATTGAGGCCAATTGAGGCCAATTAGGACAACTAGGCTAATTAGGCCAATTGTGGCCAATTGAGCCCAATTTGGGCCAATTGAGGCCAATTGAGGCCAATTAGGCTAATTAGGCCAATTGAGGCTAATTGAGGTGCATTGAGGCTGATTAGGCCAATTCAGGCCAATTCTGGCTAATTCTGGCCAATTCCACCAAATGATCCCAATTGAAGCAAATTGAAGCAAATAGGGTCAATTAAGGCTATTCAATCCAATTAGGAAAATTGAGGCCAATTGTGTACAATAAATCAAATTAGGCCAATTGAGGGAAATCAATGTTAATAGAGGCCAATAGAGTCCAATCGAGACCACTTAGACCAGTTTGGCCAATTGAGGCCAAAGGAGGCCAATTGAAGCCAATTAGGAAAATTGAGGAAAATTGAGGAAAATTGATGCCAATTGATGCCAAATTTTCTAATTGAGTCCAATTAGGCCAATTAAGGCCAATTAATCTAATTGAGTCTAATTGAGTCCAACTGAACCAAATTAGGCCAATTGAGGCCAATTGAGGCCAATTAGGCCAATTGAGTCCAATTAAGGCCAATTGAAGCCAAATCAGGGAAATTGAGGTCAATTGAGGACAATTGAGACCAATTAGGCAAATTGAGTCCAATTGAGGCAAATTCAGTCCAATTAAGGCAAATTGAGGTCAATTAAGGCCAATTAGTCCAATTGAGGCCCATTGGGTCCAATAAGGAAAATTGAGACCAATTGTGGCTAATTAAGGCTAATTGAGCCAATTGAGGTAATGGAGCACAATTCGGTCAACTGAATCCAATTGAGTTCAATTCATCCAATTGAGGTTAATTGAGGCCAATTCTGCTAATTGATGTCAATTGAGGCCAATTGAGACCAATTGAGCCCAATAAGGCCAATTGAATCCAACTGAGTCCAATTAAGAAAATTAAGGCTAATTGATACCAATTGATGCCAATTGATGCCAATTGAGGTCAATTAGGCCAATTAGACAAACAGAGGCCATTGAGGAAAATTAAGGCCAATTGAGGCAAATGAGGAGAATTAAGGCCAATTGAGGCCAATTAGGCTAATTGAGGCCAATTGATTCCAATTATTTCTCATTCAGTCAATTGATCCAAATGTGTCCAATTAGGAAAATTAAGATCAATTGATGCCATTTATCCTAATTGAAGCTAAGGATAATTAGTCCAATTAAGTCCAGTTGAGGTCAATCAAGAAAATTGGGGTCAATTGAGACCAATTAGGCCAATTGAGGGCAATTGAGGCCAATTGAAACCAATTATGCCAGTTGAGTCCAATTAGTCCAATTAGGCGAATTGAGGTCAATTGAGGCCTATTAGGAAAATTAAGGCCAATTAGAAAAAATGAAACCAATTTAGGCCAATTAGGCGAATTGAGGCCAATTAAAGCCAATTGAGGACAATTAGGCCAATTAAGAAAATTAGGTTACCGAGACAATTCAACCAATTAGGCCAATTAGGACATTGAATCCAATTCAGTCATTGAGGTCAATTAGGACAATTAGTCCAATTAGGATAATTAGGGCCAATTAGGCAAATTGAGTCCATTTGAGGTCAATTAGGTCAAATAAGGCCAATTGAGGCCAAATAGTCCAATTAGGCCAACTGAGGCCAATTCATCCAATTAGTTCAATTAGACTAATTAGGCCATTGATGTCAATTTGACGATTGAGGCTAATTAGGACAATTAAGAAAGTTGGGGAAAATTGACCCCAATTCATCCAATTAGGTTGTTGAGGCCAATTCGACCACTGAGGCTAATTTAGCCAATTCAACCAATTAGGCCAATTAAACCCATATAGGCAAAGTAAGGCCAATTGATGCCAATTGGGCCAATAGAGGGAAATTAGGTCAGTTATGGACAATTAGGCCAATTATGCCCATTAATCCAACTATGACCAACTGAGGCCAATTAGGCCAATTGAGGACAATTCACCTAATTGAGGCCAATTGATGCCAATAAGGCACATTGAGTTCATTTGAAGCCAATTAGGCCAATTGAGGCAAATTTGACCAATTGAGACAAATTGCATCCAATTGAGGTCGATTAAGACAATTAGGCAAATTGGGGCCAATTGAGGTCAGTTTAGGCCAATTTAGGGACTTAGGAAAATTGAGGCCAATTGAAGCTAATTAAGGCCAATTAGGCCAACAAGGCTGATTAGGCCAATTGAGCCCAATTTTATCAAATTGAGCCCAATTGTGATCAATGGAGTCCAATGAGGCTAATTAGGCCAATTGAGGCCAATTGGGGCCATCGAGTCCAATTAAGTTTGATTAGGCCAATTGAGGCGCATTGAGGCCAATTGATACCCATTAGGCCAATTGATGCCAATGAGGCCAATTGAGGCCAATTAGGCCAATTATGCTAATTAAGAACACTTGAGACCCCTCAGGCCAACTGAGACTAATTGAGGCAGATTAGGAAGATTAGGCCAATTGAGGAAAATTGAGGCCAATATAGGCCCATTAAGTCTAATTGATGGCAATTAAGGCCCATTCAGACAAATTCAAGCTAATTGAGGTCAATTGCGCCAATTGAGCCCAATTGAAGAAAATTAAGTCCAATTGAATCCAATTTGGCCAATAAGAACAATTGAGTCCAATTAGTCCAATTGAGGCCAATTGTGGCCAATTGTGGCCAATTGAGGCCAATTTAGCCAATTGAGGCCAATTAGGCCAATTGTGTCCAATTGAGCCCAATTGAGCCCAATTATGCCAATTGAGTCCCATTGATACCAATTGAGGCCATTGAGTCCAATTATGGATAATTCAAGCCAACTCATGCCAATTAGACCAATTGAGGACAATTTGGCCAATTTTGCCACCAGAGGTCAATTGAGGCCAATTGAGACCGATTATGCCAAGGAAGCCAACTAATCCCAATTGAGGCCAATTAGTCCAATTAGGTCAATTAAGGCCAATTGGGGCTAATTGCTACCAATTGAGGCTTATTGAGGCTAATTGAGGCCAATTGATGGCAATTAAGTCCAATTACGCAAATTGATGCCAATAGAGGCCAATATGGCCAATTAAGGCCAATTGATGCCAATTGAGTCCAATTAGGGATATTGAGGGAAATTGAGGCCGATTAGGCAAATTGAGACCAATTCAGACCAATTGAGGCCAATTAGGCTGATTCAGGCCAATTGAAGCCAGTTAGGCTAATTAAGGCTCATTGAGGCCAATTGAGGCCAATTAGGCCAATTGTACCCAATTTGGATAATTAGGTAAATTGAGGAAAATTGAGGCAAATTGAGTCCAATTCAAGGAAATTGAAGAAATTAAACAAATTTAGGCTAATTGAGGAAAATTAGGTCAATCAGGCAAATTAGGCAAATTAGACAAATTGAGGCCAATTTGGACAATTGGGACCAACTGATGCCAATAAGGCCAATTGAGGCCAATTAGGCAAATTAGGATAGTTGAGGCCAATTGAGGCTAATTTAGGCCAATTAAGGCCAATTATGCCAATTGAGACAAATTGAGGTAAATTGAGGCGAATTAGGCCAATTGAGCCCAATTGAGGCCAATTAGGCAAATTGAGTCCAATTGTGACCAATTGTGACCAATTGTGCCCAATTATGGCCAATTGAGGCCAATTAAGGCCAAATAGGCCAATTGAGGCCAATCGAGTCTAATGGAGGCCAATGGAGGTCAATTGAGGTTAATTTGGCCAATTAGGCACATTGAGGCAAAATCAATCCAATTAAGCCATTCGTGGTCAATTGGGACAATTAGGCTAATTAGGCCACTTGAGACCAATTAAAGACAATTGAGGCCAATTATACCAATTGGGGCCAATTACATCAACTGAGCCTGATTCTGGACAATTTGTCCAATTACGCCGATTGAGTCCAATTGGGGATAATTGAGGTTAGTTGAAAAAAATTGCAGCCAATTGAGGCCAATTGTGTCCAATTAATCCAATTGAGGCCAATTGAGGCCAATTGTGGCAAGTTATGCTAATTAGGCAAATTGTGTCTAGTTAGGCTAATTAGGCAAATTGAAGCCAATTGAGGCCAATTGAGGCCATTGAGGCCACTTAGGGCCAATTGAATCCAATCGAGGATAATTGTGGGCAATTAAGGCCAATTGAGGCTAATTTGGCCAATTGAGGCTAATTAAGGAGAATTGAGGCAAATTGAGACCAATTGAGGCAAATCATGAAAATTGAGACCAATTAAGGCCAATTGAGGCCAATTCGGCCAATTGAGCCCAATTGAGCCCAATTGCGACCAATTGAGGCCAATTGAGGGCAATTGAGGCCAATTGAGGCCATTTGATGACAATTGAGGCCAATTGAGGCCAATTAGTCCAATTAGGCCAATTGAGGCCAACTGAGGCCAATTGACGCCAATTGATGCCATTTATGTCAATTGATGTCAATTGAGTAAAATTGAGTCCAATTAGGCCAATTGAGACCAACTAGACCAATTAAGGCCAATTTAGGCCAATTGAGACCAATTGATGCCAATTGAGGCCAATTTGGACAATTCGACCAATTGAGGCCAATTAGGTCAATTGAGGCCAATTAGGCCAATTAGGCCAATTGAGTCCAATTGTGACCATGTGAGGCCAAATGAGGTGAATTCAGGCCAAATATGCCAATTGAGTCCAACTGAGGCCTAATGAGGCCAATTGGGGCCAATTGGGTTCAATTGATGTTAATTAGAGCCAATTGAGTCCAATTGAGTCTAATTAGGCCAATTGAGCCCAATTGAGGCCAATTGAGCCCAAGTGAGGCCAATTTATTCCAATTGAAGCCAATTGGGACAATTAGGTCAATTAGGCCAATTGTGGCCAATTACTCCACCTAAGGCCAATTGACACCAATTAGAAAAATTATGCCAATTGAGTCCAATTGAGTCCAATTGAGGATAATTGAGGCCAATTGAGGCCAATTAGGCCAATTATGCAAATTGAGGCCAATTGAGGACAATTAGGCCAATTGAGGTCAATTAAGTCCAATTGAGGCCAATTAAGGACCATTGAGGCCAATTTGGAGAATTATGCCCATTAAGGCCAATTAAGGTTATTTGAGGCTAATTATTCCATTTGAATAAAATTGAGACCAATTGAGGCCAATTGAGACCAATTGAGTCCAATTGAGGCCAATTAGGCCAATTGAGCCAATTGAGGCCTATTGAGGCCAATTAGACCAATTAGGCTAATTGAGGCCAATGAGTCCAATTATTTCATTTGATGTCAATTGAGGCCAATTGAGGCCAATTAGGCCTATTAAGGTCGATTGAGGTCGAATGAGATGAACTGAGGCGAATTGATGCTAATTGAGGTGAATTGATGGGAATTGATGCCAATTGATGCAAATTGTGGAAAATTAGGCCAATTGAGGCCATTTGAGTCCAATTGAGTCCAATTAGGCCAATGGATGACAATTGAGGTCAATTGAGGCCGTTTAGGCTAATTATCCCAATTGTGGCCAATTGAGACGAATTAGGAAAATTCAGCCAATTGAGGCTAATCAGGCCAATTGAGGCCAGTGATCCCAATGAGGATACTTATGCTAATTGATACCAATTAAGGCCAATCGAGGATAATTATACCAATTGATGTCAATTGAGGTCAATTACTCCAATTAATTCCAATTGAGTCCAATTGGGGCCAATTACGCCAATTGATGCCAATTGAGGCCAATTAAGGAAATCATGCCCATTGAGGCCAATTGAGTCCAATTAGGCCAATACGGCAAGATGAGGTTAGTTGAGATCAATTGAGGCCAATTAGGCCAATTAATCCAACTGAGGCCAGTTGAGGCCAATTGAGGCTAATTAGTTAAATTAGGAAAATTGAGTCCAATTAGGCTAATTTTGTAAATAGAGATCAATTGATGCCAAT
Source organism: Viscum album (assembly GCA_963277665.1). Classification (NCBI taxonomy): domain Eukaryota; kingdom Viridiplantae; phylum Streptophyta; class Magnoliopsida; order Santalales; family Viscaceae; genus Viscum; species Viscum album. Next base: position 6,012,409 of record CAUJRU010000003.1, read on the forward strand.
TAGGATGGTGGAGACCTATTAGGCCAATTCGGCCAATTCATCCAATTGAGCCCAGTTGAGGCCAAATAGGACAATTAAGGCCTATTAGGCCAATTAGAACAATTCATCCAATTGAGAAATTAAGTCCAATTAGTCCAATTAGGATAATTGATTCCAATTGAGTCATATCAAAGCAATTTAGGCCTATAAGGCCAATTAGACCGAATTGAACATTTGATTTATCGAGGCCAATTGAGTCCAATTGAGGCCAAATAGGCTAACTGTTGGAAATTGAGGCCTATTAGGCCAATTTGGCCAATTTGTCCAATTGATTCTTTGATCCCAATTGAGGCCAATTGAGGCCAATTGGGTCCAATTCATCCAATTTAGTCCAATTGTGTCTAATTAGTCCAATTAGGTCATTTCTTCCAATTAAGGATAATTGAGGCCAATTGAGTCCAATTAAGGAAAATTAGGCCAATTGGTCTAATTAGTTCATTGAGTCCATCAAGACCAATTAGGCCACTTAGGCCAGTTATTCCATTGAGGACAATTAATTCATTGATGCCAATTAAGCTAATTAGGTCAGTTGGGCCATTTATGCCATTGAGGCCATTTAGGCCAATTAGGTCACTTGAGCCACTTAGGTCAATTAGGCCAGTTAGTCTAATTAGGCCAGTTAGGCCAATTAGGCCACTTAGGCCAATTGGATCTAATTATGTCAATTAAGGCCAATTAGGATAATTGGGACCAATTGATCCCAATTGAAGCCAATTGAGTCCAATTAGGCCAATTAGTACAATTAAGTCTAATTAAGGCCAATTAGTCCATTTAGTCCAATTGAAGCCAATTATTTCAATTACGCTAATTATTCCAATTAGTCCAATTAGGCTAATTGAGGATAAATAGATAAATTGAGACCAATTATGCCAATTAATGCAAATTAGGTCAATTGAGGCCCATTAGGAAAATTGATGCCAATTGATGCCAACTATGGCAATTGATACCAATTAGGCCAATTAGGTCAATTGAGTCCAATTGAGGACAATTAGTGTATTAGGGTCAATCGAATCCAATTAAATCCAATTATTCCTATTGATTCCAATTGGGCATATTGATTCCAATTAGGTAAATTAGGACAATTTTTGCCAATTATGTCAAATTAGGCCATTGCGGCTAATTGAGGCCAATTGAAACCAGTTATTCTAATTAGTCCAATTATGCCAATTGAAACCAATTATGGCCAATTATGTCCTATTGAGGTCAATTGATGCTAATGAGGTCATTGAGGATAGTTTAGGCCTATTGAGTCCAATTATACAAATTAGGCCAATTGAGGAAAATTAAGCCAATTTGGCCAATAAAGGCCAATAGAGGCCAATTGAGTCCAATTATGACCACACACCTAGCTGAGCCCAATTAGTAAAATTAAGACTAGTTGAGGCTAATTGAGGAAAATTTAGGCCAATTTAGGCAAATTAGGTTAATTTGTCTAATTAGTCCATTGAGCCTAATACATCCAATGAGACCATTTAGGTCTGTCTTGCCAATTATGCAAATTGAGGATAATTAGGAAAATTGAGGCTTATTGAGGCCTATGGAGGCTAAAGACAATTGATGTCAATTTAATCCAATTAGGTAAATTTACAATTGATTTCAATTTCTAATTGAGGTCAATTGAGGCCAATTAGGCCATTTAGTCCAATTAGGCTGATTATGAAAATGAGGCCAATTATTCCATTTATACCAGTTGAAGGTAATTGAATATAATTATGTGAATTATTCCAATTATTACAATTATTCCAATTAGTCCAATTGAGTCTGATTAGGAAAATTGAGGCCAATTGAGGGGACAATTAGCCAATTAGGTCAAGTGACACCAATTAGACCATTGATGCAAATTCATAAAATTGAGGTGAATTGAGGCCAATTAGGCCAATTAGTCCAATTGATGTCAATTAGTCCAATTAGGCCAATTGAGGCCAATTGAGGTCAATTTAAGCCAATTGAGACCAATTAGGCCAATTGAAGCTAATTTTGACAATTCACTCAATTGAGGCCCATTAGCCTAATTGAGGCCATTTAAGACCAATTTAGGCCAATTGATTCCAATTTTGGTCAATAAGGATAATTAATCAAATTAAGCCATTGAGTCTAGTACAACAATTGATACCAAATATGCCATTTAGTCTAATTAGGCTAATTAGGCATATTTAGGCCAATTAGTCAAATTGAGGCCAATTGAGGCTAATTGAGGCTGAGTCCAATTGAGTTTAATTTGGGTCAATTTAGGCCAATTTAGTCAATTAGGCCAATTAGACCAAAGAGGAAAATTAATCCATTAAGACCAATTAGAAATGTTAGTCTAATTAGGCTAATTAGGTCATTTGAGGTCAATTAGGCAAATTGAGGCCAATTTAAGCCAATTAGTCCAATTTAGGCCAATTGAGGCCAATTGAGGAAGTGTAAAATTGAGGTTAATTTAGGCCAATTTAGGCCAATTTAGGCTTATTGAGGCCAATTAGGCCAATTGAGAAAAATTATGCTAATTATACAAATTAGGACAATTATGCTAATTAAGGGCAATTAGTCTAATTAGGAAATTGAGGCCTATTAGGACAATTAATCCAGTTAGCCCACTTAGGGTAATTAGGAAATTGTGGTTAGGCCAATTGAGACCATTGAGGCCAATTAGGACAATTATGCTAATTAGGTTATTGAGGCCAATAAGGCAAGTTATGTCAATTGGGGCCAATTGAGGCCAATTGAGCCCAGTTGAGTCTAATTAGGTCAATTAGGCCAATTTGTTCAATTGACTTTAATTGAGTCCAATTTGTCAAATTGAGGTGAATTAGGAAAATTGAGGCCAATTGAGACCAATTAGCTCAATTGAGGCCAATGGAGTCCAATTTGACAAATTGAGCCCAATTAGGCCAATTGAGGCCAACTGTGGCCAATTCAACCATTGAAGAATATTGAGCCCAATTAGGCCAACTGAGTCCAATTAATGCTAATTAAGGCCAATTTAGGCCAATTAGTCCAATAGAGGACAATTGTTCCAATTGCGGCCAATTAGCCAAATGAGGCAAACTATGGAAAATTAGGCCAATTGAGCCCAATTGATCCAAATTAGGCCATTTGAGTCCAAATGAGACCAGTTGAGGCCAATTGAGGTCAATTGAGGCTAATTGAGGCCAATTGGGTCAATTAGGCCAATTAGGCCAATTGAGACGAATTAGGCCAATTAAGGCCAATTGAGTCTAATTAGTCAGATTGAGAACAACTGAGGCTAATTGAGGCTAATTAGGCCAATTAATATGAATCGAGGCCAACTCGCCTAATTAGGCCAATTTGGAAAATTGAGGCCAATTGAGAGAAATTAGTCCAATTGAAGCTAATTGAGTGAAATTAGGACAATTGAGGCTAATTGAGGCCAATTAAGTCCAAATGAGCCCAATTGAGTCCAATTAAGTCCAAAAGAGGCCAATTGAGGCCAATTGAGGTCAATTGATGCTAATTGACGCCAATTGATTCCAATTGACACAAATTGAGGCCAATTGATCCAAATTGAGACCAATTGAGTCCAACTAATGCAACTGAGTCCAATTGAGGCCAATTGAGTCCAATTGAGTCCAATTAAGGCCAACTGAGAACAATTGAGGCCAATTGAGACTAATTGAGGCATATTTGGAGAATTGAGTCCAATTGAGCCCAAATGAGGACAATTTATCCAATTGAGTCCAATTGAGGCCCATTAGACCAAATTTTCTAACTAGGAAAATTAAGCCACTTGAGGCCAAGTGAGGAAAATTGAGGCCAATTTGTCCAATTGAGGCCAATTGAGGCCAATTGAGGCCAATTTTTCTAAATTGGCCAATGAAGGTCCATTGGGTCCAATTGAAGCTAGTTGAGGCCAATTTCGCAAATTGAGGCCAATTGAGCTCAATTAGGCCAATTGAGGCCATTTGAGGCCAATTGATGCCAATTAAGACCAATTGAGGCCAATTAGATCAATTGAGGCCAATTGAGGCCAATGAGGCCAATTGAGGCCAATGATGCCAATTGAGGCCAATTGAGGCCAATTGAGGCCAATTGAGGCCAATTTATCCATTAGATCAAATTAGTCCAATTAGGACAATTAAATCCAATTATGAAAAATGAGGCCAATTAGGCCAATTGGGGTAAATTATGTCAATTGAGGCCTATTTGAACAATTACGCCAATTAAGAAAACTAAAGCCAATTGAGGCCAACTTAGTCCAATTAGGGCCAATTCATCCAATTGTTTCCAAATGATTCCAATTAGTAAAATTGAGATTAATTAAGGTCAATAAGTCAATGTGAGTCCAATTGAGCTCAATTGAGGCCAATCAGGCCAACTAGGTGAATTGAGGCCAATTAAGGCCAATTAAGGCCAATTTGGCCAATTAGGAGAATTGAGTCCAATATAGGAAAATTAAGGCCCATTGAGGAAAATTAGTCCAATTGAGGCTAATTAAGGGTAATTAGGTCAATTGAGTCCAATTTGGCCAATTGAGGCTAATTAGGCCAATAAATCCAATTCAGGCTAATTAGGCCAATTCAGGCCAATTGATGTAAGTTTGGCCAGTTGAGGCAAATTAGGCTAATTGACACCATTTATGGCCAACTAGGCCAATTAATCCAATTGATTCCAATTGAGGCTAAATGAATTCTATTGAGGCCAATTATGGCGAATTGAAGTCAATTGATGTCAATTGAGACTAATTAGGCTGGCCAATTAAGTCAATTGAGCCAAATTGAGGGAAGTTGAGGTCAATTAGGTAAATTGAGTCTAATTGAGGCTAATCAGGACAATTGAGGCCAATTGAGGTCAATTGAGGCCAATTGAGGCTAATTCGGCCAATTCATGACAATTGAGGGCAATTGAGGCTAATTGAGGCCAATTGCTGCCAATTGTGCCCAATTGAAGCCAATTGAGCTCAATTGAGCCCAATTGGGGCCTATTGGGGCCAATTGAGGCCAATTGAGGCCATTCGGGGCCAATTGAGGCCAATTCGACCAATTGAGGCTTATGGATGCCAATTAGGCCAATTAGGCCAATTGAGGTCAATTGAGGGCAATTGAGTCCAATTGAAGACAATTGAGGCGAATTGGGTCAATTGAGGCTAATTGAGTCCAATTGAGGTCAATTGAGGCCAATTTAGGCTAATGGGGCCAATTAGGGCTGTTGAGGCCAATTGAGTCAAATTGTGGCCAATTAGGTTAATTGGGAAAATTGAGGGCGATCGAGGCCAATTGAGGCCAATTAAGGCCATTTGAGGCCAATTGAGGCCAAATAAGGCCAATTGATGCCAATAGGGAAAATTGAAACCAATTTAGGCTAATTGAGGCCAATTGAAGCCATCTGAGGCCATTTAAGGCCAATTATGCCCATTTTGGCCAATTTTGGTCATTTGAGGTTAGTTAGGCCAATTGAGGCCACTTGGGGCCAATTGAGACCAATTGCGGCCAATTACGGCCTATTGCGGACCATTGAAGCTAATTGATGCCAATTAAGGCCAATTGCGGTCAATTGGGCCAATTAGGACAAATGAGACCAGTTTAGGCTAATTAAGGCCATTATTGTTAATTGAGGCCAATTGCGACCAATTGAGTCCATTGGAGAATAATTAAGTCCAATTGAGGTCGACTATGCCAGTTGAGTCCAATTCGTCCAATTGAGGCCAATTGAGGTCAATTGATGCCATTTAATCCAATTAGGCCAATTTAGGCCACTTGAGGCCAATTAAGGCCCATTGAGGCAAATTAGGCCTAATTAGGCCAACTTGGGCCAGCTGAGGACAATTGAGACCAATTAGGCTAATTGATGCCAACTAAAGCCAATTGAGGCCAATTAGGCCAGTTAGGCCAATTGAGGTCAATTAGGCTAATTGATGCCAATGAAGGCCAATTGAGGTGAATTAGGCCCATTGAGGCCAATTGATTGAGGCAAATTATACCAATTATTCCAATTGAGGCCAATTAGCCGAATTAGGAAAATTGAGGCCAATTTGTCCAATTTGGACAATTGAGCCCAATTGAGGCCAATGAGGCACATTAGGGCCAACTAAGGTCAATTAGGCCAATTGAGGCTAATTAGTCTAATTGAGGCCAATCGGTCCAATTGAGGTCAATTGAGGCCAATTTGGTGAATTTGGTCAATTGTGGCCAATTATGGTCAATTAAGGCCAATCATGCCAATTTATTCCAATTTAGTCCAATTTAGTCCAAATTAGGCTAATAAAGAAAATTTTGCCAATTAAAGAAAATTGAAGCCAATTACGCTAATTAGTGTAATTAATTACAATTGAGACCAATTAGGCCAGTTAGACCAATTCAACCAATTAATTCCAATTGAAGCAGTTGAAGCCAATTAAGAAAATTGAGGCCAATTGAGACCAATTGAGTCCAATTAGATCAATTGAAGTCAATTAAGGCTAATTGAGACTGATTATGCCAATTTGGCCAATTGAGTCCAATTGAGGCCCATTAAGACCAATTAGGCCAATTAAGCTAATTGAGGCCAATTGAGGCCAATATAGACCAATTTTGGTCAATTGTGTCCAATTAGGCCAATTGAGGCCAATTGAGGAAAATTGAGACCAATTGGGGTCAATTAATGCCAATTAGGACAATTCGGCTAATTGAGGTCCATTATGCCAATTGAGGCCATTTGAGGCTAGTGAGGCCAATTTCACCAATTGACATCAATTGCGGCCAATTAAGGCCAATTAATGCCAATTGATACCAATTGAGGCCAATTATGCCAATTGATGACAACTATTATCAATTGAGGACAATTGAGGCCAATTACGTTAATTGAATCCATTTGAGGCCAATTTTTCCAATTCTGCCAATTGATGCCAATTGAGGACAAATATGCCAATTCATCCAATGAGTCCAATTGAGGCCAATTGAGGCTAATTGATGCTAATTAGTCAAATTATGAGAATTCAACCAATTTACCCAATTAGGCCAATTGAGTCCAATTAGGCCAATTGTTCAAATACAGACCTATTGAGATGAGTTGAAGCCAATTAGGCCAATTGAGGCCAATTGGGGCTAATTGAGTGCTATTAGGCCAATTAGACAATTTGGAAAATTAATTCCAATTAGGTAAATTAGGCCAATTGAGGTCTATTAGGCCAATTAGGTCAATTATTCCAATTGATCCATTGAGTTGATTTAGGAAAATTTGGCCAATTGAGGCCAATTGAGGCCGACTAGGCCAATTGAGGCCTATTAGGCCAATTAGGCCAATTATTCTAATTGAGTCATTGAGTCCAATTGGGGCCAATTTAGGATCATTTGGCCAATTGAGGTCTATTATGTCAATTATTCCAATTAGGCTAATTGTTCTATTGAGGCCAATTCTGGCCAATTCATTCCAATTAGAATAGTTCAGGCCAACATGGACAATTGAGTAAATTTGGCCAATTAAGGCCAATTAGTCCAATTGAAGTCAATTGAGTCCAATTAGTCCAATTGGACTAATTGGGCCCTTGAGGAAATTTATTCCATTTATGAAAATTAGTTCAATTATGCCAATCGGGACATTGAGGCCAATTAGGCCAATTAGGTTACTTAGGCCATTGAGTCCTATAAGGAAAATTAGGTCACTTAGGCCACTTTGGCCAATTAGGTCACTTAGGCCACTTTGGCCAGTTATTCTAATTAGTCCAATTAAGCCAATTAGGCTGCTTAGACCAATTGAGGCCAATTAGGCCTTAATCCAATTAAAGAAAATTAGGTCAATTAAGGCCAATTAAGCCAATTGAGGCAAATTGAGGCCAATTTATTCCAATTGGGAAAAATTATGCCAATTGATTTCAATTGAGTTCAATTAATCTATTTTGTCCAATTGAATCCAATTTAATCCAATTATGCAAATTAGGCCAATTATGCAAATTAGGCCGATCGGGGCCAAATAGGAAAATTTATTCCAATTGAGGCCAATTAGGCCAATTATTCCAATTAAGGCTAACTAGGTCAATTGAGGCCAATTTTGGTCAATTAGGACAATTTGGACATTAACTCCAATTAGTAAAATTAGGACAATTGAGGCCAATTAGTCTATTGGGGTCAATTGAAACAAATTAAAGCCCATTATTCCAATTATGTAAATTATGCCAATTCGTCCAATTAGGCCAATTGAGGTCAAATAGTAAAATTAAAGCCAATTGAGCCCAATTAATCAAGTTGACACCAATTAGGCCAATTGAGTATAGTTAGGTAAATTGATGCCAATTGATTCCAATTAGGCCAATTTGGACAATCGATTCCAATTAGGCCATTTAAGCCAATTGAGGCAAATTAGGCCACTAAGGCCAATTGAGGTCAATTTAAGTTCATTATGTCAATGAGGACAATTATTCCAATTGAAACCAATTGAGGCCAATTGCGGCCAATTGAGATCAATTGGTGTCAATTTGGCCATTGAGGCCAATTTATGCCAATTGAGGCCAACTAGGAAAATTAAGCCAATTGAGTCCAATCAGGCCAATAGAGGCCAATAAGGCCATTTGATAAAAATTATTCAATTTTCCTAATTGAAGCCAATTAGGCCAATTGAGACAAATTTAGTCTAATTGAGGTCAATTTAGGACAATTTAGGAAAATTAGGCTAATGAGGTCAATGAGGCCATTGAATCCAATTATGCCATTTATGCCATCTAGGAAAGTTATGCCAATTAGGCCAATTGATGCCAATTAAGAAAATTGGGACCAATTTAGACCAATTGAGGGAGAGGAAAATTGAGGTTAATTGAGGCCCATTAGGTCAATTTCTAATTGAGGCCAATTAAGGCCAATTAGGTCATTGAGGCCAATTGAGGCCAATGAAGAAAATTAGGCTAATTAAGGGCAATTAGTCCACTAAGACCAATTGAATCCAATAATACCAATTAGGAAAATTATGTAAATTAGACCAGTTAGGCCAATAGAGGCCAATTAGGCAAATTAAGGGTAATTGAGGCCAATTAGGCCAATTAGGCCAATTAGGCCAATTAGGCCAATTAGGCCAATTGATGCAAATTACGCCAATTGAGAGAAATTATGCAAATTGAACAAATTGAGGCCAATTAATCCAATTAGTACAATTGATTCCAATTGGGCCAATTAGGCCAATTGAGGCCAATTAAGTCCAATTAGGTCAATTTAGTCCAATTCATCCAATTGACGCCAATTGAATCCAATTTTTCCAATTTGGCCAATTGAAGCCAATTGAGGCTAATTAGGCCAATTAGGCCAATTAGGCCTATTAGGCCAATTGAGACTAATTGAGGCCAATTAGGACAATTGTTTCCAATTAAGCCCCACTAAGGCCAATTATGCCAATTGAGGCCAATTTGGACCAATTTGGCCAATTGGGGCCAATTGACACCAATTCGACCAATTGAGGTCAATTGATCCCGATTAAGGACAATTAGGCCAATTAAGGCCAATTTAGCCAACTTGAGGGTAATTGAGGCCAATTGGGGTCAATTAACGCCAATTCGACTAATTGAGTTCAATTGAGGTCAATTAGGCCAATTGAGGCCAATTAGGCCAATTAAGGAAAATTAAGCCAAATTGAGGGTAATTGAGACCAATTGAGGGCAATTAAGGCCAATTTAGTCCAATTGATTCCAATCAAGGCCTTTTGAGCCCAATTAGCCCAATTGAGGTCAATTGAGGCCTATTACGAATATTGTGGCCAATTGAGACCAATTATGGCCAATTTGGCCAATTAAGCCAATTAGTCCAATTAAGGCCAATTGAGGCCAATTGAGTACCATTTGACCAATTGAGGCCAATTGAATTAGGCCAATTATGGCCAATTATGTCCAATTTGTCCAATGGAGGCCAATTGAGGCCAATTTAGGACAATTGAGGCCAATTGAGGCCAATTAGGCCAATTGAGGCCAATTAGGTGAATTGAGGGCAATTAGGCCAATTGAGGCCAATTATGTAAATTGATGCCAATTTAGGCCAATTTAGGCCAATTTAGGCCAATTTAGGCCAATTGAGTTCAATTGATGCCAATTGAGGCCAATTGTGGATAATTAAGGCCAATTGAGGCCAATTAAGGCCAATGGTGGTCAACTGTGGTTAATTTTGGCCAATTGGGGCCAATTAAATTCAACTGAGACAAATTGAGGAAAATTAGCTCAATTTGTCCAATTGAGCCCAAATTGAATCCAATTAGGACATTGAGGCTAATTGAGTCTAATTGAGGCCAATTGAGGCCAATTGCGGCCAATTAGGCCAATTAAGGCCAATTGAACCAATTATGGCCAATTGACCCCAATTGGGTCTAATTGGGGCCAATGGAGGCCAATTGAGGCCCATTGAGTCCAATTGATGTTAATTGATTCTAATTAGGCCAATTGACACCAATTGATCCCAATTGAGGCCAATTGAGGATAATTTGGACAATTGAAGCCAATTAGGCCAATTGAGGCCAATTAGGATAATTGAGGCCAATAAGTCCAATTGAGGAAAATTGTGCCAATTGAGGCTAATTGAGTCCAATGGAATCCAATCGAAGCCAATCTAGGCCAATTGGGGCCAATTAGGTCCAATTAGGCCAATTAAATCCAATTCGGTCAATTAGGCCAATTGAAGCCAATTAGGCCAATTGGGGCAATTGAGGCCAATTGAGACCAATTGAGGCCAATTATGTCCAATTTTTCCAATTGAGTTCAATTAGGCCAGTTGAGTCCAATTAGCTGAATTGTGGCCAAGTGAGGCCAATGGAGGCCAATTCGGCAAATTGAGGCCAATTCGGCCAATTGAGGCCAATTAAGACCAATTGAGGTCAGTTGAGGCCAATTGAGGCCAATTGAGCCCAATTGAGTCCAATTTGGCCAATTTGGCCAATTGAGGCCAATTAGGCCAATTGGGGCCAATTGAGGACAATTGAGGCCAATTGGGGCCAATTGAGGCCGATTGGGCCAACTAGGAAAATTGAGTCCCATTGGGTCAACTGAGGCTCATTGAGGCCAATTAGGCCAATTGAGGCTAATTTGGCTAATTGAGCCCAATTATGGCCATTTGAGGCCAATTAGACCCATTGAGGTCAATTGTGGCCAATGGAGGCCAATTTAGCCAATTTTGGCCAGTTGATCTTAATTAGGTCAATTGAGGCCAATTAAGGCAAATGGAGACAATTGTGGCTAATTGACCCAAATTTGCACCAATTGAGGGCAATTACAGCCTATTGCAGCAAATTGAGGCCAATTGTAGATAATTGAGGCCAATTGAGGCCAATTTGTCCAATTAAGTCCAAGTGAGGCCAATGTAAACCAATTGAGGCCAATTAGGTTGATTGAGGCCAGTTGAGTCCTATTAGGTCGATTAAGGTTAATTGAGGCCAGTTGAGGCCAATTATCTAATTGAGGTCAATTGAGCCAATGGAGGCCAATTTCATCAATTTTGGCCAGTTGAGCTCAATTAAGACCAATTGAGGCCAATTAAGGCCAGTGGAGCCAATTGAGGCCAATTGGAGCCAATTGAGACCAATTGCATCCAATTGCGGCCAATTGAGTCCAATTGAGGACAATTGAGGCGAATTGAGGCCAATTAGACCAATTATGGCCAAATGAGGCCAATGTAGACCAATTGAGGCCAATTAGGCCGATTGAGGCCAGTTGAGGCCTATTAGGCCGATTGAGGCCAATTGAGGCTAGTTGAGCCCAATTGATGCTAATGGATCCAATTGAGGCCAATTGGGGCCAATTAGGCCATTTGAGACCAATTCAGGCCAGTTGAGACTAATTGGGGCCAATTAAGGACAATTGCAGCCAATTGTGACTAATTGAGGCCAATTGCGGACAATTGAGGCCAATTAGGCCAATTGAGGCCATGTGAGGCCAATTTGGGCCAATTGCATCCAATTGTTTCAGTTGAGCTCAATTGGGGACAATTGAGGCCAATTATGACAATTAAAGCCATGTGAGGCTAATGTAAACCAAATGAAACCAATTTGGCCGATTGAGGCCAGTTGAGACCTATTAGGCTTATTGAAGCCTATTAGGCCAATTGAGGCCAATTGAGGCCAATTGTGGCCAATGGAGCCGATTGAGGCCAATTAGGCCATTTGAGTCCAATTAGGCCATTTAATTCCAAATGAGACCAATTGAGGCCAATTGGGGCCCATTAAGCCAATTGAGGCCAATGGAGCCAATTGAGGCCAATTGAGGTCAATTAGGGCCAATTGTGGCCAATTGAATCCAATTAGGAAAATTAAGGCCATGTGAGGCCAATGTAGACCAATTGAGGCCAATTAGGACGATTGAGGCCAGTTGAGGCCTATTTGGCCGATTGAGGCCAATTGATACCAATTGATGCTAATTAGGCCAATTGAGGCCAATCAGGGCAATTGAGGCCAATTAGGCCAATTGAGTCAAACTGTAACAATTGAGGGTAATTGAGGCTAAATGAATCCATTTAGTATAATTAGGCCAATTGAGGCCAATTAAGGCCAATTAGGCCAATTGAGGCAAACTGAGGCAAATTAGGCCAATTGAGGCCAATTGAGGCCAATGTGGCCCATTGAAGCCAATAGATTTCAACTGAGACCAATTGAGGCTAATTAGGCTAGTTGAGGTTAATTGAGGCGAATTGAGGCCAATTGAGGTGAATTGAGGCCAATTGTGGACAATTGGGGCAAATTGAGGCCAATTAGGCCAATTGAGGCCAATTACACCAATTTGGCCAATTAGCCCAGTTGAGGCCAATTGAGGTCAATTTGACCCACCAAGCCAATTAGGCCAATTAGGTCACTTGAGGCCAATTAAGCCAATTGAGACCAATTATTTCAATCGAGACCAATTGGGGCCAATTGAGAGTAATTAGGTCCAATTAAGACCAATTATTCCAATTGAGCTCAGTTGCATCCAATTACGGCCAATTGAGTCCAATTGAGAATAATTGAGTCCAATTGAGGACAGTTAGGCCAATTGAGGCCAATTAGAATAATTGAGGTCAATTGATTCTAATTGAGCCCAATTGAGGCCAATTGTGCCCAGTTGAGGTCAATTAGGTGAATTGAGTCCAATTGAGAGAAATTGAGTCCTATTAAGGTCAATTAGGCCAATTGATGCCAATTGAGGCCAATTGAGGGAAATTGAGGACAATTGAGTCTATTTGAGGCCAATTGAGGTCAATTGATCCCAATTGAGGCCAATTAGGGCAATTGATGTCAATTGAGGCCAATTGAGGCCAATTGATGTCAATTGAGGCCAATTGAGGTCAATTAGGCCAATTAGGCCCATAGAGGCCAATTAGGGAAATTATGCCAATTTGGGCACTGATACCAATTATGCTAAGTAATCCAATTAGTCTAATTCATTCGATTAGTCCATTGAGACCAATTCATGCATTGAGGCCAATTAGACCAATTAAGGTAAATTAGGCAAATTGTGGACAATTGAAGCAATTAGTGAAATTGAGGCCAATTAGGCCCATTGTCGCCAATTAGGTCAATTGAGTCCAATTAGGCTAAATAGGCCAATTAAGCCAATTGTGGTCAATTGAGGCCAATTGAGTCCAATTAAGTGAATTAGGCCAATTGAGTCCAATTCATCCAATTGAGGCCAAATAGGCAAACTGAGGCCCATTAAGAAAATTCAGGTCAATGGAGGCCAATTAGGCCAATTGAGTCCAACTATGAAAATTGGGGCCAATTGATCCAAATTGAGGCTAATCAGGACAATCAGGAAAATTAAGGCCAATTGCGACCAATTAAGACAATTTGTCCAATTATGTTAATTGAGGCCTATTAAGGAAAATTGTGGCCAATTATGGCCAATTAGGCCAATTTAGGCCAATTTAGGCTAATTAGGCCAATTGAGGCCAATTAGGTAAATTAAGACAAATTTAGTCAATTGAGGCCAATTGAGAGCAATTGAGCCCAATTGAGGTCAATTGAGTCCAATTAGCCCAATTGAGTCCAATTAGGCCAATTGAGGACATTTGAGGAAAATTAGGCCAATTGAGGTCAATTAAGTCCAATTTAGACGAATTAGACGAATTAGACCAATTGAGTCCAATTAAGGCCAATTGAGGCCGATTAGACCAATTGAGTTCAATTGAGTCCAATTGAGTCCAATAAGGCCAGTTGAGCCCAATTAGACCGATTAGGCCAGTTATGCTAATTGAGGCCAATTAGTCCACTTAAAGCCAATAAGGCCAATTGTGGCCAATTGTGGCCAATTAGGCTAATTAGACCAATTGAGGACAATGAGGACAATTAGGCCAACTGAGGCCAATTAGGTCAGTTAGTCCAGTTCAGGCCAATTAGGCCAATTCATGCAAATTGAGGCCAATTGAGGGTAATTGAGGTCAACTGTGGCCAATTGGTCCAATTCGGCCAATTGAGGTCAACAAGGCTAGTTGGTGCCAATTAAGAAAATTGAGGCCAATTGAGGCCAATTTGGCCAATTAGGTCAATTGAGTCCCATTGATTCCAATTAAGGCCAATTGTGGCCAATTATGTTAATTAGACCAATTGAGGCCAATCGAGGCCAATTGAAACTAATTTGGCCAATTAGGCCAATTGAGTCCAATTGAGGCCAATTAGGCCAATTAAATCAATTGAGGCTAACTGAGTCCAATTGATGTCAATTAGGCCAATTAGTTCAATTCAGGTCAATTGAGACCCACTTAGGCCAATTATACCAATTAGGGCCAATTTGGTGCCAATTTGGCCAATTAGGGCAAATTGTGGCCAATTGTGGCAAATTGTGTCCAATTGAGGCCTATTGAGGCCAATTACGACATTGATGTCAATTGAGGCCAACTAGGAAATTAAGGCCAATTTTGCCAAGTGCGGCCAATTAATGCCAAATGAGTCCAATCAAGGCTAGTTGGGTCCAATTAGGCCAGTTGAAGCCAATTATGTCAATTAGGCCAATTGAAGCCAATTAAGCCAATTAGGGAAATTGAGGAAAATTGAGACCAATTGAGGCCAATTACACCAATTGTATTCAATTCGGCCAATTAAGGCCAATTAAGGCCAATTGAGTCCAATTAGGCCAATTGATATCAATTAGGCCAGTTGAGGCCAATTGAGGCAATTAGGCAAATTGTGGCCAATTGGGCCAATTAAGGCCAATTAGGCCAACTGGAACCAACTTATGCCATTTGAGGCCAATTGAGTCCAATTAATCAAATTGAGACCAATTCGACCAATTTAGGCTAACTGAGACCAATTGAGACTAGTTGAGGCGAATTATTTCCAATTGAGGCCAATGGAGGCCAATTAGGCCAATCGAGGCCAATGAGGCCAATTATGCTAACTGAGGCCAATTGAGGTTGATTGGTCCAACGAGGAAATTATAGGCCCATTAGGCTAATTGAGGCCCTAATACGCGATGCAAGACCTGCTAGGAAGTGTCCTAGGAACCTTGTATAATGTTCGCACGTTGAGCACCCAGATCGCCGCAAGAAAACAAGTGAATGATGGTGTGCATACAATGATAATGAGAAGGAAGGGGGAAATGGTCAAGGTAGAACCCAAAGAGAACTTGTCTCTAAGAACTCTAGCCACAAGATGCCACAAAGGATGACCAATCCTTTGATAAGTCGTGAATTAAGAAAGAACACAAAGGTTGAATGTAAAACTCATCATAATAACATTACATTCATGCATGATGCTTCAATAGTACAAGGGGGTGGCTATTTATAGTCAAAGAGAGAAAGAAATTTGAATCATGCCATGGGCTGGATTTTACATAAGTATAACACCTAGTTTCCACAAGTCAAATATCCTAAATGATGACTTTGACAAATTTGGTACTTGCCCATGACTTTAGGAGACATGTAGCACACCCTTTTGAAAAGGTAAAGACAAGTATCCCACTACCTTTTGACTTTGAAGATTCCATGGTGGGGTGGGCTTGAAATTTGTAGTACACCAAGGGTTGGGTTTTTAAAAGCATGTTTGGGCATTAATTAATGTAATTGAAGTCTCAGATGATTCCCCCAAGCAAGGGTGTTGGGCCTCCTCTTAGAATTCTATGATTAACCCATTTAGGGACTCCTTCATTCTCTTGGTCCGTTCCCTCATCATTGGGCCTCCGATTCCACGCAATGTGTCTTGTACACTTGTGTACATTCCTCCATCCTCATCAAGTCCACCTCCAACCCCGCGATGCCCATGTGTGAAATGATCCTCATCATCTCCTCCCTCATAAAAAATTATTCATCCTTGAATATGAAAATTCAAATGGAGAAAGATCAGCAACATTAAAGGTGGCACTAACATTCCCATACCTATCAGGTAACTCTATCTTGTAGGAATTATCATTGATCTTCTCTATGACTTGGAATGGACCATCTCCTCATGGATGATGTTTTGATTTTCATTTCCCTGAGAACCTCTCCTTCCTCGAGTGTACCCACACCCATTCTCCTGGTTAAAAAACCATTTTACTCCGACCTTTGTTGGCTTGTTTCGCCACTTGTTCATTCCTACACTCAATATTGGACTTTATCTTCGCATGAAACTCCTGCACAAACTTTTCCTTTTTTTCACCTTCAAGATTAGAAAATTTATTTGTAAAAAAGGTAAAATATCAGGTGTATTTATTGGGTTAAAACCATACACAACTTCAAACGGTGAATCATTACTAGTGGAGTGAACCACTCTATTATAAGCAAATTCAATGTGAGGCAAACATCTTTCCCAATGTCTAAAATTCTTTCTATGGATGACACGTAACAATGTGAAAAGTGTTCTATTGACCACCTCAGTTTGGCCATCTGTTTGGGGGTGTGCAGGGGTGGAGAACAAAAGTTTGGTTCCAAGTTTGTTCCACAATGTCCTCCAGAAGTTACTAAGGAATTTGACATCCTTATCACTCACAATGCTCTTGGGTAAGTCATGCAACCTACAAATTCCCTGAAAAACAAATTAGCGATATGAGTAGAATCATTGGTTTTAGAACAAGAAATTAAATGATCCATTTTACTAAACCTTTCCACCACCACAAATATGTTATCCTTACATGATTGTGATCTTGGCAATCCAAGCACAAAATCCATTGAAATGTCAACCCAAGGATGAGAAGAAACTAGAAAAGGGGTGTATAAGCTAAGTGGAAGCACTTTTGACTTTGCATGTTTACATACATTAAAATTTTCACAAACACTAACCACATCCCTATGCATGTGGGGCCAATAAAAATGTTCACTCAATAAGGAAAATGTTTTCTCAACCCCATAATGCCCCATTAATCCACCACCATGAGTTTCTCTAACAAGCAATTCACGCATGGAACAAGATGGAAGACACAATTTATTTTTCCGAAAAAGAAATACATCAACTTTTAAAAATCACTTTTCCCATGTTTTTTACACAACTTCAAAATTTCATAAAATTCCACATCATTCTCATACATGCTTTTCAACATTTCAAAACCAAGTATTTTAGCATGCATAGAAGTGATAAGAGAGTATCTCCTAGATAGAGTATCGATGAAAACATTTTATTTTCATTGTTTATGTTTAATGATGTAAGTAAATGTTTCAATGAATTCAAGCCATATTTCATGCATCCTATTCAACTTTCCTTGTGACTTAAGAAATTTTAGGCTTTCGTGATCCAAATGAATCACAAATTCCCTAGGCCACAAGTAATTTTTCCAATTTTCTAAATTTCATTCGAGAGCATAAAATTCCTTGTCATAGGTAGAGTAGTTCAATGCATCCCCATTAATATTCTCACTAAATTAGGTGATAGGATTAGAGTATTGATTTAAAAAAACCCCAATTCCTAGTCTAGAGGCATCAGACTCAACCTCAAAAACATTAGAAAAGTAAGGCTGAATTAGGAGAGGTGAATTGGTCAACTTACCCTTGAGTGTGGAGAAGGCATCCTCATGAGCTTTTCCCCACCTGAAGATCACCCCTTTATTGACCAACTCATTCAATGGTGCTGTAATGATTGAAAAGTCTCTCACGAACCTTCGGTAAAAATTCGAAAGTACATGGAAGCTCCTCACCTTGTTGACATTTTTTGGTGTTGGCCAATCCCAAATTGCCTTCACTTTTTCTTTATCAACCCTCATTCCATCAGCTCCTACCACAAAACCAAGGAAAACAACCAAATTTAATCAAAATTTACATTTTTCCAAGTTTTCAAACAACCTATTATTCCTAAGAGTCTCAAAAACATGTTTCAAATGTTCATGATGTTCATCAAGGCTCTTAGAATAAACAAGGATGTCATCAAAATACACAAGTACAAATTCCCCAACGAATGGACAGAAAACATGATTCATTAAGTTCACGAATGTATCAGGGGAGTTAGTTATTCCAAAAGGAATAACTATCCATTCATACAATCCAAACATAGTTTTAAATGCGGTTTTCCATTCATCTCCCTCTTTAATTCTAATTTGATGGTATCCTCTCCTTAGCTCAATTTTAGTAAACAAGCATGAACCATGGATTTCATCAAGAATATCATCCAAAAGAGGTATGGGATAATGATACTTTACCATGATTTTGTTGATAGATTGACAATCAACACACATTCTACACTTACAATCTTTTTTTGGGACAAGAATTACTAGCACCACACACAGACTCAAGCTCTCTCGAACAAATCCCTTCCTTAGCAATTCTTCCACTTGTCATTGGATTTCTAAAGTTTCCTCCAGTTTATCCTGATAAGCCAGTCGATTGGGAAGCATTGATCCAGGGAGGAATTTGATGTGGTGCTCGATACCCCACAAGGGAGGTAAGACATCCAAAATTTCCTCTGGAAAGACATCACTAAATTCCTGCAAAAGGGACATAACACTAGAAGGAATTGAAGGGTTAGGATAGTTAGTGATAAAACATTCTCCCTTGTATAGAAGCACGAGAGTTTACTCCCCCTCTAAAGCTCTCTATATCTCTCTTTTTCATGAAAATAAGCTCACTTTTCCTTCAACACTCTTGTTTCCACTCTTGTTTTCACTCTTGTTTTCAACTCTTTTATTTCCCTCATTTTTTTTCTTTCACTCAACACTCCTTTTTCACTCTTGATTTTTCCACTCTTCTCATTCTCTCTATTTTTTTCTCTCTTTTATTTTTTTATCTTCTCACAATCTCTATCAATACTCACTTGGTCTTCATAAGCTGGGAAAGGCTGCAATGATGTAAGAATAACCATCCTCCCATTGTACTCAAAAGAATAATGGTAGGTGTATCCATCATGTGTGACCCTCCTATCAAATTTCCAAGTTCATCCCAAAAAATGTGACTAGCATGCATTGGAATAACATCACACATCACCTTTTCTTCATAATTACCTATAGAAAATGGAACTTGTGCTTACCTAGTAACTTTGACATCCCCACTATTTTTTAACCACTGAAGTCTATAAGGCCTAGCATGTCTAGTCATAGCTAATCCCAATTTATCAACCATCAAACCACTTTTTACATTTGTACAACTACCCCCATCAATAATCATACTATATAACTTATCTTTGACGAGGCATCTAGTATAAAAAATGTGATCCCTTTGCTCTTGATCATGTTCTCCTTCGGGCTGAGCACTCAAAGCATGACTTTCCACAAGAATTTCTCCATGTATGGGGCTTTCTCCTTCCACATCTGAATCATCTACAAGTTATGGAATTTCATCTTCGCTTGAGCTATCACTAAGAACATATCCATCATCCAAAATAATTATTTTCCTCTTTTTTGGGCATTATGAGGCAATATGTACAAATCCTTGACATTTAAAACATTTGATATCTATTGATTTGGAAATAGCCTTACCCCCTCCATTTTACCTTTGGATTCCCAAAATAATGGTTTTGGTTTGGGAAACTCCTTCAGATCAGTTTTTTGTTCCCTTACCTGATCTTGTGATTTTTAATCCTTAAACTTGAAAGAAGGTCGATAAACCTTACCATAAGATGTAGGGTGCATCCTTCTTTCCTTTAATTTCATGTCCTCTTTGGTTTCCATGGGAATTAGATCCTCCATGTCCAAGTAATGGTGGATGTCCATTATGTCTCGAATGTCATGGTTGAGGCCGTTCACAAATCTTACCATGGTAGCCTCTCGCTCTTCATCAATATTCGCCTGAATCATGATGATCACCATCTATTTGTGATACTCCTCAACACTCAAGGCCCCTTATTTCAAACACTGCAACTTGAGGAACAAATCACGATAATAGTGGATAGAAATGAACCTCTTACGCATTACCACTTTCAGCTCCTCCCAAGTGTGGATGGGTCTTTCTCCACTTCATCGTCGACTCACTTGTAGTTGGTCCCACCAAATACTAGCATAATCGGTGAACTCCATGGCCAAAAACTTCAATTTGTTTTCCTCTGAATATGTGTGACAACCAAAAACATGTTCGACCTTTCTTTCCCATTCCAAGTAAGTTTCAGTATCATTATTACCATTGAATGAAGGGATCCTCAACTTTACTCCTCCATGATCATTTCCATGCCTCCATGGTGGTTGATCTCTCCAAATTGGTGACTCATGAAAATCAGATAACTCCTCCTCTTCTTCAATGACCCTCCTCCTTGGTGGTTCTCTAGAATTGGAAGGGGATTGAAGTTCATCCATCCTTGCATTTTTGGAATTGTTCTTGTACAACCCTCATGAACAACTATGTTTTCAATTCATTAGTGTTACTCGACTCCACCATTTAGGAATATTATGAGAAAAAAATGAAGAGAAAGAAAAACGGACCTCACACACTCCCTCACGTGTTTACATTGAAAAATAATATGTTCGCTCGTGTTTCACTCAATTTTGGCTTTTATCAAAATGTAACACTCTTGACTTTTACCACTCAACTTTCTTTCTATAGCGTTCATAACCAATATTAACAAATAGAAAGGATCGTTGAAATATGTAAATCCCAAACTAAAATTCAAAGATAAAATTAAAAATGGATTCAAGATGAAAAATGTGGGAAGGGGAAGAAAATGGATGAAGAAGAATGAAAATGGGACATAAAATTCAAAATGTTGCAATTTTTTTTGAGCCTTTAATTTTTTTTGATTTTTTTGGGCTCTTTTTTTGAGTATTTTCAGTAGCCAAAAGATGAAATTTTCAATATTTAAATGTAGTATAAGCAATAATATTTAACATGAAATGGAATCAACGTGAGATTTTTGTGGTTTTAAAATTGCAAAATTTGTCACAAAATTTGAAGCTGTTGTATCTCATTATGTATAGCTTTGATTTTGATAATTCCAAATGGAGAAGAAAGATGATATTTTCAACTACAATAATGATATACTCTACATTCGAAAAGATGAAGAAATTGCATCATTATGAGAAGAAAAAAATCGACCATAATTGATGTCGACCCGATTTGAAGGGAAATGAAAATGGAAGAAAGGATAAGAAAAAAAGAACCTAATTTCTTTCAAATGGGCTCTAATACCAAATGATACATGACGCAAGACCCACTAGAAATTTTCCTAGGAACCTTGTACAATGTTTTCGCACCGAGCACCCGGATCTCCGTAAGAAAACAAGTGAATGATGGTGTGCGAACAATGAAAATGATAAGGAAGGGTGAAATGATCAAGGTAGAACCCAAATAGAACTTTTCTCTAATAACTCTAGCCACAAGATGCCACAAAGGATGAACAATACTTTGATAAGTCAATAATTAATCAAGAACACAAAGTTTGAAAGCAAAACTCACCATTATAACATTACCTTCATTCATGATGTTTCAATAGTACAAGGGGGTGACTATTTATAGCCAAAGAGAGAAAGAAATTATAATCACACCATGGGTTGGCTTTTAAATTAGTCTAACACCTATTTTCCACAAGTCAAAAAGCCTAAATGGTGACTTTGATAACTTTGTAACTTGCCCATGACTTTAGGAGACAAGTAACACACCCTTTTGAAAAGGTAAAAACAAGTAGCCCACGACCTTTTGACTTTGAAGATTCCATGGTGGGGTGGTCTTGAAATTAGTAGTACAC
The DNA here is from genome assembly GCA_963277665.1 of Viscum album. Taxonomy (NCBI): domain Eukaryota; kingdom Viridiplantae; phylum Streptophyta; class Magnoliopsida; order Santalales; family Viscaceae; genus Viscum; species Viscum album. The sequence goes on from CAUJRU010000003.1 coordinate 6,034,360, forward strand.
CATGGGTTGGGTTTTTAAAATCATGTTTGGGCCTTAATTAATGTGATTATAGACCTGGATACTTCCCCCAAGAAAGGGTGTTGGACATCCTCTTGAAATTCCATGATTAACCCATTTAAGGCCTCCTTCATTCTCTTGGTCCGCTCCCTTGTCATTGGGCCTCTGATTCCATGCAATGGGTCTTGTCCACCTGTGTGCATTCTACCCTCCTCATCAAGCCCACCTCCAACCCCATAATGCCCATGTGTACCATTATCCTCATTAGGCTCATTGAGGTCAATTGAGGCCAATTAGGCCAACTGAGGCTAATTTAGCCAATTGAGTTTAATTGAGGTCATTTGAGGCCAATTATGCCAATTGAGGTCAATTGAGGCCAATGGAGGCCAATTTCGCCAATTTTGTCCAGTTGAGCACAATTGAGCCCAATTGAGCCCAATTGAGGCCAATTGAGGCAAGTTAGGACAATTGAGGCCAATTGAGGCCAATTAGGCTAATTAGGGAAATTGAGGCCAATTGAGGCTGATGAGGCCAATTGAGGCCAACTAGGCCAATTAGGCAACCTGAGCTCAATTGAGTGCAATTGAGACATATTGAATCCAATTGGGCTAGTTGATGAAAATTGAGCATAATTGAAGCCAATTAAGGCCAATTAGGACAATTGAGACCAATTATGCCAATTATGGCCAACTATTCTAATTAAGCCCATTGAGGCCCATTGAGTCCAATTGAAACCAACTGAGGTCAACTAGGCCGATTGAGTCCAATTAGTCCAATAAGGCCACTTAAGGCTAGTCGAGGCCAATTGAGGCCACTTGAGGTCATTTTGGGCCAATTGAGGCCACTTGAGGCCAATTAGGACATTTGTGCCCAATTAGTCCAATTAGAACAATTGAAGCCAATTGGGGCCAATTAGGTCAATTGTGGCCAATTGTGGCCAATCGAGGAAAATTGAGGGCAATTGAGGTGAATTATCTAATTGAAGACAATTGAGGCCAATTGAGGCCAATTGAAGCCAATCGAGGCCAATTAGGCCAATTAGACCTATTGAGGCCAATTAGATCAACTAAGGCTAGGTGAGTCCAATTCTGGTCAATTGAGTCCAATTAGGTTAGTTGAGCCTAATTGAGTCCACTTAAGGCTAATTGTGACCAACTGAGTCCAATTCGGCCAATTGAGACTAATTGAGTCCAATTCATGCCAATTAGACCAATTAGGCCAATTGAGGCCAATTGAGGCCAATCAAGGCGAATTTAGGCCAATTAAGGCCAATTGAGACCAATTAAGAATATTGAGGCCAATTATGCCAATTATGCCAATTGAGGCCAGTTTAGGCCAATTTATCCAATTTAGGTTAATTTAGACCAATTAGGCCAATTGAGCTCAATTGCGGCCAATTTGGCCAATTGCAGCCAATTAGTCCAATTGAGACCATGTAGACGCCGGAAAAGTCCGTTGTTCCCAAACGAAGCTCCGGATGCGGAAAGCGAAGTGATATTTGGAGTCAGAGGCACGTTCCGGAGGGCCCAGAGGACTTGCGCGAAATTTCAGAGGTCCGCGCGCAAAGTTGAGTCGCGGCGCGCAATCCTCCCGGGATGCGCGCAATGCGCTGGGCCGGCGCGCTATTTTTGCGCGCCCGCGGCCTGCGCGGCGCCTTTGCGCGCTGGGTCCTGATTCCGCGCCCGCAAAGCGAATTGCGCGCCTGAGACCGGATTCCGCTCCCAGGGTTGCCTATAAATATAAGGCGACCCCCGACGTTTTGAAGGTTGCCAGAATCCGAAGCGTCGCTCGTTCGCGCAATCCAACCCCTTCCGCGCGCAATGCCGATCTTCAGGTAACCTCCTTTCTTTCGCGCAATAGAGCCTTGGGGTCCGCCTTCGCGCGCAATCCCCTTGGCTCCTTTCCTTTGAATAAATTTCAACCCGAAGGCCTTTGCGCGCAAAAGAAGTTTCTTGCGCGCAATTGCCCCCCGGGTGCGCGCAATCCAGCCCGATTGCGCGCACCCCCCATTTTCAAAGTGGCCATTCGTTAGAGAATGAGCCGTTGCCCCCGTGCTCTACCCGAAGCCCGGTGCGCGCAATCCCAATCATCCGCGCGCGAAGCGCTGGCCCAATTGCGCGCCAACCCTCCATTTTGCGCGCCGACCCGCGGTTTTGCGCGCAAAGCTCCTCTTTTGCGCGCAATCCGCCAGGGTCGCCTCCCTTGACCCCCTGAGGGTTCCCGCACCGTGCGTTGTCTTCCCGTGCAGCCTTCCAGGCTCGCGCGAAGTGACACGGACCCATCGACGGCAACCACTCATCCAGCATGACGTTAAACTGCATATTCGTCCTGCATGACGTTAAACTGCACAATGTCCAGCATGACGTTAAACTGCATATATGTCCAGCATGACGTTAAACTGCGCATTCGTCTCGCATGACGTTAAACTGCACGACGTCCAGCATGACGTTAAACTGCACATCCGTCCAAGCTGCACGACGCTAAACTGCCTAGCCCCCATCGTCCGCGCCGCAAGACGTTAAACTGCCAAGCGCTTCGTCCTCAACACACGACGTTAAACTGTACTTCGTCCGGCAAGACGTTAAACTGTCCGCTTCGTCCTCAACACACGGCGTTAAACTGTACTTCATCTGGCAAGACGCTAAACCGTCCGCATCATTCGATCCCGTGCCTCGCACGCAGGGTCTCCCCCGGTTTGGATGTGGCCCCCACCCGCTCGTCTCTGCAGGGATGTCGGGATTGTCCCTCTTTTGGGACGATTTAATGGGAGTGGCTTTTCCCTACGGGGGCAGGGTATTACAAACCCCTAGTTTCTCATGGGAGGATGCACATGTGTATCTCCATTGCACCTCCCCACTGCCGAAGCCAGTAGAGGGTGTGACTGGGATCGAGGTGTCTTCTGCTTTCGGTCCAAGTCCCTTCCGACTGAGTTTTGCCGCATCCGGGCTGCCTCAAGTGCGTAAGTCCTGACAGAATGAACTACGTGGACTTTGATCCCTGTCTTCTATACAGGGTACGTAGGAAGCCTCCCTGAGGTCCAAGCCCACCACCTGGTCGTCCCGGTCATATTTACGTCGGTTCTTCCATCAGTGGACCCCTCCAGGGTTCACGCTTGCGTCGATTCACCTATGAATCCGCCCCTGTGGGAGACTGCCCGTGTGTATCTCCACTGTGCCTCCCCACAGCCCCTTTCTCCATTTCTCCTTTTATCGTCCAGCATGACGTGAAACTGTGATCCACCTGGCCGTTCCATCCCCCTCTGTGCGAGGTGGTTCGGTTCAATCCTCCGCCCGGCGGCCTAGACCTCTTCGTGAGTCGGCTTGCCGACGTCCAGCATGACGTTAAACTGCATACCCGAACTACGTTGACTTTGATCCGTGCTAACGCGCGGTATGTAGGAAGCCCCAACGGGGTTCAATCTCTTCACTCCATCATCCATCCTGATCCTTACCCGGGCCGCCACATCCCGGTGGGGTCATGCCACTTCACTCCACTCCACATTACTTGGGAAGCCGCCCATGCACTGGCCCCAGCGTCGGAGGTTCCCCGCAAGGGGTTCTGTCATCTGATCCACTTTTCGTGTTGATCAGTCCGATGCCGTCCCCGCTGGACGTTAAACTCGCGGCATACCCCGTGTTAAACATGGGAAGCTGAGGAAAACCTCAGGGGACACAGTTCCCCGCACCCAGTGCGGGATGCCTCAGGCCATCATGCCTTCGAGAAGCCCTATTAGGGACGGAAGACAGACGTGCAGAGCCGCGGTGTTACGACACGCCCCCAGCACCCAGAGCCACCCGGCCTTCTCACCGCAGGTTTCTGCCCCGACCAGACTCCTTGGAACGTCCGGACGGAAGCAGCGTAATTAACCGGTGTCCATGAAGATATGGCGCCGGGAACGAGATTCACGAACATTCTTAAGTCTATGAGGGAGACCCGGATTAGGCGACGAGTTCCGAGGAGACGTCCAAGGAAGGAGGAGCCGACATCCCATCATCCCGGTTTCGATCAAGGAGCAGACGCCCCTGAATAAGGGACGAATGCCGCCCGCCCTTGGAAAGCGGGACTGCGGGACCACAAGCCGCGCGCCCATCCCCTCGGGTTGACGGGTGCACGCGCGAACGCGTCCTGGCGGAACAGCGTAACCCGACGCACATCCACACCGAAACAGAAAAATGGTGAACCCGACGTGAATCTCTTCTCCTCGATACGAAGACCGATGGCTTTCAGAGGTGTTGGAAGACCGGCATGTTGCCCGGCCAAGCATTCAGTCTTACCCGCCAGGGGATGGGGAAGGGAAATCGGGAACTCCGTCTCACGACGTCGATGGCCTGGGTTCCCCCCCACAGATGGCGGGTATTGGGTACGCTTCGGTTAATACCGTCGAGCTGGTAAATCCCTTTTCGGTTCCCGACGTTGAAGAACACCAGGTGGACCTCCCTAGTGTCCCCGGTCGTCGCTACCGTCGGAAGAACCGCAGCAACAGGAGTCGCCGGGGCACAGCCGTTGGTACCTCCAGCCAGGCCGTGCACGCCACTGAGACTAGGCAGCAGGCTCAAGATCGAGCTCAACGTGCGCAGGCCCCCCATCCGGGGATGACGGATTCGCCTCCGCCACTGTTTGTGGTGTGGGACCAGGCAGAACCGCCTCAGCCGCGTCGCGATCAGCTCCGCCCTGCCACGAGTCCATCCCGGCCTCCTGACTCCAGTACGGTGACCATTTCCCGGACTGCGACCAGTGAACAGCGAGATGCGCCAAGTACCAGTCGGCCGCCGATCCAACCGGCAAGGCCCGTCATGCCACCAACCGCGGAGCAACCTCCTGCAACCAGGGGCTCGCGCTTGGCCAAAAAGTATGATGTCCTGAAGCACTTGGACGACATCCCAGCAAGGCTCTCCATCCTTGAGGCTCTGCGCATGTCATCTGAGATGCGCGAGGCACTCGCTGAAGCCCTGAAAAGCCCCCTCCAGTTTGAGACAGAGGTTGCGGCTGCAGAGGCCTTTCACGCCGAAACGATCGAGGACGCCGAATGTCGGGCAGTTATCTCGTTCTCTGGTAAGGATGGAGACCCTCCTATACAGGGACACATTCGTCCGCTGTATGTCACTGGCCAGTTCAATGGCCTTGAAGTCCGGCGCTGTCTTGTCGACACGGGGTCCGGGATTAACCTGATTCCAACTCGGACGCTCCAGAGATTGGGGTTGTCTGAGGATGACTTGATTCCCTCCGACCTCAGGATCCAGGGGTACGACCGCACCGAGCAAACCCCGGTCGGAAAGATACGTTTGAAGACCCAGTTCGGTGACTTGGTTGCCAACACCGAATTCATGGTAGTCTCTCAGGACACTGCGTATAACGCATTGATGGGCAGGCCATGGCTTCACCTTCACGCGGCGGTTCCCTCATCATACCACCAATGCCTCAAATACTCCCTTAATGGTTGAGTAGGCGTGCTTCAAGGAGATGCCTCTCCTTTTGCCTCGTGTGAAGCCCGCTATCTGGACGCGGACTATTACAAGAGCAAGGATAAGCAGATCCTGGCAGGTGAGGTTGAGCCTGTCGCTGTTGCAAGTGATCCCTGGGCAAGTCTGGATGACGCTTACGTCCTCCCAATTCACCGGTTGGACGTCTCCATGGTCTTGACGGTCCGCGAGTCTCCTGATGAGATGGCCGTGACCGCCCGCGCCAGCACCAATGGCCCAGCAGGATCTGGTAGCCCCAATGCAGTTTCCAACGCAGTCTCTCCCGTGGACGATCCCTACCCGAGTGGAGAGGATATGGAAGACGCACCCCCAGCCTTTGAGGAGGGCGTCCCCGCCACGGTCGATGAGTTAATACAGGTGAACCTTGGAACTGAGGCCGATCCAAGACCCACATTGGTTAGTGCCGCCATTCCCTCTGAGGAGCAGCAGCAGTACGTGGACTTTCTCAGGCAGCATCGTGATGTGTTCGCTTGGGGCTATGACGAGATGCCGGGGCTAGATCCTCAGGTAGCCGTCCACCGCCTTGGTCTCCCGGCGAACCATCGCGGGTTCAAGCAGCCTCCCAGGAAGATGCACCCATCCCACGGTGCCATGGTTGAGGCCGAAGTTGACAAGCTTATCAAAGCCAACTTCGTGAGGGAAGTTCAGTACCCCAAATGGCTGGCCAACATTGTGCCGGTCAGGAAGAAGAACGAGCAGATTAGAGTCTGCATCGACTTCCGCGATCTCAACCACCACTGTCCGAAGGATGATTTTCCCCTTCCAGTGACAGAGCTGTTGATTGATGCCACGGCAGGGTTCCAAGCCCTCTCCTTCATGGATGAATACTCCGGATACAACCAAATTCGGATGGCCCCTGAGGATGAGGAGTTCACTGCCTTCAGGGCCCCCCAAGGTACCTTTTGCTACCGGGTCATGCCCTTCGGCCTGAAGAATGCAGGTGCCACCTATCAACGGGCGATGCACCGCATATTCAAGCCAATCCTCGGCACACTGGTGGAATGCTACGTCGACGAATTGGTTGTCAAATCGCGCCAGCGTCAGGACCATCTCAAAGATCTTGAGAAAGTGTTCGGCTTCCTCCGGTCTCGCTGCCTGAAGATGAACCCGTTGAAGTGTGCCTTTGGGGTCACCTTCGGAAAGTTCCTTGGATTTGTGGTAAGATACCGGGGTATTGAGATCGACCCAGAGAAAATCAGGGCGATTAGCCAGATGCCTCCCCCAGGTACCGTCCGGGAACTGCAAGGGTTCCAAGGCCACTTAGCCTATATACGCCGATTCATCGCGAATCTGGCCGGCAAGTGTAAGCCCTTTTCTCGGCTTATGAAGAAAGGTGCCACCTATGTATGGGATAAAGAGTGTCAGACCGCTTTCGAGGAAATCAAGCAGTACCTGCTTCAACCTCCGGTTCTGATGCCGCCTGTATCCGGAAAGCCGCTGGTCCTCTATGTGACCGCCCTGGAACGGTCCCTGGGTGCCCTTCTCGCCCAGAAGAACAACGAGGGAACGGAGAATAGCCTCTATTACCTCAGTCGCATGCTCCTCGATGCGGAAGTTAGGTATTCCCCCATCGAGAAGGGCTGCCTGGCGCTCGTATTTGCCGTACAGAAATTACGGCACTACTTGCAGCACCATGAGGTACAGTTGGTTTCTCGGGTAGACCCGTTGAAATATATCCTGAGCCGGCCTATGTTGACTGGCCGCCTAGCGCGGTGGGCTGTGATTCTCCAGCAGTTCGACATCAGGTATGTGTCTCAGAAGGCCATCAAAGGGCAAGCATTGGCAGACTTTCTGGCAGCTCACCCGACCTCCGCGGATCAGCCGCTGGATCTAGGCTTTCCTGATGAGACCATTCTCTCGGTTGATCGAGCAGATCCATGCTGGCAGATGCACTTTGACGGTGCCTCCCGGAGCCCCACCGGTAGAAGACTCGATAATCCTAAGCTCAACAGAGTGGGCTTGGGCATCGTCTTCATTACCCCGGAGCGAGCCGTGCTGCCATACTCGTTCCTGTTGTCAGAGGGTTGTACCAACAATGAGGCGGAATACCATGCCCTCATCACCGGCCTCGAGTTGGCTCTCGAGATCGACGTGCCCCGTCTGTGCGTGAAAGGGGACTCCGAGCTGGTCGTTAAGCAGATCAATGGTGACTACGTTGTCAGGAAGCCGGAACTTGTGCTGTTGTTGGAGTGCACCCTCCTTCTGATGGCCCGGTTCCCTTCTCGGCCGGAAATTGTCCATGTTCCCCGGTCGCAGAACGGTCGAGCAGATGCTTTGGCCAGCCTTGCTGCATCACTTGCGGAGCCTGAACAGGACAACCTGATCGTCCGCGTGACGCGCCGCAGGCTCATCGCTCCTGTTATCCCGGAAGGAGATCGCGGCCCGTTGGTGGGTAACCTCACCACGGTTGCCCCTATGCCCGGAGCCCCGAGTACCCCAGATATGACAGTCGGATCAGCCCCTGATTGGAGGACGCCTTTGGTTGAGTACCTCCAACATGGCATTCTTCCATCGGATCGGGCCGAGCGCGAGCGAGTTCGACGCCGCGCATCGCAGTTCGTCCTCCAGAGCAGTCCCGGCCTGGAGCAGATCCTCTACAAACGCGGATTTGATGGTGTTCTCCTCCGTTGCCTTCAGGGAGTTGAGATCCCACGAGTCATGCAAGAGGTTCATGCTGGTTCGTGTGGCACCCACCAGACTGGGCCGAAGCTGTCCCACCAGATTCGGAGGTTGGGATACTTCTGGCCCTCTATGATCCATGACTGCATCGAGTACGCCAGGAGGTGCCATGCGTGCCAGGTTCATGCGAACTTTGTGCATCGGCCGCCGGAGCCTCTCCATACCACAAGGTATTCCTGGCCCTTTGCAGTCTGGGGACTGGACGTTGTGGGACCTTACCCGCCGGCGACAGCTCGCCAGTGCCGGTTCATTCTGACCGCCACGGACTTCTTCTCCAAATGGGCAGAAGCGATTCCGCTCAGAGAGGTCAAATCCTGTTCGATCGCTGACTTCGTGACCTCCAACATCATCTATCGATTTGGAGTGCCTCACGCTATCCTCACGGATAACGGAACCAATTTCCGAGCAGCCGAGTTGAAGAAGTTGTACGCCAAGTATAACATTCGCTCGAACCATACATCTCGCTATCATGCACAGGCGAATGGACAGATCGAGGCATTTAAAAAAACCCTCTCTAACATTCTGCAAAAGATGGTTGGTCAGAACAAGAAGAGTTGGCCGGACAAGCTCCCCAACGCCCTCTGGGCTTATCGGACGACGACTCGCAATTCCACCCAGATGACCCCTTATTCCCTGGTGTATGGAGCTGAGGCCGTCATGCCCATCGAGATCCAGTTGCCGTCCTTGCGCACTGCGGTCTACGACCAGCAAGCGCCGGACAGAGTTGCTGAAGCCCGTCTAGTCGAGTTGGAAGCACTGGATGAGAATAGACTTCGCGCTTTGCACAACTTGGAGAGGCATCAAAGCAGAATGGCTCGAGCTTTCAATAAGAAGGTTCGCCTCCGCTCCTTCCTGCAGGGTGATCTAGTGCTAGCCCTAAGAGCGCCGATGATCCCCGGCAGGAAGCCGCCCAAGTTGGAGCCCAAGTGGGAGGGACCTTTTTTTGTCCACAAGGTCTATCCCAATGGCGCGTACTCCCTAGCGACTATGGATGGTGAGCGTGTCACTCCTCCCACCAACGCTAGGTTCCTCAAGCAGTACTTTGCCTGAGTGTACTTCGTCCTGCATGACGCTAAACTGCACTTCGTCCTGCATGACGCTAAACTGCACTTCGTCCTGCATGACGCTAAACTGCACTTCGTCCTGCATGACGCTAAACTGCACTTCGTCCTGCATGACGCTAAACTGCACTTCGTCCTGCATGACGCTAAACTGCACTTCGTCCTGCATGACGCTAAACTGCACCACGTCCTGCACGACGTTAAACTGCATTCGTCCAGGCTACAAGACGTTAAACTGTTCAGCATTCGTCTGCGCTGCAAGACGTTAAACTGCCAAGTGCTTCGTCCTGCATGACGCTAAACTGCACTACGTCCGAGCTACAAGACGTTAAACTGTTCAGCATTCGTCCTGCATGACGTAAAACTGCCCCTCAAGAACTACGTGCGGCTTGATTCCCATCCTTATGGGATACGTAGGACCGCCTGAACATTCATGTTTCAGGCCCAGCCCCATCCTTTGGGAATTTCCATCCCATCCCGGGCCCTTGGTCCAGTTGCCTCTGGGTATGTGGCGTATGGTGTGAGCGCGGGGGATTATGTCCTCATTCACGTCGGTTTTCTCGCCACGCTGTACGCCCCCCACGTTTGGGGATGCCTTCTGCTCCCCCTTCCTTTTCCCCTCATCGTCCTGCATGACGTTAAACTGCCTCTCCAGAACTACGTATGGCTTGATTCCCATCCTTATGGGATACGTAGGACCGCCTGGACATTTATGTTTCAGGCCCAGCCCCATTTCCCGGGAATCTCTATCCCGCGTTGGGCCTCTGGCCCAAGTTCCCCTTCTTTTTGTGCGAGGCGTATCGCGTGAGCGGGGGATTATGTCCTCATTCACGTCGGTCTACTGGCCGCGCCGTACGCCTCCCCCGTGTGTGGGACTACCTCACACCCCTCATCGTCCTGCATGACGTTAAACTGCCTCTCAAGAACTACGTATGGCTTGATTCCCATCCTTATGGGATACGTAGGACCGCCTGGACGCTTGTGTTTCAGGTCCAGCCCCGTCTCTTGGTTGATCACGGGGATCTGCCCCCCTTCGGTTGCTCTCAGGGTGAGTCCTCCGACCCTTTCCGGAGATTTGTTAACATGTTTTGGGTGCTTCGGTCTATGACTCGTAGTGTCAGATTCAATCCCGACAAGTCCTGTGTTGCTTGTCAGGCCTCGCGCTTCCTCTTGTTCGAGCCTTCACTCAAAGGGATCCTCGTTAGCGGTTTGGGTACGATGCCTCAGTGCTCTCCCACCGCTCCGGGTCGATTTACCGACGGGTCTTGGGCCGCAAATCGATATGAATCCTGCGATTGAGCGGTTGATGCTCGTTTGCTTGCCCCGTCTTAGGCTGACGCGATCGGATGTTGTGTTGCGAATGCGTCAGCAACATCCTTGATCGCCATGTCGGCTCTTTCAGGCTCTGAACATTGGTTGCGCAGTCCTCATCACACTCCGCCTTTGTGCGTTGTAGTGGAATCTCGACACTCTCTTCATACTGACCTCCAGTACACCTCTACACGTTAGGCAGACCAACCAGGGTAATGATGTCGTTCGAGGCTCCCATGATCTGAGCACCAAGGATATATGCGGATATCCTCCCTAAGGGCCGTGCGTAGCTGGACCCTCGTCCCCATGAGGAGGAGGGAGTCGCCCGAACAATCGTGTTCTGGGCCCAGTATATCTGGAGGCTAGCATCTCTGCCCCTCGGGTGATGGACATACGCAGACCCCTATCCCAAGACTCTTCTCCTGGAATCGTGCGTGACCGCAGGGCTGGGTATGTTCCCACCTCCGCCGTGTTCGCCGTACCGCAATAAGCGGATTCCTCCATGGTCCGAACCACACGACCTTAAACTGTGTTGTCTGGTCCTACCACACGACCGTAAACTGTGATCGTCTTGGCCGCCCGACGAGAAACGGCACTGCATCGTGATGTCCTCCTCAGGGGACACTCATGTTGGGCGCTGGTTAATGACCACGCCATTCATCAATGCCTTCCATGGCTTGATTATTGTGGCGACGCCAGAGATTTCTCAATCACAGGCATGTCGCCGCACAAAGAAAAACCATTCATCTTTAAGGAAAAACAAGAAATATCAAATGCCGCTCCTTCTGTGTGCGAGGGTCAGACCCGCACTCTTCCCCGCGCTGGTGCCCGATTGTGTTGCGCCGCGCTTCAAGAACTACGTGCGGCTTGATTCCCATCCTTATGGGATACGTAGGAACGCCCGGATGTTTGAAACTTCGGGTCCAGCCCCCCACCTCTTAGAGATTCCCCCTTCTCTGGGGAATCCGCCGCCTTCAGGTCACCCTCAAGGCGTGTTCCCCGACCCCTTGCAGTGGTCCACCGGTGTCAAGAGTACTCTGGTTTATTGCCAGGAGGGTCAGGATCCGCTTGGTCAGGTTTCCTCCGCTTTTTAGGCTTCATGCTCCCTTTCATTCGGACCCATCGTCTACGCCCTGGGTGGAGCCCCCGTGAACGGTTCGGACACAATGCCTCAGTGCTCTCCCACCGACTCGGGCCAGTTCCCCCAATGGCCTCGGGCAGCAAATCGATATGAATCCTGCGATTGAGCGGTCGATGCTCGTTTGCTGCCTCATTCCACCAACGGTTAGTGCGATATTGATGCTGCTTTTCCGCCACGGTCGGCAGTACTCCCATATCGTTACGCCGGTGCCCCCAGTCCTTGAGTGAATGGCCGCATGATTCACATTTTCCACCTTCCATTCTGACCAGGCGAAACCTCGACACTCTTGACACTATCCCTCAGTGCATCTTCGCATATCCAGGGGATATGACCACGATGTGGCGTGCTTTGAGGTCCTTATGGTCCGAGCTCTAAGACCTTAAACTAAGATCTCCCTTTATGGTCCGAGCTCTAAGACCTTAAACTAAGATCTCCCCTTATGGTCCGAGCTCTAAGACCTTAAACTAAGATCTCCCCTTATGGTCCGAGCTCTAAGACCTTAAACTAAGATCTCCCCTTATGGTCCGAGCTCTAAGACCTTAAACTAAGATCTCTCCTTATGGTCCGAGCTCTAAGACCTTAAACTAAGATCTCCCCTTATGGTCCGAGCTCTAAGACCTTAAACTAAGATCTATCCCTTATGGTCCGAGCTCTAAGACCTTAAACTAAGATCTACCCCTATGGTCCGAGCTCTACGACCCTAAACTAAGATCTCCCCAAATGGGGTCCTACGTCCTGCATGACGTTAAACTGCACTCTCAGAACTACGTGTGGCTTGATCTCCAGCCTGATGGAGTACGTAGGAACGCCCGGGCATTCCGACTCGGGTCCAGCCTCAGGGATCGTTAAGTCCCGCCCCTCCTCGTCGCCGGCCGTCTGGCCTGACTTCGGGTAGAGTGGTGCAGTTGTGATATTCTCCCCGATTCAGCTCGGGATGCCCCATTGCAAGGATGGGAAGCGACGGTTTCCTCGTCAGAGAGGTGCTGTCTGAGAATTGGGGTGACTCACGGCCAGATTAGTGCATCCGCCTAATACGCTTTCCCCACGGTGGCGCAATTTTGAGAGCGTTGGATTCTGTCCGAACAAATCGTCACTTCGCCCCACGCTTCGCATGCCCTGTTGATCGGGATTTCCACCCTTGTGTCTGAAGGAACCCCAAAGCGGTATTCATGATGACATGTGGTCCGCCTCCTGCAATATGAATGATGGCCTTTTTCGGTCCGTCTATTGCAGTTGTTATGGTCGATCCACTGTCCGCCTACCGTCTTGGGCATTTCCTGGAAGGCCGACCGTTGTGGATGTCTGGATTCGGGACGCGCGATTCACCCTTTCTCATTTCCCTATGTTCGGATAAAATCTCAATGCCCCTAGCATTGTCCCGCTCGTGTGTTGGAAAAGGTTGGGGGGATGGTACATTGATTAGGTCTGAGGTCTCCTTTCCTAGGAATGACCTCCCTCTTTTCTCCAGAAATCCAGGCCCAATTATGGATGCCTGATGCTTGGTTAACGCTCCCGCAAGACAACGAATTGTGGTTGAGCATGTTAAACCAAAAGATGCAGATAAATATATTGATTCATACAGATGGATCAAAGTAGCGGAAGAAAATGTTTTGGGAATGGCAAAACAAATACCTTAGGGATTAGCGTGCTGAATGAGTCTTTCTAATGCCGCTACCCTTTGGCTGGTGGCCTCCAGAGCTGCTTCTCGCTCTCTGCGTGCCCTCTCTTCGTCGGCGGTCGCAGCGCGCAGTTCGTCGATTCTGGCCTGTGCACGCTCCCGCTCGACCTGAATTGTGACCATCTGTTGGCCCGCCTCCGTCAGCTATACCTGGGCGTCAACCAGCTGGGCTGCTAGTTGCTCCACAAGCTCGGTACACGTTGCGACGAAGGCCTCCTTCTCTGCTGCCTGCCCTTCGAGGCGCCGGACTTCCTGCTCCGCCGCGAGGAGCGCCCGCGTGCTCTCCGACATGTCCCGACTTTGTGTGACGTCGGCACGCCGGCAGCTCTCGCGCATCTTTTCGGCCATGAAATCACGGACCGTTAGATGGAGGCGCTGAGCATCAGCTCCCCCGGCACACAGAAAGCGCAGCCAGGTTTGAAGTGATCCCATGCGCCCCAGCCACTCCGATGGGTCTCGCTTGAGGAAGCGCTGGATGCACTTCCACCCCCTGCGGCGCGTTATCCGGCTCTCCTCGACCGCCTCCATGTCTGAGTCGTCCATCTCCTCGGGATCGGCAGGCCGGTAGGCAGGGAAGGCAGCCAGCAGGTCTGCTGCAGGGTCCGCCCCTGGGAGGTCCTCACGAGGGATAGGTTCCCCAACATCCGGGCGACCTTCTTCTCTCTCCCCAGCGGCGCTGACACCCTCGTCAGCCCCAAACCTCTCTCCGATGTCAGCACCGCCGACGTCCGTAGCCCCTTGATCAGCAGTTGGTGGGGCCGGCTCGGTTTGGGAAGTCTGTTCCGGAGCAGGCGGCATGTCTGCCACCGGTCCACTCGTGGATGACCCGAGTTCGGCAACCCGACGAGCCTCCAGTGTTGAGATCGCTGCGCAGGGCATGCCATGGTTAGTCGCGGATCGTCAACGGCAAGCACCAGCAGTAAAGTAGGGAGACTTACGGGAGTTCAGAGCGTCATCTTCCGCTATCCCAGCCGCCGCAGGAACAGTTGCAGCAGGGGACCCCTTAGCGCTTGTCAGTTCAATGATGGGTGTCTGGCCCCCGCCTTGTCCTGCTGGCGCCTCTCCTACTCCCGCTGAGGATGCCTGACCAACATCCGTGTGCTCCTGAGAAAGATGGAGAAATGGGTTAGAAGCTGCATAAGAGAATGGATGAAGCAGATTGAGTAGGGATAGAAGCGGACCTCGAGGAGCTCAGTGACATCAACGTTGTCAGAGCCGGCCACCTCGCCGCTCTCCCGTGGGCTCCCCTGATGGGATCTTCCCTCGGAGCCTTCATCCTCCCCCATTTTCTCCTCTTCTTCGGAGTCGCTGCTACTGTCATCTTCTTCCGGTGGCATCTGTTCCGGAGCGGGCTCGAGACCGAGCATCACCTTCACCAGAAGGGATGGCTCCGCGCGCTGACCACGTTGGCGCGCGTACTCGTCCATGGCCATCAGATACGCATACTGCCGGTTGAAGTCCACTCTGTCGGCAATCTGGAGGCGCCCGACCTCTGGCAGATAGATTCCTTCTCTGAGTATCTTTCGCCAGATGGCGTCGGTCCCCAGTGACTGCCGCAGAGTCATCCAGGCCGACCACAGCGCCGGGAAGACCGCATCATGGGAAGGTTCGAGCAGACGTCTCACCTGCTTCCCGGGCCGCTCGTCGACCACCGCACGTGCCCCCTCTCTGGGCGCTGAGGTCGTGGCGGCAGCTCGCGATGTGCCCGCCGCCGAAGTCCCTGCCCGCGCCGGCTCCGCTGTTTGGCGCGCCTCCGTTCTCCCCCGTGTGGCGGCACCTCGCCTCCTTCCTTGACGCCCGGTCTCCGCACGGGTAACCTCGAGCCGCCGAACTAGCTTCCGTAGAAGCCCCTCGGGGTACGCGATGGCCCAATGTTCGGCGTACTCGGTTGCCAAGCCTGCGTCAACTCCGGTAGGAGGGAGAGTGATGACGTCGCCAGAGCCGAAAGCGGCAAACATTAGCCACATCTGACGAAGGACGCCAGGGTTCGTCTCCTCCCGGACAGCAGTGAATACCCTCTTCGGCATCCGTTGAAGGCACCCGAACTGCCTGGCGAACCGGGTCGGCACGTAAGGCTCGCAGATCACCTTCCCGTTGATCCGAGCCACGAGCACCCCGCCCCGCATGTTCAGGAAGTATTCATGCTGCTCCAGCGGACCCTGCCCATTGTCGATCATCTGGTCGACGGGAGTGGGGAACGGACTGAAGTTGAAGTTGGCGTGATTGCCAATCCGGATCCGCACGCCCTCCTCACTTAGGGTCATCGGAGCGACCCCCGCGATGTTCAGCAGGGAGGGTCGCAGGCCGTTGCCCGGAGGAATGATGGCGTTCGGAAACGTGTACCCACCGAGGTGAGCAGCCACCCAGCCGTGGAAGAACTGAAAGGGCCCACAGATCCTTCGTGGCGACCCCCCTCGTGAGATGCGTCCCAGGATGGCATACAGCCTCGCCAGCACTGGGACCCCGAGGTTGTATCTCTTGTTGGCGGCCATAGCGCCCGCCATCGCCAGAGTCGCCGGGCGAACACCCATTCTCGCGTCCCGCACTGGCAGGAGCCACCCACTCAGAAAGGCGGCCAGGAACGCCGCGTACCGGACATTTGGGTCCCGGGCTTCGATGACGCGGTACCCCCATGAGCGGTAGTCACCCGTCTCCAGGACCCGCCAGTACGACCCGTTCCGGCTCCTCTGAGCTGCGGTCGGGCACCGCTTCCCCCTGCCTGGCATCTTGACCGCCGGGTCATGCTCCAAGAACTGGCCGAACCATTCCTTGTAGGCTATGTCCTTCTGGAAGTCTTTGATCCCGAGCCGCTGCGTAGCCAAGTCAAGCAGATGCCAGGTCAGGATGGGAGTCCGTGACCTGTCTTCCCAGATGTTCTTCGGGGGCAGGAACTCATCGTATTGGTAGCCCTCCAGCGGGATACCTCCGATGCAGTGGATGTCCCAGAGACCGATGCCGACCTCCCCATGGTGAAGATGGAAGGTGTTGGTATCCGGAGACCAGCGGGTGAACAGCTCCGGCCCGAGCTCGGACTGCTGGTAGAAATGGAACTGCGACGTCCACACCGCCTCAAACAGGCCGATGTACCGCAGCTCCTCTGCGAAGTGATCGCAAGTGTGGCGTACCCAGAACGCCCAGGCCCACTCACTGGTGAAGTTGCCCCCAGACCGCAAGTCCCAGTCCTTCAGCCAGCCCTTGGTGTCGTCAGTGACACTCTGGCGATATGTGCTCGAGTAGAGGGCTGGAGAATTCTCCGCAGTAGGCTCACCCCCGTCAATGGTCCGCGTCCTCGGGTTCAGGACATAGACATCCAAGTGCCTGGTCTCCCTGGCAGGATGCCCATTGTTGGTGATGTTATAGCGGTGAAGCTCGTCCTCCCGAGTCACCCAGGTCCGTGGCGCATCAACCTCGAACCCTGGCACCGGAACCTCATCGAGGATGCCGAAGTTCCAGAGCGGCAGGTTGTCCGACAGTGGATATGTCTTCTGGGCCGGCGTTAGTAAGTCGAACAAGGATTGATTGTTGGAAACAATCTCCTTGGATCCGTAAACCTCCTCGTTCGTCGCCATCTCAGCCCTGCGAGTGGCGGCATCCCCCTCATTTCCTCGATGCGCGGCCATCTCAGAAGTTTCGGGAGTCGTGCGGGTTAAGGGATGAAGCGTGCGGGATCGGACGAGGCTGGTAGAGAAGTTTGAAGGTTGGCGCGCAATCCAAGTGGACGGCGCGCAATTGGGAAGAATGTCGCGCAAAGTTCCGGGTTTTCGCGCAAAGACAGGCGAATTCCGGACGGTTTTTGCGCGCCGATCGGGCGAATTTCGCGCCGGAAAAGGCAATTTCGCGCACGAGAGCGTTGGAGCTTATCGCGCGGAAGGCCAGAGTACGGAACACGGGACCCAGGGCCCCTATTTATAGGCGAGGCCGGGGTCCGCGCAGCGCGGAAAGCGCTTTGCGCGACCGCAGCGGCGAATTTCGCGCCCGGCGCCCCTTTTTGCGCGCCTAAGTCCCGCGCCGCCCAGGACTTCGGCATTCCGGCGTCTCCTTCGGAACCCGATCGTTGCGACCTCTCGCCGATCAGATTCCGAGGGGGGGCTTTTGTAGACGCCGGAAAAGTCCGTTGTTCCCAAACGAAGCTCCGGATGCGGAAAGCGAAGTGATATTTGGAGTCAGAGGCACGTTCCGGAGGGCCCGGAGGACTTGCGCGAAATTTCAGAGGTCCGCGCGCAAAGTTGAGTCGCGGCGCGCAATCCTCCCGGGATGCGCGCAATGCGCTGGGCCGGCGCGCTATTTTTGCGCGCCCGCGGCCTGCGCGGCGCCTTTGCGCGCTGGGTCCTGATTCCGCGCCCGCGAAGCGAATTACGCGCCCGAGACCGGATTCCACGCCCGGGGTTGCCTATAAATATAAGGCGACCCCCGACGTTTTGAAGGTTGCCAGAATCCGAAGCGTCGCTCGTTCGCGCAATCCAACCCCTTCCGCGCGCAATGCCGATCTTCAGGTAACCACCTTTCTTTCGCGCAATAGAGCCTTGGGGTCCGCCTTCGCGCGCAATCCCCTTGGCTCCTTTCCTTTGAATAAATTTCAACCCGAAGGCCTTTGCGCGCAAAAGAAGCTTCTTGCGCGCAATTGCCCCCCGGGTGCGCGCAATCCAGCCCGATTGCGCGCACCCCCCATTTTCAAAGTGGCCATTCGTTAGAGAATGAGCCGTTGCCCCCGTGCGCTACCCGAAGCCCGGTGCGCGCAATCCCAATCATCCGCGCGCGAAGCGCTGGCCCAATTGCGCGCCAGCCCTCCATTTTGCGCGCCGACCCGCGGTTTTGCGCGCAAAGCTCCTCTTTTGCGCGCAATCCGCCAGGGTCGCCTCCCTTGACCCCCTGAGGGTGCCCGCACCGTGCGTTGTCTTCCCGTGCAGCCTTCCAGGCTCGCGCGAAGTGACATGGACCCATCGGCGGCAACCACTCGTCCAGCATGACGTTAAACTGCATATTCGTCCTGCATGACGTTAAACTGCACAATGTCCAGCATGACGTTAAACTGCATATATGTCCAGCATGATGTTAAACTGTGCATTCGTCCCGCATGACGTTAAACTGCACGGCGTCCAGCATGACGTTAAACTGCACATCCGTCCAAGCTGCACGACGCTAAACTGCCTAGCCCCCATCGTCCGCGCCGCAAGACGTTAAACTGCCAAGCGCTTCGTCCTCAACACACGACGTTAAACTGTACTTCGTCCGGCAAGACGTTAAACCGTCCGCTTCGTCCTCAACACACGACGTTAAACTGTACTTCGTCTGGCAAGACGCTAAACCGTCCGCATCATTCGATCCCATGCCTCGCACGCAGGGTCTCCCCCGGTTTGGATGTGGCCCCCACCCGCTCGTCTCTGCAGGGATGTCGGGATTGTCCCTCTTTTGGGACGATTTAATGGGAGTGGCTTTTCCCTACGGGGGCAGGGTATTACAAACCCCTAGTTTCTCGTGGGAGGCTGCACATGTGTATCTCCATTGCGCCTCCCCACTGCCGAAGCCAGTAGAGGGTGTGACTGGGATCGAGGTGTCTTCTGCTTTCGGTCCAAGTCCCTTCCGACTGAGTTTTGCCGCATCCGGGCTGCCTCAAGTGCGTAAGTCCTGACAGAATGAACTACGTGGACTTTGATCCCTGTCTTCTATACAGGGTACGTAGGAAGCCTCCCTGAGGTCCAAGCCCACCACCTGGTCGTCCCGGTCGTATTTACGTCGGTTCGTCCATCAGTGGACCCCTCCAGGGTTCACGCTTGCGTCGATTCACCTATGAATCCGCCCCTGTGGGAGACTGCCCGTGTGTATCTCCACTGTGCCTCCCCACAGCCCCTTTCTCCATTTCTCCTTTTATCGTCCAGCATGACGTGAAACTATGATCCACCCGGCCGTTCCATCCCCCTCTGTGCGAGGTGGTTCGGTTCAATCCTCCGCCCGGCGGCCTAGACCTCTTCGTGAGTCGGCTTGCCGACGTCCAGCATGACGTTAAACTGCATACCCGAACTACGTTGAATTTGATCCGTGCTAACGCGCGGTATGTAGGAAGCCCCTACGGGGTCCAAGCTCTTCACTCCATCATCCATCCTGATCCTTACCCGGGCCGCCACATCCCGGTGGGGTCATGCCACTTCACTCCACTCCACGTTACTTGGGAAGCCGCCCATGCGCTGGCCCCAGCGTCGGAGGTTCCCCGCAAGGGGTTCTGTCATCTGATCCACTTTTCGTGTTGATCAGTCCGATGCCGTCCCCGCTGGACGTTAAACTCGCGGCATACCCCGTGTTAAACATGGGAAGCTGAGGAAAACCTCAGGGGACACAGTTCCCCGCACCCAGTGCGGGATGCCTCAGGCCATCATGCCTTCGAGAAGCCCTATTAGGGACGGAAGACAGACGTGCAGAGCCGCGGTGTTACGACACGCCCCCAGCACCCGGAGCCACCCGGCCTTCTCACCGCAGGTTGCTGCCCCGACCAGACTCCTTGGAACGTCCGGACGGAAGCAGCGTAATTAACCGGTGTCCATGAAGATATGGCGCTGGGAACGAGATTCACGAACATTCTTAAGTCTATGAGGGAGACCCGGATTAGGCGACGAGTTCCGAGGAGACGTCCAAGGAAGGAGGAGCCGACATCCCATCATCCCGGTTTCGATCAAGGAGCAGACGCCCCTGAATAAGGGACGAATGCCGCCCGCCCTTGGAAAGCGGGACTGCGGGACCACAAGCCGCGCGCCCATCCCCTCGGGTTGACGGGTGCACGCGCGAACGCGTCCTGGCGGAACAGCGTAACCCGACGCACATCCGCACCGAAACAGACCAATTGAGGACAATTGAGGCCAATTGGGTCTAATTAAGACTAATTGAGGTCAATTAGGCCAGTTGAGGCCAATTGAGGCCAATTAAGGCTAACTGAGGTCGATTGAGGTCAATTGGGCCAATTAGGACAATTGAGGCCAGTTGAGGTCTATTGGCGCCAATTAGACCAATTGATGCTAATTAGACTAATGAGACCCATTAGGCTAATTAGGCAAATTGAGTCAAATTGAGGCCAATTATTCTAATTAGCCTAATTGAGGCCAATTGGGACCAATCGAGGCCAATTGAGGCCAATTGAGGCCAATTGGTGCCAATTGAAACCAATTGAGGCCAATTGGTCCAATGGAGTCCAATTAGGCAAATTGAGGCCAATTGAGGCCAAATGAGGCCAAATGAGGCCAATTTGGACAAATGAGGCCAATTTAGCCCAATTGAGGCCAATTGTGGTTGATAGATGGTGCAAGACAAGCTATGAAGTGTCCTAGGATCCTTGTACATTGTTTGCATGTTGAGGACAGAGATCGACATAAGAAAAACTAGTGAATGTGGGGTGCAGATAGTGAAAATGAGAAGGAAGGGGGAAATGGTGAAGGTGTAACCTAAAGAGAACTTGTCTGAAAGAACTCTATCCACAATATTCCACAAAGGATGACCAATCATTTGATAAGTCAAGAATTAATAAAGAAGACAAAGGTTTCTAGAAAAACATTCCATTTAAGGCCTTATTCATTCTCTTGGTCCACTCCCTTTTCATTAGGCCTCTAATTCCATGCAATGGGTCATGTACACTCGTGTGTGTTCCGCCCTACTCATCAAGTTTACCTCTAACCCCTCAATGACCATTTGGGCCTTGATCATCATCATATCCTCCCTCCTTAAAAGGATTCTTCTTAGAATCTCAAAATTCAAAGGGAGAAAGATCAGAAACATTCAATGTGGCACTAACATTCCAATACTTATTGGGCAACTCAATCTTGTAGGCATTATCATTGATATTTTCTAAGAATTAGAAAAGGACCATATCCTTGTGGATAAAGTTTTTATTTTTGTTTCTCTAGGAACCTATCCTTATTCAAGTGTACCCACACCCATTTTCCAGGTTGAAACACCAATTTTCACAGACCTTTGTTGGCATGTTTCTCCACTTTTTCATTATTTCACTCAATGTTGTTATTTACCTTTGCATTAAACTACATCACACACTTTTTCTTTTTTCACCTTCAATATTAGAAATTTTTTTTGTAGGAAAAGGTAAAACATCATGTAGAGTCAATGGGTTAAAATCATAAAAAACTTTAAATGGTGAATAATTAGTAGTGTAGTGAACCGCTAGGTTATAAGAAAATTCAATGTTAGGAAAAAAACATTCCCAAGGATTCAATTTTTTCTAAGTATGGAACAAAACAATGTGGAATGTGTTCTATTGACCACCTCAGTTTGACCATCTGTTTGTGGGTGTGCGGTGGTGGAGAACAAAAGTTTGGTTCCAATTTTGTTTCACAATGTCCTCCAAAATGACTAATGAATTTGGCATCCCTATAACTCACAATGCTCTTGGGTAAGCCATGAAACCTAAAAATTTACTTTAAAAAAAAAATTAGAAATATGAGTTACATATTTGGTTTTAGAACAAGTAATAAAATTATCCATTTTACTAAACCTTTCCACCACCTCAAAGATGTTATCCTACCATGATCATGATCTTGGCATGACGAGCACAAGATCCATTGAAATTTCAACCCACGGATGAGATGCAATAGGAAAAGAGTTGTATAGACCATGTGGAAGCACTTTTGATTTTTATAGTTTACATACATTACAATTTTTACAAACACTAACCACATCCCTATGCATGTGAGGCCAATAAAAAAGTTCACTCAATAAGGCCAAAGTTTTATCTACCCCAAAATTCCCCATAAATCCACCAATATAATTTTATCAAACAATAAATTCACACATGGAACAAGATAGAAAACACAATTCTTTTTTTTTGAAAAATAAACCCATCATGTTTTTAAAAATCATTTTTCGCAAGTTTTTCATACAAATTTTAAATTTCAGAAAAATCAGCATCATTCTCGTACATTCTTTTCAAAATTTCAAAACCAAGTATTTTAGAATGCATAGAAGTGATAAGAGAGTATATCGTAGGAAAACATCGATGAAAACATTATTTTTTACTTGTTTATGATTAATTATGTAAGGAAATGTTTCAATGAATTCAATACATTTTTCATGCTACCTATTCAACTTTCCATGTGACTTAAGAAATTGTAGGCTTTCATTATCTGAATGGATCACAAATTCCCTTGGCCACATGTAAGGTTTCCAGTTTTTTAAAGTTTTTCTGAGGGAATATGATTCATCTTCATAGGTATATTTGTTCAATACAGCCCCATTAAGCTTCTCATAAAAGTAAGTGATGGTCATAGAGTCTTCACTAAAGTAGCCACAATTCCTATACCAGAGGCATCACACTCCACCTCATATACTTTATAAAAGTCAAACAGAATTAAGAGAGGTGAATTGGTCAACATAATTTTATGTGTGGATAAGGCATATTCTTAATCTTTTCCCCACTTGAAGAACACTCCTTTCTTGATAAACTCATTCAATGGTTGAGAAGTCCCTCTTGAACCTTCGGTAAAAACTCACAATTCCATGGAAGTTCCTCACCTCGTTGACATTATTCGGTGTTGGTCAGCCCCAAATTACCTTCACCTTCTCTTCATCAACCCTCATGCCATCAAATCCTACCACAAAACCAAGTAAAATAACCAAATTTAAAAAAATATACATTTTCCTATGTTTGAAAACAATCCATTTTTCCAAAGAGTCTCGAAAACATGTTTCAAATGTTCATGATGTTCATCAAGGCTCTTAGAATAAATGAGGATGTCATCAAAATAGACAACCAAATAATTCCCAATGAATGGTTGAAAAACATGATTCATTATGTTCATGAATGTACTTGGGGAATTAGTTATCCCAAAAGGAATAACTATCCATTCATACAACCCAAAATTATTTTTAAATGTAGTTTTCCATTCATCTCCCTCTTTCATTCTAATTTGACGGTATCCACTCATTAGGTCAATTTTAGTAAACAAACATGCACCACAGAGTTCATCAAGCATATAACAAAAATAATGAATGGGATAGGGATACTTTAATATGATTTTGTTGATAGCTCTCTAATCAACACACATTCTCTACATACCATCATTTTTTGGGAAATGAATTATTAGCACCGCACAAGTACTTAAGCTCTCTTAGAAAAATACCTTAATTAGAAATTCTTCCACTTGCCATTGGATTTATTGAGTATCATCCAGGTTATCCCAATAATCTGGCTGATTGGGAAGTGTTTCTCTGGGAAGGAAGTCAATGTGGCGATCGATACCCTGCATGGGAGGTAAGCCGTTAGGAACTTCCTCGAGAAACATGTCACCAAATTCTAACAAAAGAGACACAACACTAGAAGTAATTGATGTGTTAAGAGAGTTAGTGGTAAAATATACTCCCTTTAATAGAATCAAGAATGTTTCCTCCCCCTCTAAAGCACTATCTATCTCTTTTTTTCCTTAAAAAACACACTTTTCCCTCAATACTCCTATTTTCACTCTTATTTTCACTCTTGTTTTCAAATCTTTTCTTTACCTAATTTATTTTTATGTTATTCATAACTCGTATTTCACTCATTATATTTCCACTCTTCTAAATCTATCTTTTTTTTCTGTATTTTATTTTTCTCTCTTCTCACAATCTCTCTCAATCCTCACTTGGTCCTGATAATCTTTCAAAGGCCCCAATGGTGTAATAATAACCATCCTCCCATTATACTCAAAATAATAGTGGTTGGTTTATCTATCATGTGTGACCCTACTATAAAATTTCCATGGTCCTAACAACAAGATATGACTATCATACATTGGAACAACAACGCACATCACCTTGTCTTCATACTTCCCAATAGAAAATGGAACTTGTGATTGCTTAGTCACTTTGACATACCAACTATTATTTAACAATTAAATTCTATATGGCCTAGTATTTCTAGTCATAGATAATCTAAATTTATCAACCATCAAAATAATTTATATGTTTTTACAACTAACCCCATCAATAATCGTACTACAATCCTTTTCTTTGACAAGGAATATAGTATAAATAACATGCTCCTTTTTCTATTGATCATGTTCTCCTTCTGGTTGAGCACTCAAATCATGAATTGTCACAAGTATTTCTCCATGTACAGGTCTTTCTACTTCCACATTCGAATCATCCTCAGGTGGTGGAATTTCATTTTCACTTGATCTAACAGTAAAAACATCTCCATCATCCAAAATAATCATGGCCCTCTTGTTTGGGAATTGTGAGGAAAAAATTCCAAATCCTTGACATTTAAAACATTTAATATCACATGATTTGGAAACAACCTTACCCTCAATTTTACCTTTGTATTTTGGAAAGAATGGTTTTGGTTTTTTCACCTATTTTAAATATATTTTGGGTTCCATTACAACCTTTTGTGGTTTGTAATACTTGAACGTGAAAGAAGATTTTGAATCCTTACCATAAGATATAGGGAGAATCCTTCTTTCCTTTAGTTGAATCTCTGCTTTAGTATCCATTTGAAGTAGATCCTCTATGTCCAAGTAGTGGTGCATGTCCACGATGTCACAAATTTCATGGTTGAGGCCATTCACAAACCTTTCCATGGTAGCCTCTCATTCCTCATAAATATTAGTCTGAATCATGATGATCTCCATAACATTGTGATACTCCTTGACACTCATGGATCCTTGTTTTAAACCCTACAACTCGAGGAAAAAATCACGATAATAGTGGCTAGAAATGAACCTCTAACACATTACCACTTTTATCTCCTCCCAAGTGCAGATGGTTCTTTATCCACTTCATTTTAGACTCGCTTGAAGTTGGTCCCACCAAATAATCACACAGTTGGTGAATTCTATGACTTCCAACTTCACTTTTTTTTACTCTGATTCGTTCTGAAAACCAAAAACATGTTTGACCTTTCCTTCCCATTCCAAGTAAGTTTCGGTATCATTCTTGCCTTAGAATGAAGGGATCCTCAACCTAAATCCTCCAAGATCATTGGCTTGCCTCTATGGTGGTTGGTTTATCTGAATTGGAAACTTTTGAAAATCAGAGCAATCCTCCCCATATCTAATGACCTGCCTACTTAGTGGTTCTCTAGAATTGGAAGGGGATTACAATTCATCCATCCCCGCATTAAACCATTGGAATTGTTCTTGTATAGACATCATAAACAACTTAATGTATACTTCATTGGTGTTACTCGCCTATTCCATTTAGGAATCCTATGAGAAAAATTAACGAGAAAGAAAAATGGACCTCATACACTCAGTCATGTGTTTACACCCAAAAATAATATGTTCACTCGTGTTTCACTCAAATTGAATTTCTTAACAAAATGAAATACCCATGCCTTTTACCACCCAACTTGCTTCCTATAGCATTCTTACCCAATTTAGAAAAATCTAAAGGATCATTGAAATGTTGAAATCTCGAACTAAAATTAAAATATAAAATTCAAAACAGATTCAATATAAAAAACACGGTAAGGGGAAGAAAATAGATGAAGAATGGAAATGGGATGTAGAATTCAAAATGTTGTAATTTTTTTTAGACTTAATTTTTTTTTAATTTTGATTTTTGGGCTCTTTTTTTAATAAATGCAGAAGCAACAAGATTAATTTTCAAAATTTAAATATTTGAGAAGCAATAATTTTTTACATGAAATGAAATCAATGTTATATTTTTGGGGTTTTAAAATTGAAAAAATTGTAACAAAAATTGAACCCATTGTATCTCATGATTTATAGATTTGATTTCAATGATTTGAGATGGATAAGAAAGAAAAGGTTATCAACTATAAGAATAAATCCTCTACGTCTGAAATGATGAATAAATGAAATTTGTATATGAAGAAGAAAATGGACCAGAATTTATGTTGGACCAATTCAAAGAAAAATGAAGAATGAAAAAGTGATAAGAAAGAAAGAACATGATTTCTTAAAAGTGGGATCTGATACCAAATGATACGCAATGAAAGACCCACTAGTAATTGTCCTAGGAACCATGCAAAATGTTCGCGTGTTGAGAACCCTTATTGCCGAAAAAAACAATTAAATGTGGTTTACAGATAGTGAAAATGAGAAGGTAGATGGAAATAGCCAAGGTAGAACCCAAAGAGAAATTGACTCAAAGAAATATATCCACAAGATGCCACAAAGGATTTCCAATCCTTTGATAATTCAATAATTAAGCAAGAACAAAAAGGTTTCAAGCAATACTCACCATAATAACAGTACCATCATTCACAATGTTTCACGAGCTCAAGGGGTGGCAATTTATAGCCAAAGAGAGAATTAAATTCATATCACACCATGGGTTGGCTCTTTAAATTAGTATAATACCTAGTTTCCATAGTAAAACATTATAAAGGATTTTTTTGACAACTTTGGCACTTGACCATGGATTTAGGAGACAAGTAGTGCACCCTTTTGGAAAAGTAAAGACATGTAGCCCACCTCTTGACATTAAAGATTCCATCGTGGCATGGGTTTGAAATTTGTAGTACACCATGGGTTGGGTTTTTAAAAGCATGTTTGGGCCTTAATTAAAGTAATTATAGGCATGTATGTTACTCCTAAGAAAGGGTGTTGGGGAGCTTCTTGGAATTCCATGATTAATCCATTTAAGGCATTCTTTATTCTCTTGGTCCACTCCCTTGTCATTGGGTCTCCAATTCGACACAATGGCTCATGTAAACTCATGTATTTTCCACCCTCCTCATCAAGTCCACCTCTAAGCCCTCAATCCTCATGTGTGCCATGATCCTAATCAAAGGAAAACTAGTCCAATTCAGGCCAATTGAGTCCAATTGTCTCCAATTGGACTAATTGAGGCCAATTGAGACTAATTAGGCCGATTGAGACCAACTGAGGCCATTTGATGCCAATTGAGGTCAATTTGGTCAATTTGGCCAATTAGGCCAATTGATGCCAACTATGACAATTGAGGATAATTGAGGATAATTGAGGTCAATTGAGGCCAATTAAGGCTAATTAGGCCAATTAATTCAACTGAGACCAATTGAGGCCAATTGAGGATAATTTAGGCTAATTAGACCAATTGATGCTAATTGAGGCTAGTTAGGCCAATTGAGGCCAATTGAGGCCCATTGTGGCCAATCGAGACCAATTAGGCCAATTGAGACCAATTAGGCCAACTGAGAGAAATTAGGCCCATTGACGCCAATTGAGGCCAATTGAGGCCAATTAGGTCAATTAAGGCCAATAAGAAAAATACGGACAATTGAGGTCAATTAGGCTAATTGAGGCCAGTTTGGGAAATTAATGCCAATTAAGGCCAGTTGATACCAATTAGGCTAATTGAGCCCAATTAAGCCAAATTGTGGCTAATTAGACCAATTGGGCCCAATTGGAGCCAACTAGGACAATTGAGGCCAATCAAGGCCAATTAGGCCAATTGAGGCCAATTGATGCCAATTAATCCAATTGAGGCCAATTGATGCCAATTCAAGCCAATTGAGGCCAATTGAGGTTAATTAGGACAATTGAGGCCAATTAGGCTAATTGACGCCAATTGTGATCAATTGGGGTTTTAAAAGCATGTTTGGGCCTTAATTTAAGTAATTATAGGCATGTATGTTACCCCTAAGAAAGGGTGTTGGGGCTCTTCTTGTAATTCCAAGATTAACCCATTTAAGGCCTACTTAATTCTCTTGGTCTACTCCCTTGTCATTGGCTCTCCAATTCCACACAATGAGTCGTGTAAACTCATGTGTGTTCCACCCTCCCCATCAAGTCCACCTCTAACCCCTCAATCCTCATGTGTGCCATGATCCTCATCAGAGGAAAACTAGGATAATTCAGGCCAATTGAGACAAATTGTGGCCAATCAGACTAATTGAGGACAATTGAATCCAATTAGGCCGATTGAGGCTAACTGAGTCCATTTGATGCTAATTGAGGCTAATTGAGGTCAATTGAGGCCAATTGAGGCCAATTAGCCTAATTAATCCAACTAAGACCAATTGAGGCCAATTGAGGATAATTGAGGCCAATTAGGCCAAATGAGGCTAGTTAGGCCAATTGAGGCCCATTGTGGCCAATTGAGACCAATTAGGCCAATTGAGCCCAATTAGGCCAACTGAGGGCAATTAGGCCCATTGACACTAATTGAGGCCAATTGAGGCCAATTAGGCCAATTGAGGCCAATAAGACCAATTATGCTAATTGAGGCCAATTATGCTAATTGAGGCCAGTTAGAGAAATTGATGCCAATAGAGGACAATTCAGGATAATTAGGCTAATTGAGGCTAATTGAGCCCAATTGAGGCCAATTAGACCTATTGGGCCCAATTGGAGCCAACTAGGACAATTGAGGCCAATCGAGGCCAATTAAGCCAATCAAGGCCAATTGATGCCAATTAAGCCAATTGAGGCCAATTGAGTCCAATTGGGACAATTCAAGCCAATTGAGGCCAATTGAGGTTAATTAGGCCAATTGAGGCCAATTAGGTAAATTTACGCCAATTGTCGCCAACTAGAAAATTGAGGCCAATTGAGGATAGTGTGGCCAACGAGGCCAATTTAGGCCAATTTAGGCTATTTGTGTCCAATTTGGCCAATTGAGCTCAATTGATCCCAATTAAGGCTAATTCAGACCAATTGATGCAAATCGAAGCACATTAGGACAATTAGGCCAATTAGGCCAATTGAGACTAGTTAGGCAAATTGAGGCCAATTAATGAAAACTGAGGCCAATTGGGTAAATTGATGAAAATTAGGCCAATTGAGGGAAATTTAGGCCAATTTAGCGAATTGATGCCAATTGAGGCCAATTCAGCCAATTAGGTCAATTGAAGCCAATTGAAGCGAATTGTGGCCAATTGAGGTGAATTAATCCAATTGAGGCCAATTAGGCCAATTGAGGCCAATTGGGCCAATATAGCCAATTGAGGATAATTGAGGCCAATTAGGACCATTAGTCCAATTAAGGAAAATTGAGCTCAATTGAGGCTAATTGAGCCCATTAAGGCCAATTGAGGCCAATTTGTCAAATTGAGGCCAATTAGGCCAATTATGCTAATCAAGGACCAATTGAGCCCAATTGAATCCAATTAAGCCACTAGAGGTCAGTTAGGCCAATTGAGGCCAATCGAGACCAATTGATGCCAAACGAGGCCAATCAAGGCCAATTAGTCTAATTAGGTACATTGAGGCTAATTGAGGCAAACTGCGACAAATTGAGGCTAATTGCGGCCAATTGGGGCCAATTGTGACCAATTGCAGCAATTGAGGTGAATTGAGGCAAATTGAGGCCAATTAGGCCAATTAGGCACATTGAGGCCAATTGAGGCCAATTGAGTCCAATAGAGCCTAATTGAGCCCAATTGAGGCTAATTGAGGCCAATTGAGGCAATGGAGTCCAATTGAGGCAAATTGTGGAAAATTAATGCCAATTGAGCCCAAATGAGGTCAATTGAGGCCAATTGAGGCCCATTGAGGCCAATTGAGTCCAATTGGGCCAATTAGGCCAGTTGAGGCCAGTTGAGGCCAGTTGAGGCCAAATAAGTCCAAATAGGTCAATTGAGGCCAACTGAGGCCAACTGAGGCTAATTGAGGCCAATTGAATCCAATTGAGGCCGATAATGCCAATTGAGGCCAATTAAGAGGAATTGAGACTAATTGAGGCCAATTGAGACCACTTGAAGCAAATTGATGCCAAAGAAGCCAATTGAGGCTAATTTTGGCCCATTTATACCAATTGAGTTCAATTGATGCCAATTAGGCCAATTGTTCCAAATTGAGGCAAATTGATGTATATTAAGCCAATTGGGGCCAATTGAGGCCAATTAAGGGAAATTGAGGTCAATTGAGTCCAATTAGTCCAATTGAGGCCAATTGAGATCAATTTGTCTAATTTTTCCCATTGAGGCCAATTGAGGCCTTTGAGGCCAACTAGCTCGATTTAGGCCAGTTAAGAAAATTAGGACCAATTAGGTGACTTGAGGCCAATTTATTTCAATTAGGCAATTGATGTTAATTAGGCCAATTTAGGTCAATTGAGGCCAATTTGTCCAATTAGTCCAATTGGGGCTAATTGAAGCCAATTACGGCCTATTGAGGCCAATTGCAGCCAATTTAGGCCAATCAAGGCCAATTCGGCCAATTGATGCTAATTAGGCCAATTTAGACCAAATAGTCCAATTAGGCCAATTGAGGCCAATTGAGGCCAATTGAGGCCAATTGAGGCCAACTGAGACAAATTAGGCCAATTGAGGCCAATTAGGCCAATTATGCCATTTAGGCTAATTGAGCCCAATTGAAGCCAATTGAGGTGAATTGAGGCTAATTATACCAATTGAGACCAATTGAGGCCAATTGAGGCTAATTGAGGCCAATTAGGCCAATTAGACCAATTAAGGCCAATTAGGACAATTGATGCCTATTGAGGCCAATTAAGTCAATTGAGGCCAACTGAGGCTAATTGAGGCAGATTAAGACAATTGATGCCCATTTATCATCATTGACGCCAATTGAGATCAATTGAGGCCAATTAGGCCAATTGAGGCCCATTGAGGCCCATTGATGCCAACTAGGCTAATTAGGAAAATGAAGGCCAATTGAGGGAAATTAGGTCCAATTGAGAAAAATTGGGCCCAATTGAGTGAAATTAGGCCAGTTAGGCCAATTGAGTCTAATTGAGGACAATTGAAAACAATTATGCCAGTTAGGATAGTTGAGACCAATTGTGGCCAATTGAGGCCCAATGTGTCCAATTGAGGACAACTGAGGACAATTATGTCAATTGAGGCCAATTCCGAACAATTGAGGCCAATTGGGGCCAATTGAGGCCAGTTGATGCCAATTAGACTAATTAAGCTAGTTGATGCCAATTGAGGCCAATTGAGGCCAATTAAGCCAATTTTGGCCAATTTTGGCCAATTGATGTCAATTGAGGCCAATTGAGGCCAATTGAGGCCAATTGAGGCCAATTGATGTCAATTGAGTCTAATGAGGCCAATTCAGTCCAACTAGGCCAATTGAGGCCAATTGAAGTCAATTGAGGCCAGTAGAGGTCAATTGAGTCTAATTGAGGATAATTAGACCAATTGAGGCCAATTATGGCAATTGAGGCGAATTAAGGCCAACTATGCCAATTGTGGCCAATTAGGCCAATTGAGGCCAATTGAAGTCAATTGAGGCCAATAGAGGTCAATTGAGGCCAATTGAGGATAATTAGACCAATTAGACCAATTGAGGCCAATTGAGGCCAATTTAGGTGAATTAAGGCCAACTAGGCCAATTGAGGCCAATTAGGCCAACTGAGACCAATTACACAAATTGAGTCTAATTGAAGACAACTGAGGCCAGTTTGATCAGTTGGGACCAATTAAGCCAATTGAGAGCAATTATGGCCAATTTGGCTATTTCAAACCAATTGAGACCAATTCAACTAATTACGCCAATTGATTTCAATTGAGGCCAATTGTGGAAAATTGAGACCAATTATAAAAATTGAGTCAAATTAGGTAAATTGAGTCAAATTAGGTTTATTGGGACCAATTGAGGCTAATTGAGGCCAATTGGGCCATAGAGCAAATTGAGGCTAATTGAGAATAATTGGGCCAATTGAGGAAAATTAGGCCAATTGAGAACAATTGAAGCAAATTGAGCTCAATTGAGGCTAATTGAGGCCATTAAGGCCAATTGGGGTCAATTGGGGCCAATTGAGGATAATTATTCTAATTGAGTCCAATTAATCCAATTTGGCCTATTGAGACCAATTGAGACCAACTGAGGCCAATTGATGCTAATTGTTGCCAATTAGGACAATTGTGGTCAATTAATTTAGGACAATTAGGCCAATTGAGGCCCATTGATGCCAATTGAGGCTAATATAGGCCAATTGGGGCCAATTAGACTAGTTAGGCCAATTGAGGCCAATTAGGCCAATTGAGGGTAATTGAGGCCAATTAGACCAATTAGTCCAATTGATGGAAATTGAGGCCAATTTATCTAATTGAGTCCAATTGAGGACAATTTGGCCAATTTGGCCAATTGAGGCTAATTGTGGGAAATTGAGATGAATTGAAGCCAATTGTGGCCAATTGAGTCCAATTACGGCCAATTGAGGCCAATGGGGCTAATAGAGCCAATTGAGGCCAATTTGGCCAATTAGGCTAATTGATATCAATTGAGGATAATTGAGGAAATTAAGGATAATTAAATCCAATTGAGGCCAATTATTGCAATTGAGGCTAGTAATTCCAATTTAGGCCTATTAAGGCCAATTAGTCCAATTTGGCTAATTAAGGAAAATTGAGACCAATTGAGGCCAATTGAGACCAATTGATTCCAATTGAATCCAATTGATGCCAATCATGGCCAATTGAGCCCAATTAGTCCATTTGAGCCCAATTAGGTCAATTGAGGCCAATTCAAGCCAATTGATCCAATTAGGCCAATTGTGGCCAATTAGGTCAATTGAGGCCAACTGAGCCCAATTAGGGCCAATTAAGCTAATTAAGGCCAATTTTCCCAATTTGGCCAATTGGGGCCAATTGGGGCCAATTAGGACAATTGAGTAGAGTTGTGGTCAATTAGGGTAATTAGGCTAATTTGGGTCAGTAAGGATTTCAGGTCACCTTATGGCCTTCGGGCCACCATAAGTCATACAGACCATGTCACAACCTACCTTCTTCAAGATGAGGGAAGGGGTAGCAGAGTGGAATGACCTTCAAGATTAAAGAAGGATAACGAACCCCGATTCCTGCCTCCGATATGCCCCAGGGTAGAGACTAGAACCAAGGGTTGGTAAACATTCTCACTATGAGGGGAGGAATTACCCTATTTGATGAAAAATATCGGGAGATAAGATGGTTCATCCCAAAAAACTCCAAGCACTATATATATATTAAAACCTACAAACATCCCACATGCATGTTTAAACAAAACTACTACAAGGTACAAAAAAAGCTCCAAATAAAATACCTAAAACAATCTAAGCAATGATACAACAACTGTCCAATGAATGAGATAGTAAAGTCCAGGATAGTCCCCTTAGTCCCCCTGTAAACTTGAAAATATTTTTACAAATGCAGGGTTAGTAAACAAGTAAACTCAGTAGGAAATGCCAAAGTTTCTCATGCACAAGTGGGAGAAGAATACTAATTCCTCGGTGAAAAAATATTATAAATTCAAAGCACTTATCAAGGAATACTAACCACCCCAGCCTCACCAAGGAACACTTAACAAATAACACAAGTAAAGTAAAGTAATATAATAAGCACATTGATATTTGGGTACCCTGCACCACTTCCCACTAGCTAACTGCTCAACCATAATGTCGAATGTCCTGACACTACCATGATCTTTTACATGCCTCATATCACAACCTACCTGTAGACAACTTGGACACAACACATCTTGCCTGTAGACACTGGGCCACACCACAACACACACCACATGCAGACACCTGAGCCACAAACCAACACCCCATCCCGAAGACACCTGGGAAACAAAACACCTCTCACACAACGTATACCATGCATATGGTAATAAACCTCAAGACATTACAACCTGCTTGAAAAGTCTTGGGTGATCAATGCCCATAAGAGGGAGTAGGGAAAAGTCCGGTAACCAACCATCCATCCTCCCACCACGATGTTGGGAAGACACCCTTCCCTATGGGATAGGGGTTTTTGGCACATGGTTCTCAGAAAGGGTGCAGTGCATAAATAAAAAACAAGGAAAATGTACATGTTTATATATAATAGATACTAAAAACTCATCCCATCCTATGGGTTTTCAAAGAAACCAACCAATCCACACACAGAAAACCGTACTTACTACTAGCTCTAGATTCAAAAACACACAGATAGCTACAACACAAATTCATGACCCAATCAATTTATTTTTCCAATTATCATCCTTCATTAAGAAATTCATGCATTCATTCCATCTATACTCGAGAAACTACCAACCACTGTGAAGAGTCATAAACCCACCACAAAACAACATCACAAAAAGACCACACAATGGAAAAAAAATGCAACACAACAACCCACTTCATCATCTTATTCAAAGTCATTCCTTCCAAACCATCCTCCAAAAATAGAATAGTCGTTGTCCCACAGCCACACCCAACACAACCAAAAACACAACTATCACACCATGAGATTGATGTCTCACTACAAAAATGCCATAAACCCACAAAAGTAACATAACCCAGATGCAGTACCACTTCCTACAAGTTCATCCATTGCACAACCAACCTTCCAACCTGAGGTTCCATTGAACCTCCTACACCACCCCATTCATACATCCACACCACCACACAACCCAAAAAAATAACAAGACCGAACAAAACCACACATAACACACAACCACACCAACAAGCAAGGTGTAATCAATTTTATCCAACAATTTTTCTTTAATTCCACTTTAATTTACCGGGGTGATCACAGAATAAGTTTGAGCCTGGGGAATCCATTATTTAGCTAGATATACGTGATTAATCAGGTTTATATTGGAAGAAATTATTCACATAAAACAACAACATGTATTCATAAACATCAACTGTGGGAAAGAAAAGGCCACCAACGACAATGATTATCAGAAGGTCTTATAACCCAAAAAGTTCACGACATGGATCAATGATAACAGGTAAAAACAATATACACATCAACATCATCTTCACCATCATTTATTACAAAGGTTACTAGTTTGATTATTCTTTGTAGAAGTTTGGGTTTAACCATACTCACAGATAAAAATTGTCATACCCACCATGCATGATACAAAAAAGGAAGAGAGATGAAGTAATTCCCTAAGTTGAAGAAAAGGTGATCACAGATCCTCCTTGATCCAAAAAAGGGGGGTCGTGCAAGTAGCATGAAGGGACTCCAATGGAATCTAGGGTGATTGGTTCAATGTGACTCCTTGGGGAAGAGAAGTTCTTGGCACATCAAGAGGAAACAGAAGGATATGGGGAAGTGAGGATCTCTTCTTAAGAAAAGGAAAAATCCTAAAATCATTTAGATGATTTCAAAGTACTTAAAATTCAAGTCATGGACTTGACTATGGAGTTGGGATGTTTAAATGTTTGGGGAATGTCAAGGCATTTAAGATAAAATAATTATCCTCAGATACGATGGAAATGGCTTCATAAATGGACAAACAATTATAGGTTCTGTATTTAACATCAAAGATGTGGAACTGGAAAACTGGGAAAGGCTGAAAAAAGACTCACCATTGGGTGAGCCACTGGTGTGAGTTACTAGTGGTGATCTACTATTTAGTGAGTCACCATTCGATGAGTCACCATTCTGTGAGTCACCATTCGGTGAGCCACCATTCGGTGAGCCACCATTCGGTTAGCCACCATTCAGTGAGCTGCCATTTAGAGGGTCACAATTTAGTGAGCTACTGTTCAGTGAGTCACCATTCGGTGAGTCACTGTTGTGACTCACCAGTTGGAAAAATTGGAAAACTGACAAACTCTTGAAACAAGCCAATGTGAGCTTCAAGAACACCTCTAATACTAGATTTCCACAAAGGAATAGACTAGGGGGGTTCAGAATATTACATTAGATACCTCTCAAACTATAATTTCCCTCGAGAATTTAAAACCAATCCCAGAAGAAAGAGGGTCCGGAAAACCACCCATAAGATAACTCTCAAGGATAAACTACCTGTTTTCTTGAAAGATGGAGTGATATCTAGACACCAAAGAACACCTCCTCTGAAATTTTCACTAACCCAAATGACCAGAAGGCACCCTTCATGAGTACAAAACAGAAACACTTCTTGAACTCATGAGGCAGGGAATTCCTTCTCCTATGTCAATATATTATCCGCTCTGGGTGGCACCGACTCACCCACATGGGTTTAATCATATCTCAATTAATGTGTCTTGATTTGGAATTGGAGGTCACTACCTCCTCATGGTTAGGACTCTATCACACATTATAAAAAAAGGAAATAACTCATCCTATAGAAAATAAGGTTCAAACATTACATCAAAAGAAAAGCACACAAGCACATCAAAACAAGTCCGAGTACTGGGCACACATTTGTGCTTCTGGTTCCCAAGTTCTCAACTCTAGGCCACCATGCCTCCACAACACAGGAACCAGAGGAATATTATTCCCACGAAGCACCTTCTCTCGATGATCCTAGATCTCCACTGGCCTCTCAAAAAATAGTTCATCACCCTCAATATCTGACTATCCCCAGTCAATGATGTGGGATTCATCATGTAGATGCCAACGAATATGGAGACGTGGAAGACATTGTGGATTCTATCCAACTATGGTGGAAAATCCAACTGATACGCCACCTCACCAACTCTACCAAACACCTCAAAAGGCCCGATAAACCTATGAGAAAGATTAGTTTACTTACCAATCCTCTGCTGGCCACGTCTAGGGGAGACCTTCAGTAACACATGGTCTCCATCCTCGAACTCCGAGGGCCTCCTCCTACGATAAACATATGACTTCTTCTGATCCTGTGTTACCTTCGTCCTCTCACGAACTAGATAAACCTTCTCAATCATGATTTTTACTACATCTGTACCAAGAATAGTTGTCTCCCCAACCTCTGTATAGCAAAAATGTGAACGACAAAACCTCCCATACAAAGCTTCAAACAAATTCATACCAATGGAAGAGTGATAAATATTATTGTAAGCTAACTCTGCCAAGGGAAAGTGTCATACCCATGATCCATCAAAGTATAGAACACACGGTTGTAGTATATCCTCTATCATCTGGATGATCTGCTCTATTTTCTCATTCATTTGAGGGTATAAAGTAGCGATGAGGCATAACTGAGTGCCAAAAATCATGAAAAAATCCCCTCAATACCCGTGAGGTAAAGTGTGTGTCTTGATTTTAGGTGATGGACCTTAGGACCCAATGAATCCGCACCACCTCATCCACATACCTTCGCACCAAGGCATCCACAGTGCTTGACTCCTTGATCACTAAGAAGTGAACTGATTTTTTCATTTGATTCACCACTACCCAGATAGCATTGGAGCCTCCCTAAACACTCATTAGTCATGTGACAAAATCCATCAAGATTTCATCCCACTTCTACTCAGGAACATGCAAGGGATGAAAAAACCCACAAGGAACATGGTGTTCAGCCTTCACCTACTCGAACATTGGGCACCTGGCTACAAACTCCTCCACTACACACTTCATCCCAAGCCACCATAACTATTTCATTAAGCCTCATTACATCTTGAAAACACTTGTGTGTAAAACTATGGATGATCTATGAAACCCATAGAGAACTCATTCATGCATCACTATCGGGAAAAACAGATTCCCATGGAACAAAATCTGATTCTGACCATCCTCTGGACATCCCTCAAGAGCATCTCTCTGTTCAACATGATCATGCATCACCTCTGCCACCGAGTATCCCCAATGTGACTCCTCCACATTTAATTCTAGATAAGATTGTACTATCATCTGAAACAAACATCCTCTGACAAAATCCATACCTGAATCCAAGTGCAAGGTAGATAACCCCTCCATTGCCTTCTAAGAATTCACATATTCTCGAACTACTTCTCTCTACAATTTCCTACTCAAGGAATCGTCCACAACATTCCCGTTACCTAAGGTGTAAGAGATATTGATGTCGTAGTCCTGGAGAAACTCCATCCAAATTAGTTGTTTCAAGTTTAGATCTCACTAAGAAAAGATATACATCAACCTCTTGTGATTTTTGGAGACCACAAAGCACTCCCCAATGAGGTAATTCCACCAAAACTTTAGTGAAAACACAACCGCTGCAAGATCCAGATCATGGGTGGCATAATTACATTTGTGGGGACATAAATTCCTAGACCCATAATATATCATTCCCTGATACTGCATTAGCACACATATCATCACAGAACACCTTGGGCATCATTCCTTCCCCTAGCAGCAGAAGCACTGGAGCACTAACCAACTTACCCTTTAGATATGTGAAATATGGATGACATTGCTCACTCTACACAAAATCATGGTCCTTCTGAGTCAAACCTATCAACAGAGCCACTGCTCAAGAGAATTTAGGTAAGAATATATAGTAATATCCCAACAGACCAAGAAAACTAAAAAAAATCACCACATTCTTGGGAGTTACCCAAGAAACAACTGCCTAGAACTTTTAAGGTTTCATTTCTATCCCCTACTAAGACACCACATGTCCAAGGAAGTGCACCTATCTTGTGCAGAACTTACACTTGGAAAAATTCGCATAGATATGGTGGTTCTAAAGAACCTCCAAGATGGCCTTGAAATTCTCAGCGTGCTCCTCTAATAAATTCGAGTTGATAAGGATTTTTTTGATGAACATGATGATGAATTAGTACAGGAACTCACAGACGATAGATTTCATTATCCCCATGAACATAGTTGGTGCATTCGTAACACTGAACAACATGACCATGAACTCTAAGTTAACATATATTCTCCTAAAAGTAGTCTTCAAAATTTCACTCTCCTTCACCCTTAACTGGTGATGTCCAGACCATAGATCGATCTTAGAGAACCAACTTTCTCCCCTCAACTGGTTGAAAATATCATCTATCCTTGGAAGGGGTAACAGTTCTGGATCGTCACCTGTTTTAACCTCTAGTAGTCTATGCACAGCCGGAGACCACCATCTCCCTTCTTCACAAACAAGACCAGAGTACCCCTTGGTGACACACTATTCCTGATAATTCCCTTCCTCATTAGATCATCAATCTGAATCTGCATCTCCCACAGCTTAGAGGTTGTCATCTGATAGGGATCCATTGAAATTGGATGAGCACTAGGTGGCATGTCTATCCTGAACTCAACGTCACATCGATGGGGTAGAGTCACAACCTCCTTAGGTAAAACATCCAAGAACTCACAAACAACTATGGGAACCTCCACTATTGTAGTATCCACCGACTCCATTGACAGTGCGGCCAACAAAGAGAGAAGAGGCTCCATATGATGAATACCCACCTGGAAACTCCACTCTCCAATGAAAACCACACATCATCCATCCACATCTGAAAACACGACTCGACTCCAATATAATCTGATAATGGCAGACACATAAAACAACTATTCGATGACAAGGATCACATCGTATGGCTGCATATGCTGTAGAAATAAATACCCACTGGACTGATGCAACCCCAACATCAGTCTACATCCCCAGCAAACATCAAGTAACTAGTTTGACCTATTACTCGAATACTCAAAACCAGGGGCACAGAATGTCTCTCTATGTATATTACCAAGGAATGGGATAGTATGATTGCAAAAAAGGAGTGTGAAGTTCTTGAATAAAAAACAGAACATGCAAGAGTACTGAACAAACTGATCGTACCTAAAACGACCTTCGAACCCGCTGGAACTGCTGCCTCTGTGGCATGTAGCTAACCATGACCAACTACTCTGACTCTCACATGATGGCTGCCTCCCTAACCATACCCTGGTCAAGGTCCCTGTAGAGCACCCTGAGGTCATCCATCTCCCCTTGGCAGAGCAGGAACCTATTATCCCTGCTACTGGAATGGCATGGCCAGTAACTGCTACTGAGGCGGGAGCTAAAACAGTCCACCTCCACTATACTAAGATCTAATTGTCACTAGTCACTGGATATAAAGGAATTAATGTCATCCTCAATAAAAACACATCAACTCCAAGACTATCAAAAAATAATGGGGGCTAGAAGGATGGAACTGGAACTGCTGAGGCAGACTCCCTACTAGCCAGAACCTTGAAGGTCCTGACGTCTGAGGCATGATTCTAGCGTCCTTCCCCTCGGAATAACTCATCTAGCCTCCATCCCACGCTAGACCTCCCCACGATTGAGTCCACTCGACTACCTCATCCTTCTTTTGAACCTCTAAGTATATCGGTAGGGTGAAGGGGGTAACTACGTACTGTAGTGAAGGACGAAGGGCCTCCTCCAAGCACCTCTCCTGTGACTCCTCATCCAAAAAGAGATCCGGGGAAAAGTGAAGGAGATAATTGAACATGGTCCCTAGTTCCCTCACTGA
This sequence comes from Viscum album, assembly GCA_963277665.1. Lineage (NCBI taxonomy): Eukaryota > Viridiplantae > Streptophyta > Magnoliopsida > Santalales > Viscaceae > Viscum > Viscum album. The sequence continues at coordinate 6,074,668 of CAUJRU010000003.1, forward strand.
CATACTACCCTATAGGAAGGAGATAAAATCTTACTTTTTCTCCACCTTCATGGATGAGGAAAGAAATTATTTCTATAATTCCTTCTTGAAGTTGACGCACTGAACATCAGCCTCCTTCCTCTCCACCAGATAATGCATCCAACCCTGAGGAACTGAACCTCACATCTAGATCACCTATAGAGGTACCTAGTAATATATCGGATTTTGGATCAATCTGAATTTGATCACCAGCTCCTCAAGCCAACTCTATGTCTCTGTGTCTGAAACGGTACCTTCGTACTTCCCCATCATCTATCGCTGGAAAGCACGAAGGGTCTTCTGCCATTGATCGCCTTCTCCATGGAGTCAACCCATCTCCAATATATTGATTCATCCTATTGGTCCTCTACTTCCTGCACTACATGTGAGCGATGTCCGGGTTCCATAGCTAAAAATATATAAAAGGAACTCCTAAGTCTGAGTGGTATGGAATTTTATTTTGAATTCATTTTAATTCATTATTTAATTTAAATTCCCCCAGAATTCCCGACATACATAAGAAAAAAAGTCATTTTGATGCATTCAGCTTCCCTAGGGTCTCTACCCTACAATTGGTGTCGCATCACATGGTCATTCAGTAGGATTAGAGTCCTATAATTGGATCACAGGGTGGCCTAAAATACCGTGTTCTAGTCGGTCTTCCCTGGCCTACATCATGTACCAAAGAACCTAACACTGTTGACCTACAATCCAATATAATAATCACTGTTCCTAACTCCAAGATCTATCCTATCTCTCAACCATCACATCTGATACGATTCTATCATGACCCGCCTTCTTCAAGATGAGGGAAGGGGCAACAGAGTGCCACAACCTTCCTTCCTAAAGCTGATAGATTGGTATTGACCCCCCAAGTCCCTCCTCCAATAGGGAAATGGTGGTGACTAGCACTAAGGGTGGGTAAACATTCTCACAAATATAGGAGACATTACCCTTTTTAATGAAAATGATCAGGAAATAAGATGGTTCGTCCCAAACAACTCTAATAACTGCATATATAATAACACAAAAAACCATCCCACATGCATGTTTAAACAAAACTGCTACAAGGTACAGCAAAATCTCCAAAGCAAATACCCAAAAAATATAAGAAGTGACACATAAACTATCCAATGTCTGAGCTAGTAAGGTCCAACACAGTCCTCATAGTCCTCTGGGAAACCTGAAAATAGGTTTATATACATTGGGTGACCATACAAGTACACTCAGTAAGAAAACCCAAAGTCTTTCATGAGCAAGTGGGAGATTCATAGTAATGCCCCTGTGAGAAAACCTTAGAACCACAAAACACCTATCAAGGAATACTAACCATCTCAGCCTCACCAAGGAACACTCACTAAATAATGAAAGTCAAGTAATGTAATATAACAAGCACATCGATATTTGGGTAACCCACACCACTTCCCATTGGTTAACTTCGCAAACTTAATGGCGAACATCCTGACACTACCACGCTCTTCCACATGCCTCATATCACAACCTTCCCACACACACCCAGGACACAACCACAACACATCATGCCCATAGACACCTAGGCCACAAGAACAACACATCCCGCCCACAAACACCTGGTCCAAAAACGATCACCTCATCCCAAAGAAACATTGGAAAAATTCATCTCTCACACAATGTATACCATACATCTAGTAACAAAACTCAATCCGTTACATCCTTAACGAAAATTATTGCATGATCAATTCCTAGAAGAGGGAGAAAAGAAAATTTAGGTAACCATCCATCCATCCTCCTTATGGGATATTGGGAAGACACCCTCCCCCATGAGATGGGGGTGTTCAGAAAATGGTGCTCAATAAGGGTGGGGTGCATAAATAAACCACAAGGAAAAGAATACGTGTTTATATATAATAGATACCAATCACTCAACCCATCTTATGGGTTTTCAAAGAAACTAACCAGTCCACACACACTGAACCGAACTCGCTGCTACCTCTAGATGCACAACCACACAAACATCCACAACCCAAACTCACAACTCAGCTAATTTATTTATCCAGTTATCATCCTTCATTAAGAAATTAATTTATTTATTACATCTATACTCTGAAAACTACTAACCAAAGTGAAGAGTCATAAACACACCAACAAACAACCTCACAGCAAGACCACACAAAGGAAGAAAAATACAGCACAACAACCCACTTCATCATCTTCTTCAAAGTCATTCCTCCCAAACCGTCCTACAAAACATAATAGTAATTATCCCACAACCACGCCCAACACAACCAAAAACACAACCATCACATCACCAGATTACAGTCCCGCTGCACAAATTCCCCTAACCCAGCAAAAGTAACATAACCCAAATATAGTCCCTCTGCCTACAACTTCATCCATTCCACAACCAACCTTCCAACCTGAGGTTCCACTACACCTCCTACCTCCCTCCTATTCAGACTGCCACACCACCACACAACCCACACAAGGCATAAGGCTGAACAGATCCGCACACAGCAGACAACCACACCAACAATCAATGTGTAATCAGTTTTATCCAACAATCATTCTTTAATTCCACTTTGATTTACTAGGGTGATCACAAAATAAGTTAGATCTTGGGGAATCCATTATTTATCTAGATATATGGGATTAATCAGATTGAAATTGGTAGAAATTATTCATAGGAAACTACAACATGTATTCATAAATATAAATTGTGTGCAAGAAATGACCACCAACAACCATGATTTTCAAAAGTCCTTACAAACCATACAGTTCACAAAATGGATCAAAGATAATAGGTAAAAACAATATTTACAAAAACATCATCTTCCCCCTCATTTGTTACTAAAGTTACAGTTCTAGTTATTCTTTGTTAAAGTCTGGGTTCAACTGTACTCATAGAGAATCATTGTTACACCCACCCCAAATGATACACAAAAGTAAGAGAGATGAAGGAATTCCCTACCTTAAAGAATAGACGATCATATATTATCCTTGTGCCAAAACAAGGGTCTCGTGCGAGCAGTAATAAGGTACTCCAAGGGAAAATTGAGTGATGGGTGTAGTGCGACTCCATGGGGAAGAGAAGTTTTGGGCGCACTGAGAGTAAACAGAAGGATATGAGGAAGAGAGGATGTTAGATAAAGAAAATGCTAGATCCTAAAATTTGGGAGACGATTTCAAAGTACATAAAAGCTGATTCATGTCCTTGACCATGTGGCTGGGCAGTTTCAAAGTCTTGGGAATGTTAAGAAATTTAAGATATAATAATTCTCCTTGAAGACAGTGGAAACGACTTCCAAAATGGTCAAACATTGATAGGTTTTTCATTTAACATAAAAGATATGGAACTAGAAAATTTGGGAAAGACTGTAAAATGAATCAAATTTGGGTGAGCCATCAGTACGAGTTACCGGCGGTGAGCCACAATTTGTTGAGTCACCGTTCAGTGAGTCACCGTTCGGTGAGGCAATGTTCAGTGAGGCACCATTTGGTGAGTCACCGTTCGGGGAGCCACCCTTCAGCGAGCCACCCTTTGGTGAGCCACTGTTCGGCGAGCCACAGTTCTGCGAGCAACCGTTTGGCAAGAAACCGCTCAACGAACCATTGTTTGGCGAGTCACCATTTACGATCAACCATTCAGGGAGCCACCATTTGGTGAGTGATTGTTCCATGCATTACCGTTTGGCGAGTCACCATTTGATGAGTCAATGTTTAGTGTGTCACCTTTCGGTGAGCTATAGTTCAGTGGAGAGCTGATCACGATGTAGAAGCTGGGGAGGAGCAATTTCATATAGTCATAGGCCGTAATTATTTCCTTAAAGGCCTTTAGGTTACATAATTTCATTAGGCCTATGGGCTATGTAAGGGTCCCCTTCAACACTTAAAAGGGGTATGATCAAAAATGAATAAAAAATGAAGGCCTTCAGGCCATTAAAGAAGGCTAATTGAGACCAATAGATCCCAATTAAAGCTAATTGAGCCCAATTGAGGCTAATTGAGCCCAATTAGGCAATTTGATCCAATTAGACCAATTGAGGCTAAGTAGTCCATGTAGGCCAATTGAGGCAAATTGAAGTCAATTAAGGCCAATTAAGGCTAATTGTTCCCAATCGAGGCCAATTGAGGCTAATTACATCCAATTGAGTCCAATTGAGGAAAATTAGGTATATTAAGTCCAATTGAGGCCAATTGAGGCCAATTAAGGCCAATTAGGTCAATTGAGGCAAATTAGGTCAATTGAGGCCAATAAGGTCAATTGAGGCTCATTGAGGTAAATTAGTCCAATTGAGGCCAATTAAGGCCAGTTGAGGTCAATTAGGCCAATTATGGAAATTAAGTCCAATCGAGGCCTATTGAGGCCTATTAGCTCAAGTGAGGCTAATTAAGAAAATTAGGCTAATTGGGCCACTTGAGGTCAATTAGAGATAATTTATGTCAATTTTTCCAATTGAGGCCAATTAGGTAATTGAGGATAATTGATTCCAATTAGGCCAATTAGGCCAATTTGTCCAATTGAGGCCAATTAGGGCCAATTGAGGCCAATTATAGCCTATTCAGGCCAATTGTATCCAATTGAGCCCAATCAAGGCCAATTGGTCCAATTGAGGACAATTGAGCCCAATTGAGGATAATTGAGGACAATTAGTTCAATTGAGGCCAATTAGGCCAATTAAGACCGATTAATCCAATTGAGGCAAATTAGTCAAATTGAGGCCAATTATCCATTATGGCCAATTGAGTCCAATTAGTCTATATAGGATAATTGAGCCCAATTGAGTCCAATTGAGGTCAATTGGGGAAAATTTGGACAATTAATTCCAATTGAGTCCAATTGAGGTCAATTAGGTCAATTGGGGCCAATTGAGGCCAATTGAGGAAAATTGAGGCCAATTGAGGCCAGTTAGGCCAAATAGACTAAATGAGGCAATTAGGTCAATTGAGGCCAATTAGACCAATTGTGGCCAATTGATGCCAATTGAGGCCAATTGAGACCAATTGAGGCCAATTGAGGCCAATTATGTCAATTAGGCCGATTAGGCCAATTGAGGTCAATTGAGGCAAAGTGAACCCAATTGAGGCCAATTGAGGTTAATTGAGGCCAATTAGGACAATTGATCCTAATTAAAGCCAGTTGAGGCCAATTAGTCTGATTTCTCCAATTGAGGCAAATTCAATTAGGCCAATTGAGACCAATTGAGGCAAATTAGTCCAATTGTGGTCAATTGTGGCCAATTGAGGCCAATAGATGAAAATTGAGGCCAATTGAGGTTAATTAGACCAATTGAGGCCAATTGAGTCCAATTAAGTCCAATTGAGTCCAATTAGAGCAATGAGGCCAATTCAGGACAATTGAGGCTAATTGTGGCAAATTAAACCAATTGAGTCCAATAAGATCAATTGAGACCAATTGATGACAATTTGGCCAATTTAGACCAATTGAGCCCAATTGAAGCTAATTGAGGCCAATTGATGACAATTGACGCCAATTCGGTCAATTGGGGCCAATTGAGGTCAATTAGGGGAATTAGGCCAATTGAGACCAATTGAGACCAACTAGTCCAATTGCGGCCAATTAGGCCAATTGAGGAAAATTGAGGCAAATTGAGGACAATTAGGTCAATTATAGCCAATTAAGGCCAATTAGGCCAATTGTAGTCAATTAGGCCAATTATTCCAATTGAGGCCAATTGTGCCCTATTACATCAATTGAGGTCAATTGCATTGAATTGAGTCCATTTTGGCCAATTGAGCTAATTTAGGCCAAATGAGACATTTTGAGGCCAATTAGGACAATTGAGGCCAATTAGGCCAATTGATGCCAATTATGCCATATTACATCAATTGAGGCCAATTGGGTTGAATTGAGGCCAATTAGGCCAATGGAGACTAATTGAGGCCAATTAGACCAATGGACACTAATTGAGGCCATTTAGGCCAATTGGGGCCAATTGGTGAGAATTGAATCCCATTGAGTCCAATTAGTCCAATTCATCCAATTGAGGCTAATTGAGTCTAATTAGTCCAATTAGGCCAATGGAGGACAATTAAGGCCAATTGAGGCCAATTGAGGTCAATTGAGTCAAATTGTGGCCAATTCGGCCAATTGATGCCAACTGAGGCCAATTTTGACAATTGAGACATTTTGAGGCCAATTAGTTAAATTAAGGTCAATTGAGGTAAATTGGTCCAAATTAGGCTAATTAGGCCAATTGAGACCAATTTGGCCAATTTGGCGAACTGAGGCCATTTCAGTCCAATTAAGAAAATTGATGTCCCTTGAGGACAATTCGGCCAACTGAGGCCAATTAGATGAATTGAGGTTATGTGAGGTCAATTTAGACTAATTAGGCCAATTGAGGTCAATTGCGACCAATTCGTCCAATTAAGCGAATTGAGGTCAATTGAGGCCAATTCGGCTAATTGAGGCCATTCAGCAAATTTATGCCAATTAGGCCAATTAGGTGAATTGAGTCCAATTCAGGACAATTCAGGCCAATTGAGGCCAATTAGGCCAATTAGGAAAATTAGGCCATTGAGGCAAATTTGGTCACTTAGGCCATTGAGACCAATTCGTTCATTGAGAATAATTAGTCCAATTAGGCCAATTATGCCAATTATTTCAATTAAACCAATTAAGCCCAATTAGGTCAATTGACACAAATTATGCTGATTAGGCCAATAGGGACAATTAGTAAATTAGGCCAGTTAGTCCATTTAGGTCAATTCAGCCATTGAGGCCAATTAGACCAATTAGGCCAATTAAGGACAATTTGGCAAATTGAGGCAAATTATGGAAAATTAGGCCAATTAATGCCAATTATGTCAATTGAGAACAATTCAGACAATTCCGCCAATTATTCAAATGAGTCCAAATCGGCCATTGGGGACAATTAAAGCTAATTATGAAAATTGATCAAAATTAAGGGCAATTAGGCCAATTAAGGCCAATTGTGGCTAATTGTGGCTAATTATGTCAATTGAGGGTAGTTAGAACAACTAGGATATTTAAGCCAACTTAGGGAAATTTGAGGAAAATTGTCGGCAATTTGGCCAATTAGACCAATAGAGTCCAATTGAGGCCAGTTGAGAGAAATTCAGCCAATTGAGGCCAATTAGGCAAATTGAAGCCAATTAGGCCAATTGGTACCAATTAGTCCAATTGAAGCCAGTTGAGCTCAATTGAGTCCAATTAGGTGAATTGATGCCAATATAGAGTCTAATTGAGGCCAATTGAGGCTAATTAGGCCAATTGTGGCCAATTAGGCAAATTAGGCCAATTCAGGCCAATTCAGGCCAATTGAGGCTAATTGTGGCCAATTAGACCTATTGTGACCAATTATGCCAATTATGTCAACTGAGTCTAATTGAGGCCAATTATGGCTAATTAGGCCAATTGAGACCAATTTAGACAAGTTGAGTCCAATTGAGACCAATTGAGCCCAATTGAGACCAAATAGGCCAATTGAGGCCAATTAGGCTAATTAAGCCAATTGAGCCCAATTGAGGCCCATTAATCCAAATCATCCAATTGAGGCCAATTGAGGCAAATTGAGCCAAATTGAGCCAATTGAAACCAATTAGTCCAGTTGAGGCCAATTGTGGCCAATTAGGTCAATTAAGCCAATTACATCCAATTGAGGCAAATTAGGCCAATTGAAGCCAATTGAGCTCAATTAGGCCGATTGAGATCAATTGAGGCCAATTGATGCCAATTAGGCGAATTAAGGCCAACTGGAGATAATTTTTCCAATTGAGACCAATTAGACAAATTGGCCAATTGAGGCCAATTGGGTCCAATTAAGTCCAATTGGTGCTAATTGAGGCCCATTGAGGCCAATAGAGGCCAATGAGGCCAATGAGACCAATTGAGACCAATTGAGGCACATCGACATGAATTGAGGACAATTAGGCCAATTGAGGCTAATTTAGGACGATTGAGGCCAATTGAGGCCAATTAGTCCAATTGAGGCCACTTAGGGCTGTTGAGGCCAGTTGAGGCCAATTGAGGATAATTAGCCAATTCATCCAAATGAGGCCAATTGAGGCTAATTAAGGCCAGTTGAGACCAATTAAGGCCAATTAAGGCTAATTGATGTCAATTGAGGGAAATTGAGACCAATAGAGGCCAATTTGGCCAATTGTGGCCAATTGCGATCAATTGAGTCCAATTAATCAAATTGTGTCCAATTGAGGTCAATTGAGGCCAACTGCGGACAATTGAGATGAATTGATGCCAATTAGGCCAATTGAGCCCAATTGATCCCAATTAGGCCAATTGAGACCAATTATGGCTAATTGTAGGTCAAATAGGCCAATTGAGGCCAACTGAGGCCAACTGAGGCCAACTGAGGATAATTAGGCCAATTAAGCCAATTGAGGCTAATTAGACAAATTGAGCCCAATTGAGAAAAATTGAGCCAAATTGATTCTACTTGAGCTCAATTGAGACAAATTGAGAAACATTAGGCCAATTGAGTCCAATTAGGCCAATTGAGGCCAATTGAAGCTAATTGAGGCCAATTGTGTCCAATTGAGACCAATTGTCCTATTGAGGAAAATTGATGAAAATTGCAAAAAACTAAGTCCAATTGAGGCCAACTGAGGCCAATTAGGCCAATTGAGCCCATTTGAGGTCAATTAGGCCAATTGAGCCAAATTAGACCAATTGAGGTCAACTGAGTCTAATTGAGTCCCATTAGGCCAATTGAGTTCCATTAGGCTGATTGAGACCAATTGAGGCCCATTTATTCTAATTGAGTCCAATTGAAGCCAATCGTGGCAAGATAGGCTAATTCAGGCAAATTAAGGCCAATTGTGGACAATTGAGTATAATTGAGGTAAATTAATGCCAATTAATTCCAATTGAGCCTAATTTAGTCAATTAAGGCCAATTGAGTCCAATTGAGGCCAATTGAGGCCAATTGTTACCAATTGAGGCCAATCAGAACAATGATGCCGATTGTGGCCAATTTGGAAAATTGAGGCCAATTAGGTCAATTGAGGATAATTAGGCCCACTAAGGCCAATTGAGGCCAATTAGACCAATTATGCCAAATGAGACCAATTGAGGCCAATTCGGACACTTGCGGTCAGTTAGGAAAATTGAGTCAAATTGTGGCCAGTTAGGCCAATTGAGCATAATTAGGCCAATTAAGGCCAATTTGGTGAATTGAGATCAATTGACCACAATTATTCCAATTAAGGCCAATTGGGGCCAATTATACAATTTGATGGCAATTGAGGTCAATTGGGACAATTGAGTCCAATTGACGCTAATTATGCCTAATGAGCCCAATTGAGACCAATTAGAAGAATTGAGGCCAATTAGGCCAGTTGTGGCCAATTGAGACCAATTGATGTCAATTAGACCAATTAGGCAAGTTGAGGACAATTGATTCCAATTGATCCCAATTAGGAAAATTGAGGCCAACTGAGGTCAATTGAGCCCAATTAGGGCCTATTGAGATGAATTAGGATAATTAAGCTAACTGAGACCAATTATTCCAATTAGGCCAGTAGAGTTTAATTGAGGCCAATTGTGGCTAATTACGTCAATTCGGCCACTTGAGTCCAATTGAGGGCGATTAAGCAAATTGAGACCAATTAGGCCAATTGAGTCCAATTGAGGGAAATTGGGTCCAATTGAGGCCAATCAGGCCAATTGAGGCCAACTAGGCCAATTAGGCCAATTGAGGGTAATTAAGGCCAATTGAGGCCAATTGAGGCCAGTTGAGGCCGATTAGTCCAATTGAGGCCAATTAAGGCTAGTTGAGGCCAATTAGGCTAATTGAGGCCAATTAAGGCCAATCAAGACCAATTGGGCCAATTAGGCCAAGTGAGGCCAATTGAGGCCAATTGAGGCAACTGAGGCCAATTGAGTCTAGTTGAGTTCAATTAGGCCAATTAGGCCAATTAGGCCAATTGAGGTCAATTGATTCCAATTAGGCCAATTAACGCCAATTGAGGCTAATTAGTCCAATTGATCTTATTGAGCCCAATTGAGTCCAATTGAGGCCAATTGAGGCAAATTAGGACAATTGAGCCCAATTGAGGCCAATTGAGCCTAATTGAGGCCAATTAGTCCAATTAGGCAAATTGATGCTAATTAAGTCCAATTGAGGCAAATTAGGCCGATTCAGCCAATTGGGGTCAATCTAATTAGGCCAATTGAGTCCAATTAGGCCAATTGAGTCCAATTGTGGCCAATTGATGCCAATAGAAGAAAATTGAGGTCTATTGGGCCAATTGAGGCCAATTAAGTCCAATTGAGTCCAATTGAGGCCAACTGTGACCAATTATACCAATGAGGCAAATTCAGGGAAATTGATGCTAATTGAGGAAAATTAGGCCAATTGAGACCTATAAGGCCAATTGAGACGAGTTGAGGAAAATTAGGCCAATTGAGGCCAATTGAGTCCAATTGAAGCCAATTGATTCCAATTGAGGTCAATTGAGGCCAATTGAGGCCAATTAGGGAAATTGAGGCCAATTGAGGCCAATTAGGTGAATTAGGCAAATTGAGGCTGATTGAGGCCAATTGGGGCCAATTAAGACCAATTAGGCCAATTTAGACCAATTATGCTAATTGTGGAAAATTGTTGCCAATTGAGAACAATTAGGTCAATTATGGCCAATTGAGGTCAATTAGGCCAATTGACGCCAATTGAGGTCTATTAAGCCAATTGTGCCAATTGTGGCTAATTGTGCCTAATTACGTCAATTGAGGCCAATTGTAGTGAATTCATTCCAATTAGGCCAATTGAGGTTAATTGAGGCCAAATGAGCCATTTAGAGGCCAATTAGGCCAATTGAGCCCAATTGAGTCCATTTGAGGCCAATTAGGCCAATAGAGACTAATTGAGGCCAATTGAGGCCAATTGATGAAAATATACGCCCATTGAGGCCAATTAGACCAATTCAACCAATTCATCCAATTGAGGATAATATAATCCAATTGAGGCTAATTGAGGCCAATTGAGGGAAATTAGTCCATTTAGGACAATTGTGGACAATTGAGGCCAATTGAGCCCAATTGAGGCCAATTGAGGGCAATTGAGGCTAATTGTGACCAATTTGGCCAATTGATTCCAATTGAGGCCAATTTGGCTTATTGTGAAATTTTGATGTCAATTAGGGAAATTGAGGTAAATTGAAGCCAATTAGGCAAATTGAGGCAATTTGGTCCAAATGGAGAATTGAGGCCAATTGATTCCAACTAGGAAAATTGAGTTCATTTGAGGCCAATTAATCCAAATGAGGCCAATTCAGCCAATTGAGGCAGTTGAGGCCAATTAGGTAAATTGAGGTTAAGTGAGATCAATTTTCTCTAATTGGGCCAATTGAGGCCAATTGAGGTCAATTGTGGTCAATTGAGGCCAATTCGGCCAATTAAGAGAATTGAGGTCAATTGTGGCCGATTAAGCGAATTGAAGTCAATTGAGCCCAATTATACCATTTGAGGCCAATTTATGCCAATTAGGCCAATTAGGTGAATTTAGGCCAATTCAGGCCAATTCAGGCCAATTGAGGCAAATTAGGCAAATTAGGCCATTAAGGCCAATTCAGTCAATTAGGCCATTAAGGACAATTCGTTCATTGAGAATAATTAGTCCAATTAGTCCAATTAGGTCAATTATACAAATTTAGCCAATTAAGGCCAATTAGTGAAATTAAGGCCAATTAGAGAAATTAAGGCCAATTAGAGAAATTGAGGCCAATTAGGCCAATTGACACCAATTATGCTAATTAGGCCAATTCGGACAGTTAGACCAATTTGGCCATTGAGTCCAATTCAACCATTGAGGCCAATTAGACCAATTGGACCAATTAAAGACAATTTACAAAATTGAGGAAAATTTTGGCCAATTAGGAAAATTAATGCCAATTAGGTCAATTGATACCAATTCAGACAATTCATCCAATTAGGATAGTGATACCATTTCGGCCATTGAGGCCAATTTGGATAATTATTCCTATTCGTCCAATTAAATCCAATTAGGAAAATTGATCCCAATTGATCCCAATTAGGCCAATTGAGACTAATTTGGCCAATTGTGGCTAATTAGGTCAATTGTGTGTAGTTATTCCAACTAGGAAATTTAAGCCAACTTAGGCCAATTGAGGCCAATAGACAGCAATTTGGCCAATTAGACCAATAGAATCAAATTGAGGCCAATTAGGCAAATTGAAACCAATTAGGCCAATTTGGGCTAATTAGTCCAATTGATTCTAATTAGGAAAATTGATTTCAATTTAGTCCAATTGAGTCCAATTGAAGCTAATTAGGCCAATTAAGATCAATTGTGGCCAATTGTGCCCAATTAGACATATTGCGACCAATTATTCCAATTAGGACAACTGAGGCCAATTGAGACCAATTGAGGCCAATTGTGTCCAATTAGGCCAATTGAGAAAAATTTAGACCAATTGAGACCAATTGAGGGCAATTGAGTCCAATTGAGGCCAATTGAGGCCAATTGAGGCAAATTGAAGCCAATTATGCCAATTGAGGCCAATTAGGCTAACTAAGGCCAATTAAGCCCAATTGAGTCCCATTCAACCACTTTAGTCTATTGGGGCCAATTGAGGTCAATTGAGCCAAATTGAGGTCAATGGAATCCAATTTGTCCAATTGAGGCCAATTGAGGCCAATTAGCCCAATTGAGGCCTATTGAAGCCAATTGTGGCCAATTAGCCCAATTAAGAAAATTGAGGACAATTGAGGCCAATTAGGCCAATTTGAGCCAATTGAGTCCAATCAGGACAATTCATCTCAATTGAGGCCAATTGATGCCAATTAGGCTAAATAGGTCAATTAATGTCGATTTAGGATAATTTGTCCAATTGAGGCCAATTTGGGCCAATTGATTCCAATTGAGGCTAATTGAGGCCCATTGAGGATAGTTGAGGCCAATGAGACCAATGAGACCAATTGAGGCCAATTGAGGAAAAATCAACAGGAATTGAGAACAATTAGGCCAATTGAGGCCAATTAAGGCCAATTGAGTCCAATTAGTCAATTCGGCCAATTCATTCTAATTGAGGCTAATTGAGGCAAATATAGACCAATTAAGGCCAATTAAGGCTAATTGATTCCAATTGGGGCCTATTGAGCTCAATTGAGGCCAATAGAGGCCAATCAAGGCCAATTTTCCTAATTGTGGCCAATTGTGGTCAATTGATTCCAATTAGTCAATTTGAGTCAAATTGAGGCTAACTAAGTCCAATTGAAATGAATTGATTCAAATTAGTCCAATTGAGCCTAATTAAGTCCAATTAGGCCAATTGATGCCAATTAAACCCATTTTTTTTCAAGGCGAGGCCAATTTAGAATAATTAGGTCAATTGTGGCCAATTGAGGATATTTATGTAAATTGAAACCAATTAGGCCAATTGTGTCTAATTGACGGCAATTATACCCATTAGGACAATTGAGACCAATTGAGGCCAATTATTCCAATTAAGGGAAATTGAGGACAATTGAGCCCAATTGAGCCCAATTGAGGCCAATTTAGGCCAATTAGGCCTATTGAGACAAATTGAGGCAAATTGTGGAAAACTAAGGCCAATTGAGGCCAATTAGGCCAATTGAGGCCATTTGAGGCCAATTTGGCCAATTGAGGCCAAATAGGCCAATTGAGCCGAATTAGACCAATTGAGCCAAATTGAGGCCAATTGAGTCCAATTGAGGTAAATTAGGCCAATTGAGTTCAATTAGTCCAATTAGACTAATTTATTCGAATTGAGGCCAATTGAAGCCAAATTAGGCCAATTGGGGCTAATTGAGGCCAATTGAGGCAAATTGAGGAGAATTGAGCCAATTGAGGCCAATTTGGCCAATTTAGGGAAATTGTAGACAATTGAGGCCAATTGAGCCTAATTTAGCCAACTGAGTCCAATTGAGTCCAATTGAGGCTAATTGATGCCAATTGAAGCAAATTGATGCCAATTGAATCCAATTAGGCCAATGATGCCAATTGTGGCCAATTTGGAAAATTGAGGCCAATTGAGGCCAATAAGGTCAATTGAGGATAATTAGGCCCACTGAGCTCAATTGGGGAAATTGTGGGAAATTGAGTATAATTGATTTCAATTAGGCCAATTGATTCCAATTGAGGCCAATTTAGGTCAATTAGGCAAATCGAGGCCAAAAAAGGCCAATTGAGGTGTATTAAGACAAATAAGTCAATTGAGGCTAATTGACGCCAATTGAGTCTAATTAAGGCCAAATAAGTCCAATTGAGTCTAACTATGTGGAATTAGGCACTTGTGGCCAATTGATCCCAATTAAGCCAATTGATGCCAGTTGATCCAATTGGGACTAATTAGGCCAAATGGGTCAATTGATGCTAATTAGGCCAATTAGTTCAATTCATCAATTTGAGTCTAATTGAGTCCAAATGAGCCCAATTGAGGCTAATTAGGCTAATTGTGGCCAATTGAGGCCAATTAGGCCAATTAGGCCAATTGTGGCCCATTTGGCCAATTGAACCCAATTAAGAAAAATTGAGCCCAATTGATCCAACATGAGCTCAATTGAGGCCGATTGAGTCCAATTAGGCTAATTGAGTCCAATTAGGCCAATTGGGTCCAATTGAAGCCAATCAAGGCCAATCGAGACCAATTGTCCCTTGAGGACAATTGATGACAATTGTGACCAATTGAGGCCATTTATGTAAATTGAGGCCAATTGGGCCAATTTTGGCCAATTGAGGCTAATTATCCCCATTAGGACAATTGAGCCCAATTGACGACAATTAGGTCTATTAATACCAATTGAGTAAAATTGAGGAAAACTAATTCCGATTGAGTCCAATTAGGTTAATTGAGGCCAATTGAGTCCAATTAGGCCAATTGAGGCCATTTGATGCCAATTTGGCCAACTCAGACCAATTAGCCTAATTGAGCTAAATTAGACCAATTAAGCCAAATTGAGGCCAATTGAGGTCAGTTAGGACAATTGTGTTCAATTAGGCCAATTGAGGCCAATTGAGGCTCAATTATTCTAATTGAGGCCAATTGAAGCCAAATCAGGCCAATTGAGGCCAAATGAGGCCAATTGTCCCAATTAAGGCCAATTGAGGCGAATTGAGCCAATTGAGGCCAATTTGGCCAATTTAGGGAAATTGTAGACAATTGAGGCCGATTGAGTATAATTGAGGCAAATTGATGCCAATTAGGCCAATTGAGTCCAATTGAGCTTAATTTAGCCAATTGAGACCAATTGACTCCAATTGAGGCCAATTGATTCGAATTCAATTGATGCCAATTAGGCCAATGATGCCAACTGTGGTCAATTTGGAAAATTAAGGCCAATTGAGGCCAATAAGGTCAATTGAGGATAATTAGGCCCACTGAGGCCAAATGATGCCAATTAGGCTAATTAGACCAAATGAGACTTATTGAGACCAATTCGTACAATTGAGACCAATTAGGAAAATTGAGTCCAATTGATACTAATTGAGCCTAATTAGGCCAATTAAGGCCAATTGAGAACAATTATGCCAATTAAGGCCAATTGACGATAATTATGCAAATTGAGGTAAATTGAGGCCAATTAAGACAATTGAGGTCAATTAGGACAATTGAGCTAATTGGGGCCAATTAGCCCAATTGAGGCCAATTAATGCTAATTATTCTAAATGATGCTAATTGAGACCAATTAGACAAATTGAGGCAAATTAATCCAGTTGTGGCCAATTGAGACCAATAGATGCCAATTAGACCAATTAGGAAAATTGAGGCCAATCAGGCCAGTTGCGGCCAATTGAGACCAATTGATGCCAATTAGACCAGTTAGGCAAATTGAGGCCAATTAGAACAATTGAGGCCAACATAGGTTAATTGAGGACATTTAGGGCCAATTGAGGTGAATTAGGATAATTAACCTAATTGAGGGAAATTGGGCCAATTTGGCCAGTAAAGTCCAATTGAGTCCAATTGAGGCCAATTAGGCCATTTGAGCCAAATTAGACTAATTGTGGCAAATTGAGGCCAATTGAGTCCAATTGAGGTCAACTAGGCCAATTGAGTTTAATTAGGCCGATTAAGGCCCATTTATTCCAATTGAGACCAATTGAATCCAATTCAGGCCGATTAGGGCCAATTGAGGCCAAATGAGGCCAATTAGGCCAATTAAGGCCAATTGAGGTGAATTGAGGCAAAATGAGGCCACTTTAGCCAATTTAGGTCAATTGAAGGCAATTGAGGTCGAAGGAGTATAATTGAGGCAAATTGATTCCAATTAGGCCAATTGAGGCCAATTGAGCCAATTGATCCAAATTTAGCCAATTGTGCCCAATTGATTCCAATTGAGGCCAATTGAGACCAGTTGAGGTCATTGATGCCAATTGAGGCCAATTAGTCCAATGAATGCCAATTGTGGCCAACTTGGAAAATTGAGACCCGTTGAGGCCAATTAGGTCAATTGAGGATAATTAGGCCCACTGAGGCAAATTAATGCCAATTAGGCCAATTAGACCAAATGAGACCAATTAAGGAAAATTCGGCCAATTGTGACCAATTAGGAAAATTGAGTCCAATTGAGGAAAATTAGTCCAATTGATCCTAATTAGGTCAATTGAGCCTAATTAGCCAATTGAGACCAATTTGGAAAATTTGGAAAATTGAGGCCAATTAAGCATAATTATGCCAATTGAGGCCAATTTTGAAAATTGAGGGCAATTAAGGTCAATTAGGACAATTGGGTCCAATTAGGCCAATTGAGCCAATTGAGGCCAATTAGGCCAATTGACGCTAATTATGCCAAATGAGGCCAATTGATACGAATTAAGCGAATTGAGGCCAATTAGGCTTGTTGTGGCCAATTGAGACCAATTGATTCCAATTATACCAATTGAGTCCAATTGATTCCAATTATACCAATTGAGTCCAATTGATTCCAATTAGGAAAATTGATTCCAATTGAGGCCTATTAGGCCAATTGATCCCAATTAAGCCAAATGATGCCAAATTTTCCAATTTGGCGAATTGAGGCCAATTGAGCACCAATTAGGTGAATTGAGGCCAATTAGGCCAGCTATGGCCAATTGACACCAATTGATGCCAATTAGACCATTCGAGTCTAATTGAGGCCAATAAGGCCAATTGAGGCCAGTTAGGCCAATTAGGCCAAATGAGACCAATTGAGGCCAATTATGAAAATTGAGTCCAATTTAGCCAAATTAGGCCAATTGGGGCCAATTTGGCCAATTTGGTGAATTGAGCCCAATTGTGCACAATTATTCCAATTAAGGCCAATTGTGGTCAATTATGAAAATTGGGGGAAATTGAGGTCGATTAGGACATCTGAGGTCAATTAGGCCAATTGAGCCAATTGAGGCCAATTGATGCTAATTATACCAAATGAGGCCAATTGAGACCAATTAGGGGAATTGAGGCCAACTATGCCAGTTGTGGCCAATTAAGACCAATTGATGCAAATTAGACCAATTACCCTAATTGAGGCTAATTGAGTCCAATTGATTCCAATTTGGACAATTAAGGCCAACTGAGGTCAATAAAGGCGAATTGGGGGATATTGAGGTGAATTAGGATAATTAAGCTAATTAAAGCCAATTTGGCTAGTAGAGGCGGGTTGAGGCCAATAAGGCCAATTAAGACCAATTGAGGCCAATTGAGTCCATTTGAGGCCAATTAGGCAAATTGAGGCAAATTAGGCCAATTAAGCCGAATTAGACCAATTGATGCAAATTGAGGCCAATTGAGTCCAATTGAGGTCAATTAGGCCAATTGAGTTCAATTTGGCTGATTGAGGCCAATTGAGGCCCAGTTATTCCAATTGAGTCCAATTAAATCAAATTTAGGCCAATTGTGGACAATTGAGGCCAATTGAGGCCAATTGAGGTGAATGGAGGCCAATTGAGGCCAATTTTTCCAATTTAGGCCAATTGAGGCCAATTGAGCCTAATTTAGCCAATTGAGCCCAATTGAGTCTAATTGAGGCCAATTGGGGCCAATTGATGCTAATTGAGGCCAACTATGCCAATGATTCCAACTGTGGCCAATTTGGAAAATTGAGGCCAATTGAGACCAATTAGGTCAATTGAGAAAAATTAGGCCCATTGAATCCAATTGATGCTAATTATTACAATTAGGACAAGTGAGACCAATTGAGGCCAATTAGGAAAATTGAGTCCAATTGAGGCCAATTAGGCCAATTGAGGCTAGTTTGGCCAATTTGGCGAATTGATGACAATTGAGAAGAATTATTCCAATTAAGGCCAATTGAGTCCAATTATTAAATTTGAGGGCGATTGAGGTGAATTAGGAAAATTGAGGCCAATTAGTCCAATTGAGCCAATTGAGACCAATTGATGCTAATTATGCCAAATGAGGCCAATTGAGCCAATTGAGACCAATTGATGCTAATTATACCAAATGAGGCCAATTGAGATCAATTAGGGGAATTGAGGCCAATTAGGTCAGTTGTGGCCAATTGAGACCAATTGATGCCAATTTGACCAGTCAAGCAAATTTGGGCCAATTGAGTCCAATTGAGGCCAACTGAGGTCAATTGAGCTAATTGAGGCCTATTGAGGTGAATTGGTACAATTAAGCTAATTGAGGCCAATTGAGGCCAATTAGGCCAGTAGAGTCCAATTAAGGCAAATTGTGGCCAATTATGTCAATTCGGCCACATGAGCCAATTGGGGCCAATTAATCAAATTGAGACCAATTGGGCAAGTTGAGGCCAATTGAGGGTAATTGGTTCCAATTGAGGTCAATCAAGTCAATTGAGGCCAAATAGGCCAATTGAGGGCAATTTAGGGAAATTGAGGCCAATTGAGGCCAGTTGGGGGAAATTAGGTCAATTGAGGCCAATCGAGGCCAATTCAGCCAATTCAGCTAATTTAGGGCCATTGAAGAAAATTGACGCCGATTGAAGCCAATTGAGGCCAACTGAGGACAATTGAAACCAATTGAGTCTAATTAGGCCAATTGAGGCCAATTGTGTCTAATTAGGCCAATTAAGGCCAATTGAGCCAAGTGAGGCCAGTTGTGGAAAATTGAGACCAATGGAGGCCAGTTCAGGCCAATTGAGGCCAATTGAGGCCAATTACGGCCATTTAAGGCCAATTAAGGCCAATTAAGGCCAATTGCGGCCAATTGCAGCCAATTACGACCAATTTGGGCCAATTGAGGCCAACTAAGGACAATTATGCCAACAAGGCCAATTGATGCCAATTCAGGCCAAGGTAGGCCAATTGAGACCGATTAGGCTAATTACGTCCAATTGGAGCCAATTAGGCCAATTAGGCCGATTAAAGTCAATTTAGGCCAATTGAGGCAAATTGTGGTCAATTGAGGCATATTGATGCGAATTAAGCCAATTAGGCCAATCGATGCAAATTAGGCCAATTAAGACCCATTAAGGCCAATTGAGTCCAATTAGGCCAATTGAGGCCTATTAAAAGAATTTGGCCAATTGAGTCCAATTTGGGCACATTAGGCCAATTAAGGCCAATTAGGCCAATTGAGGCCAATTTGGAGAATTCAGCCAATTGAGGCACATTTGGACAATTAAGTCCAATTAGGCCAATTGAGGCCAATTTGGAGAATTCGGCCAATTGAGTCCCATTGAGGCCAATTGTTGCCAATGAAGCAAATAGAGGCCAATTAGGCTAATTGAGGCCAATTATGCCAATTCTCCCAATTGAGTCCAATTGAGTCCAATCATGCCAATGAGGCAGATTGAGGCCAATTAGACAATTGAGACCAATTGAGAACAATTGTGGTCAATTTTTTCAATTAAGGAAATTTAGGCCAATTGAGTCCAATATATGCCAATTAGGACAATTAGGTCAACTGATGTCAATTAGGCCAATTAAGGGCAATTGAGGCAATTTGGAAAGTTTGGAAAATTAATCCAATTGATCCAATTGAGGATAATTGAGGCCAATTACGTCAACTATGGTCAATTGAGGCCAATTGAGGCCAATTAGGCGAATTGAGCGCAATTGTGGAAAGTATGCCAATTAGGCCAACTAAGGCCAATTGAGACCAATTATTCCAATTAGGCCAATAGATTCCAATTGAGGCCACTGATGAAAATTGAAACCAATTATGAAAATTGAGTCCAATTGAGGCCAATTAGGCCATTGAGGCCAATTAAGACCAATTATGCCAGTTAGGCCAATTGAGCCCAATTGGGGCCAATTTGGCCATTTGACGCCAGTTGAGGCCAATTAAGCCAATGAAGGCCAATTAATCTAAATGAGGCCAATTGAGTCCAATTAGGCTAATTGAGGCTAATTGGGGGCAAGTGACTCCATTTGATGGAAATTAGACCAATTGATCCCTATTGAGTTTAGTGGAGGCCAACTGAGGCAAATTAGGCCAATTAAGCAAATTGAGTCCAATTGAGGCCAATTAGGTCAATTGGGGCCAATTGAGGCCAACTGAGCCCAATTGAGTCCAATTAGTCTAATTGAAGTAAGTTGCGGCCATTTGATGCCAATTGAGGACTATAGGAAAATTTATCCCAATTGCGTCCAATTGAGGGAAATTAAGCCTATTTGGCCAATTGAGGTCAATTGAGGATAATTGAGGCCAATTGAGGCCAGTTAGGCCAATTGTTGTCAATTGTGCCTATTGAGTCCCATTAGACCAATTGATTCCAATTGATGCCAATTAGGCCAATTAAGGCTGATTGGCACCAATGAAGGCCAATTGGTGCCAATTGTGTCCAATTGGGCCCAATTGAAACGAATTAGGCCAATTGACCTAATTGAGCCCAATTGTGGCCATTTGAGGCCAATTAGGCCAATGGAGCCTAATTAAGGCCAATTGAGGCCAATTAAGCCCATTAGGCAAATTGTGCCTAATTGAGTCCAATTGATCCAAATTGAGGCCAACTGAGACCAATTAGAAAAATTGAGTCCAATTAGTTCAATTGATGCCAATTGAGGCCAATTGAGACCAATTGAGACCAATTGAGGTCAATTGGAGCCAATTGTGGTCAATTGAAGCCAATTGAGGCCAGTGTGGCCATTTGAGCCCAATTAAGGCCAATTGAGCCCAATTGAGGCCAATTAAGCCTAATTGAGTCCAATTAAGGCGAATTAGGTCCATTGAGGCCAATTGAGGCCAATTAGTCCAATATACTCAATTGAAGACAATTGAGGCCAATTATGGCCAATTGAAGCTAATTGTGCCACATTAGACCAACTGTGGCCAATTGAAGCCAATTGGGAAAATTGAGGCTAGTTTAACAAATTGAGGCCAAATGAGGCCAATTGAGCCCAATTTAGGTCAATTGGACCAATTAAGGCCAATTCTGGTCAATTGGGGACAATTAGGCCAATTGAGGCCAGTTGGGCCAATTGAGGGCATTTGAGGGAAATTGAGGACAATTGAGGCCAATTGGGACCAATTGAGGTGAATTAGTCCATTTAGGTGAATTAAGGTCAATTGAGACCAATTAGGCCAATTGAGACCAATTTGGTCAATTGAGTTTAATTGAGGGGCAATTGACGCCAATTGAGGCCAATTAGGCCAATTAGACCAATTAAAGACACTTTAGGCCAATTGAGGCCAATTAGGCCAATTGAGGCCAATTAAGACCAATGAGACCCATTAAGATCCATTAGGCCTATTAGGGCAATTGAGGCCAATTGAGACTAATTTGGTCGATTAGGAAAATTGATGTTAGTTAGGCCAATTGAGGCCAATAAGGCCACTTGAGGCCACTTGAGGCCAAATATGCCAATTTTGACAATTGAGGCCAATTGCAGCCAATTGCAGCCCATTAGGCCAATTGAGAGAAATTGAGGTCAATTGGGGTCAATTTAGGCCAATTTGTTCAACTAGGGGCAATTGGGCCCAATGAGGCCATTTGAGGTCGACTAGGTCAATTGGGGCCTATTGAGGCCAATTGATGCCAATTGAATCCAATTATGCCAATTAGGTCCAATTGACGTCATTTGAGGCCAATTGTGGCCAATTGAGGCCAATTGAGGCCAATTGGGGCCAATTGAGACCAATTATGGCCAATGGGACCAATTGAGGCCAATTGAAGACAATTGAGGCCAATTGAGGCGCATTAGGAAAATTAGCCTAATTGAGGTCAATTGAGGCCAGTTGAGGCCAATTGAACCCAATTAGGCCACTGGCGGCCAATTAGGCCAATTGAGGAAAATTAGGACAATTAGGCCAATTGATGCCAATAAGGCCAATTGATGCCAATTGATGCCAATTAGGCCAAATGATGACAATTAAGTCCAATTGATGTCAATTAAGTCCAATTGAGGCAAATTAGTCCAATTGATGCCAATTTATGCCAATTAGGCCAATTAAGGCCAATTGAGGCCAATTGAGGTCAGTTAGGACAAATGAGCCCTGTTAGGCGACTTAGGCCAATTAAGGCCAATTGAGGTCAGTAATGCCAATTGACGTGAGTTAGGCCAATTAGGCGAATTGGGGCGAATTGAGGCCATTCAGGTCAATTGAGGTGAATTAAGCCAATTAAGGCCAATGAGGGCCAGTTGAAACCAATTGGGTCCAATTGAGTCTCGCCAATTGTGGTCAATTCGGCCAATTAACGCTAATTAGGCCAATTAGGCCCATTGAGGCCAATTAAGTCAAATGAGGCCAATTGTGGTGAATTAGGCTAATTGAGGCTAATTGGGGGCAATTGACTCCAATTGATGGAAATTAGACCA
Organism: Viscum album; assembly: GCA_963277665.1. Taxonomy (NCBI): domain Eukaryota; kingdom Viridiplantae; phylum Streptophyta; class Magnoliopsida; order Santalales; family Viscaceae; genus Viscum; species Viscum album. The sequence goes on from CAUJRU010000003.1 coordinate 6,097,353, forward strand.
ATTGATCCCTATTGAGCTTAGTTGAGTCCAATTGAGGCAAATTAGGCCAATTAGGCAAATTGAGGCCATTTGAGGACAATTAGGTTAATTGAGGGCAATTGAGGCCAACTAAGTCCAATTGAGGCCAATTAGACCAATTGAAGCAAGTTGTGGCCATTTGAGGCCAATCGAGGCATATTGGGAAAATTGATCCCAATTACGGCCAATTGAGTGAAATTAAGGCCTATTTGGCCAATTGAGGCCAGTTGAGGACAATTGAGATCAATTGTGGTCAATTGAGGATAATTGAGGAAAATTGATATCAGTTAGGCCAATTGATACCAATTGAGTCCAATGGATGTCAATTATGCCAATTGAGTCCAATTAGACCAATTGATGCCAATTGATGCCAATTAGGCCAATTGAGGCCAATTGGGACCAATTGAGGCCAATTGGTGTCAATTGAGGCCAATTTGGCCCAATTGAGGCGAATTAGGCTAATTGACCCAATTGAGCCCAATTGGGGCCATTTGAGGCCAATTAGTCCAATGGAGCCTAATTAAGGCCAATTGAATCCAATTAGGCCCATTGGGAAAATAGTGCCTAATTGAAGCCAATTGAGACTAATTGAGGTCAATTGAGACCAATTGAGACCAATTCGGAAAATTGAGTCCAATTAGGTCAATTGATGCCAAGTAAGGCCAATTGAGACCAATTGTGACCAATTGTGGCCAATTGTGACCAATTGTGGCCAATTGTGACCAATTGATGTCAATTGAGGCCAATTAATGCCAATTAGGATACTTGAGGACAATTGAGGCCAATTAGGCCAATACAGCCCTATTGAGGACAATTAAGGGCAATTATGGCCAATTGAAGCTAATTGTGGCTCATTAGTCCAATTTTGGTCATTTGAGGCCAATTAGGCAAATTGTGGCTAATTTAACCAACTGAGGCCAAATGAGGCCAATTGAGCCCAATTGAGCTCAACTGGGCCAATTAAGGCCAATTCTGGTCAATTGGGAAAAATTAGGCCAATTGAGGCTAGTTGGGCTAATTGAGGGAAATTGAGGCCAATTGAGGCCAATTAAGCCCAATTGAGGTGAATTGGGCGAATTAGGCGAAGTAAGGTCAATTGAGACCAATTAGGCCAATTAAGTCCAATTGAGACCAATTTGGTCAATTGAGTTTAATTGAGGGGCAATTGACGCCAATTGAGTCCAATTAGGCCAATTGAGCATAGTAGAGTCCTATTGAGGCCAATTGAGACCGATTAGACCAATTAAGGACACTTTAGGCCAATTGAGGCCAACCAGGCCAATTGAGGCCAATTGAGGCCAATTGAGACCAATGAGGCTCATTGAGATCCAGTAGGCCTATTAGGGCAATTGAGGCCAATTGAGACCAATTTGGTCAATTAGGCAAATTGAGGCTAGTTAGGCCAATTGAGGCCAATAAGGCCACTTGAGGCCAATTGCGGCCAATTGTGGCCAATTGTGGCTCATTAGTCCAATTGAGTCAATTGAGGCTAATTGGGGTCAATTTAGGACACTTAGGCCAATTGAGGCCTATTGGGCCCAATGAGGCCATGTGAGGCCAACTAGGTCAATTTGAGCCAATTGAGCACACTTGATGCTAATTGAATCCAATTAGGCCAATTGAGGTCATTTGAGGCCAATTGAGGCCAATTGAGGCCAATTGAAGATAATTGAGGGCAATTGAGGCCCATTAGGCCAATTAGACCAATTGAGGTCAATTGAGGCCAATTGAGGCCAATTGAACCCAATTGGGCCAATTGCGGCCAATTAGGCCAATTGAGGCCAATTAGGACAATTAGGCCAATAGATGCCAATTTGGCCAATTGATGCCAATTGATGCCAATTTGGCCAATTGATGCCAATAAAGTCCAATTGATGCCAATTAAGTCCAATTGAGGCCAATTCATCCAATTGATGCCAATTCAGGCCAATTAGGCCAATTAATGCCAATTAAGGCCAATTGAGGCCAATTAAGGCCAGTTTGGCCAAATGAGGGAAGTTAGGCCAATTAGGCCATTTAAGGCCAATTGAGGTCAGTTAAGCCAATTGAGGTCAGTTAGGCCAATTAGGCGAATTGAGGAAAATTGAGGCCATTCCGGTCAATTGAGGCCAATTAAGACAATTGAGGCCAATATGGGCCAATTCAGACCAATTGGGTCCAAGTGAGCTAATATGGCCAATTCTGGCCAATTGTGGCCAATTAGGCTAATTGACGCCAATTAGGCCAATTAGGCCTATTGAGACCAATTGAGGCCAATTAGGCCAATTATGCCAATTGAGGCTAACCGCATCCAATTGAGGCCAATTGCGGTCAGATGAGACCATTTGAGGCCAATTGGACCAATTAAGGCGAATTGAGGACAATTGAGGCAAATTCGGCCATTTGAGCCCAATTATTGCCAGTTGAGTCCAATTAATGCTAGCGGGGGCCAATTGAGTCCAATTCAGGCAATTGAGGCCAATTGAGACCAATTCAGCCAATTGAGGAAAATTGAGTCCAATTAGGACAATTGAGGTCAATTGAGACCAATTTGGGAAAATTGGGTCCAATTGAGGCAAATTAGGCAAATTGAGGCCTATTGGTCCAATTAAGGCCAATTAGGCCCATTAACACCAATTGAGATCAATTAAGGATAATTGATGAAAATATGGCCAATTGAGGCCATCTGAGGCCATTTGAGTCCATTTAAGGCCAATTGAGGCCAATTAGGCCAATTGAGGCCAACGTGGCCAATTATGAAAATTTAGAACAATTGAGGCCAATTGAGGTCAATTGAGGCCAATTGAGGCTAAATGAGGCCAATTAGGCCAATTGAGGTCAATTGAGGCCAATTGAGCCTAATTTGGCCATTCCAGGCAGATTGAGCCCGATTTAGTCTAATTGACGCCAATTGAACCAGTTGGTGCTAATTATTTCAATTGAGGGAAATTGAGTCTAATTAGGTCATTTGATGCCAATTGAGTCAAATTAGGCCATTTGAGATCAATTGAGGCCAATTGTTCCAATAAGGACAATTGAGGGTAATTGAGACCGATTGATGCTAATTGAGGCCAATTAGGCCAATTGAGCCCAATTGAGGCGAATTAGGTCAATTAGGCCAATTGAGGTCAATTGCGTCCAATTGAGGCCAATTGAGGCCAATTAAGGCGAGTTGCGGCCAACTGAGGCCAATTGAATCTAATTGAGGCTAATTGAGGCCAGTTAGGAAAATTATTCCAATTGAGGCCAACTGTGGCCAATTGGGCCAATTACACTAATTGAGGCCAATTAGGGCAATGAGGATAATTAGGCAATGTGTATCCAATTGAGTCCAATTGAGGCCAATTAGGCCAATTGGATCCAATTCAGTCAATTGATTCCAATTGAGGTCAATTGAAAATAATTGAGGCCAATTGAGTCCAATTAATCCAATTAGACCAATTAAGGTCAATTGGGGAAAATTAAGATCTATTGAGTCAAATTGAGGTCATGATGCATCAACGGAAAGATCAAAATGAGTAAGCGAAGAGGACCCATTTAATGTAGCTGAATCGACCAAGGATTAAAGTCACTGCCACCCTCCAAGGTTTATCCATGCTTAAAGACCACGTCACAAGCAATGGAGATGCATCGCCAATTCCGAGCAAAGGGAAGAGGCTAAAGCTAGAAGAATGCACATTAAGCTTCACAAATTCGTCCTATTCAAAAACATCCATTACAAAGGATGAAAATACATTATAAAGACAAAAGTAAGAAATGAAAATGACCCAATTCGAGTAACAAGGCATGGGGAACCCAAAAGGAACGTAAAAAGCATAAAACAACACTTTCCCAAGCAATTTAATGACCCACTAGCTAAAGTAGTCGGAATCTCTCTTAATTATACTTTTCTCCATCTTATCTCTCCTCATTAATGTGCTGCTACGAATTTACACCCATTTCCATGTGGATAATTGATTTTGGGACCCAAATAAGTGTGTTGTGACCCAACATAGTGTTGGACATCAAGAGTGCGGGCTGGTCCAATTCAAACAACAATTGGGCTTGAAATTTTTATCAAGCTGAAAATTATTCTCCTTGGGCTGAATTTGATCCATATCATCCCCCCTGGTTGAAAAGGATTTTTCCTCAAATCCATGAAATCATCTTCTTCAATGTAAGGAGATAATTCCCCAATGTTGAACGTTGCAGAAATACCGCTAAAATCATCTCGTAAATCAATTTTGTAGGAATTTTTTCCCACTCGTTCAAGGTCTTTGAATGGACCTTCAGCTTATGGTGCCAACTTTCTCTTCCTTTTGGATTGAAATCTATCCTTGCGAAGGTGAATCCACACTTTTTCTCTAGGTTGGAAAATAGCCTAGTTCAGATGATTTTTTGCTCGCCTCTTGTATGCTTTATTAGACTTCTCTATTTGAGCACAAATAGATTCATGGAGCTTCTTCATCTGCTTTTTCTTCTCCTCTGCATCAATATTCCTTGAAAATCAAGAGGAAAATAACACAATTATATAGGAGTTATTGGATTGATTCCATAAACCACTTCGGATGGATAATTCCTAGTGTTAGCATTGGGAGATCTTTTGTATGAAAATTCAGCTTGGGCAAGTTGCAAATCCCAATCTCTCATTCTCTTGTTCACCAATGTTCTCAGAATAGTGCCCAATGTACGATTGGTAAATTCTGTTTTCCCATCCGTTTGAGGGTGATAGTATGTGCTGAAAAGAAGTTTTTTACCGAATTTCCCCCATAATGTACTCCAAAAATGGATGAAAAATTTTGTGTCTATATCTGAAACGATTTTGTGAGGAATTCCATGAAGGAGAACAATTTCTTTGAAAAGCAATTCTGCCACTTTCACCGCATCTTCAGTCTTATGACAAGGTATGAAATACGCCATCTTAGAAAATAGATAAACAACAACCATTATTGAATATTTCCCTCACCGAGTCTTCGGTAAATCCATAATGAAATCTATGCTCAGATCTTCCCATGGCTGCTCCGGAATAGGTAACAGAGTGTATAAACTAGGCTTGAAATGACTGTTTACTCTTTGACATGTTCCGCATCTCGAAGGAATTTCTTGGACATCTGATTGTGTATTCGGACATTAGAAATGCTCCTTTAGTATCTCCAAGGTTTTATGGATGCCAATATTACCAACAAGTACCCCTTCATGTGCTTCTTGAATGATCAAGTCCCCCTTCATGTGATCTGATACCAACTGATGCATCGCCGGAATGCTCAAAATGAGTAAGCGAAGAGGACCAGCGTAATGTAGCCGAATCGACCAAGGCTTAAGGGCAATGCCAGCCACCAAGGTTTCTCCATTCTTAAAGACCACATCACCAGCAATGGAGATGCACCTCTAATTCCGGGCAAAGGGAAGATGCTAAATTTAAAAGAATGCACAACAAGCTTCACAAATTCGTCCAATTCAAAAACTTCCATTACAAAGGGATGAAAATACATTATAACGAGAAATTTAAGAATGAAAAATTCCCCAATTTGAGTTACAAGGAATGGGGAACCCAAAAGGAACATATAAAGCATATAACAACACTTTCTCAATCCATTTAATGACCCCACTAGCTAAAATAGTGGGATTCTCTCTTAATGATACTTTTCTACACCTTCTCTCTCCTCATTAATGTGCTGCTATGAATTTCCACCCATTTCCATGTGGATAAGTGATTTTGGGACCCAAATAAATGTGTTGTGGCCCACCATAGTGTTGGACATCAAGAAGTGTGGACTGGTTTGATTCGAACAACAATTGGGATTGAAAATTTTATCAACCCAAAATTATTCTCCTTGGGCTGAATCTGATCCATATCAGGTCAATTAGGCCAATTGAGCCCAATTAGGTTTATTATGACCATTGAATCCAATTGAGTCCAATTAGCCCATTGTGGCTAATTGAGACCAATTGAGGCCAATTGAGTCCAATTATGTTAATTGAGGCCAATTAGGGTCAATTGAGTCCAATTGAGGACGATTGAGGCCAAATTAGCCCAATTGAGGCCAATTAGGCCAATTGATCCAAATTGATCCCAATTGAGCCTCATTGAGTACAATTAGGAAATTGAGGAAAATTGAAGCCAATTGAAGCCAATTGAAGCCCATTGATGTCCATTGATGCCAATTGGGACTAATTGAGGCCAAGTGATGCCAACTGAAGCCAATTGTATCCAATTGAGTCCAATCAGGACAATTGAGTCCAATTGAGACCAATAATTATAATTATGTCCAATTGAGAACAATTAGGCCATTTACGCCATTTGAGGCAAATTAGGCCAGTTGGGTAAATTAGGCCAATTAGGCCACCTGAAACCAATTGAGTCCAATTGGATCCAGTTAGGCCAATTGAGCCTAATTAGGCCAATTTGGTCCAATTGAGACCAATTATTCTAATGAGGACAATTGAGGCCAAATGGGACCAATTGAGGCCCTTTGAGGCCAATTAGGCCATTTGAAGCTAATTAGGCCAACTGAGGTCCATTGCTAATTGAGACCAATTAAGACAATTGAAACTAATTGAGGCTAATTGAGTTTAATTGAGGTCAATTAAATTTTTTTTGGCCAATTGAGGCCAATTGGGGCCAATAAGGGCCCATTGAGGCCAATTGAATCCAACTGAATCCTATTTGGTATATTGGGGCTAATTGAGACCAAGTGAGTCCAATTGAGGCAGTTTAGCAAAATTAGGCCAATAGAGGCCTATCGATACCAATTGAGGCCAATTCAGTCCCATTGAGTCCAATTGAGTCCAATTAGTCCAATTTGGAAAATTGAGGCCAATTAGGAAAATTACGGCCAATTGAGGCCAATTAGGCCAATTATGGCCAATTGAGGCCAATTGTGATCATGTGAGGCCAAGTGATTCTAATCGAGGCCAATTGATGCCAACTAAGGCCAATCCAACCAATTGGGGCCAATTAAACGCTAATAGAGGCCAATTGGGGTCAATCGATGCCAATTAGGCCAATTTAGGCCCATTGAGGCTGATTGAGGGAAATTGAGGCCAACTGAGGCTAGTTGATTCCAATTTGGCCAATTGGGGCCAATAGAGTCAAATTGAGGCAAATTAGGCCAATTGAGTCCAATTGAGGACAATTGAGGACAATTGAGGCTAATTGAGGCCAATTAGGATAATTTAGGCCAATTGAGGCCAATTAAGGACAATTGAGGCCAACTGAAGACAATTGGTGCAATTGAGGCCAATTGAGACAAATTAAGGCCTATTCCGACTAATTGAGGCCAATTTGGCCAACTGAGGCCAATTAGTAAAATTGAATCCAATTGAGGCCAATTAGGTCAGCTGAGTCTAATTAGGCCAATTAAGGCCAATTGAGGCCAATTAAGCCTAATTAGGCCAATTAGGCCAATTGAGGCCAATTGAGGCAAATTCAGCCAATTGAAGTCTATTCGGAAAATTGAATTCAATTGAGGCCAATGAGGCCAATTGAGGCTAATTGTGCTAATTGAGGCCAATTGATGCCAATTTGGACAATTTGGAAAATTGGGTCGAATTGAGACCAATTGAGCCCCATTATGCCAATTGAATCCTATTAAGGCCAATTGAGGCCAATTGAGGCCGATTAGGCCACTTGAAGCCAATTGAGACCCATTATACTAATTGAGGCAAATTGGAACCAATAAGGTGAATTGAGACCAATTAGTCCAATTGAGTCCAATTAGGTCAATTCGGCCAATTGATTCCAATTAAGGCCAATTGAGTCCAATTGAGGCTAATTGGGACAATTGAGTACAAATGAGGTCAATTGAGGCTAATTAGGAGAATTGAGGCCAATTGAGACCAATTGAGGCTAATTGAGGTGAATTAGGATAATTACATGAATTGAGACCAATGGATGCCATTTTCCAATTAGGCCAATTGAGGTAAATTGAGGCCAATTAGCACAATTCAGCCAACTGAGTCCAGTTTAGGACAATTAGGCAGATTGAGGCTAATTTGGACAATTGAGGGTAATTGAGTCCAATTGATGCCAATTAGGCCAATTGAGGCCAATTAGGCCATTTAGACCAATTGAGGTCAATTAAGTCCAATTAGGATAATTAAGTCCAATGTTGAGGGAAATCGAGGCCTATTAAGGTCAAGTGGGACAATTAGGCCAATTGAGGCCAATTCAGCCAATTGACGCCAATTGAGGCCAACTAATGCCCATTGAGGCCCGATAGGCCAATTGAGACCTATTGAGGCTACTTAAGTTCAATTGAGCCCAATTAGCCCAACTGAGACCAATTAAGTCAATTGAGGCCAATGGAGTTCAACTAGGCCAATTGAGGCCAATTGAGGCCAATTAGGCCAATTGAGGTCAATGAGGCCAATTGAGGCCAATTAGTTTAATTTGGTCAATTGAGGCCAATTAGTCCAATAACGCCAATTGAGACCAATTTGGCCGATGGAATCCAATTGAGGCCAATTGAAAACAATTGAGGCTAATTGAGACCAATGAGGCCAATTGAGGACAATTTGGCCAATTGAGCCCAATTGAGCCCAACTGAGGCCATTTGAGCCCAACTGAGGCCATTTGAGGACAATCAGGTAAATTGATCCCAATTGAGGCCAATTGAGGTCAATTGGGTGAATTATGCCAATTGAGACCAATTGAGGTCAATTGGGGCCAATTATGCCAATTAGCCAATTGAGACCAATTGCTGCCAGTTGTACCCAAATGAGTCCAATATAGGCTAATTGAGGACAATTGAATCCAACTAGGCCAATCAAGGCCAATTGAGGCCAATTGAGGCCAATTGGTCCCATTGAGTCCAATTGATGCCTATTGAGCCCAATTGAGGCCAATTGATCCTAATTGTATCTAGTTCGACCAATTGAGTCCAATTGAGGCTAATTAGGCCAATTGAGGCCGATTAAGGCCAATTCAGGTCTATTAGTTCAATTGAGTCCAATTGAGACCAATTAGGTCAATTGAGTCCAATTTATTCCAATTGAGGCCAATTAGGTCAATTTGGCTAATTGAGGCCAATTGAGCCCAATTAGGACAATTGAGTCCAATTGGGGTCAATTGGAGCCAATTTGGCCAGTTAGGCCAATTGTGGCCACTTGAGTATAATTCCAGACAATTGAGCCCAATTGAGGCCAATGGAAGTGAATTGATACCAATTGAGCCTAATTAAGGCAATTGAGGCCAATTGAGGCCAATTGAGGTGAATGAGACCAATTAGGTCAATTGAGGCAAATTGAGGCAAGTTAAGGCCAATTATGGCAATTAAGGCAATAGAGGCCTATTTAGGCCAATTGAGGCCAACTAGGCTAATTAGGCCAATTGAGGCAAATTGAGGCCAATTAAGGCCAATGAGGCCAATTAGGCCAATTATGTCAATTGAGTCCAAATTAAGTCAATTAAGGGAAATTAGGCCAATGAAGGGAAATTAGGCCAATTGAGGCCAATTAAGCCAGTTGAGGTCATTTAGGCCGATTGAGTCCAATTAGGCCAATTGAGGCCAACTGAGGCAAATTGAGGCAAATTGATGCGAATTAAGCCAATTGAGTCCAATTAGGCCAATTGAGGCCAATTAGGCCAATTATGTCCAATTGAGGCCAACTAGGAAAATTAGACCAATTGAGTCCAATTGAGGCAAATTCGCCCAATTGAGGCCAGTTATGGCCAATTGATGCCAATTGAGGCCAATTGATTATAAATTTGTCCAATTAGGTCAATTGAGGCCAACTAAAGCTGATTGAGGCTAATTGAGGCCATTTGAGTCCAATTAGGCCAATTGAGCCTCTTTTAGCCCAATTGATCAAATTATGCCAAATAGGCTAATTAAACCCAATTGCGGCCAATTGCGGCCAATTGAGTTCAATTGAGCCTAATTAGGCTCATTGAGACTAATTGCGGCCAATTGGACCAATTAAGCCCAATTTAGGCCAATTAGGCTAATTGAGCCCAATTGTGGCCAATTGAATCCAATTGAGAGAAATTAGGCCTGTTGAGGCCAATTGAAGTCAATTGTGTCCACTTGAGTCCAATTGAGGAAAATAGAGGCCAATTTGGCCAATTCCAGCCAATTGAAGACAATTAGGCCAAATGAGGCCAAATGAGGCCAATAGAGGAAAATAAATCCAATTGAGACCAATTATGCCAATTATACCAATTAGGCCAATTAGGCTAGTTGAGGCCAATTGATGTCAATTGTGGCCAATTAAGCTAATTGAGGACAATTCAGGCTGAATTTTCCAATTAGGCCAATTGCAGCCAATTGAGGCCCATTGAGGCCAATTGGGGCCAATTAGGTAATTTAGGTCAATTGTTGCCAATTATGGAAAATTGAGGCTAATTGAGGCCAATTGAGGCCCATTGAGGCCAATTAACACCAATTAAGGCCAATTAGTCCAATTAGGCAAATTGAGACCAATTATGCCAATTCTAGCCCATTGAGGCCAATTGAGAAAAATTGAGGTTAATTGAGGCCAATAGACACCAATTGAGGCCAATTAGGCCAACTATGACCAATTATGTCAATTGAGGCCAATTTAAACAAATTGGGGCCAATTAGTCCAATTGAGGCCAATTGTGGAAAATTGAGGCTAACTGAGGCCAATTAGACCAATTGAGGTCAATTAAGGCTAATTAGGCCAGTTGAGTCCAATTAGGAAAATTGAGCACAATTGTGGCCATTGAGTCCAATTGTTCCAATTAGGTCGTTTGAGGCCAATTTTGTCCAATTGAGACCAATTAGGGCAATTGAGGTCAATTTAGTCCAATTGAGGCTAATTGAGGTCAATTGAGGCCAATTGAGATTAATTGAGGCCAATTGAGTCTAATTGAGGCCAATTAGGCCACTTGAGACCACTAGTGGCCAATTGAGGCCAATTAGGCCAATTCTGTTCAATTATGCCAATTGAGGCCAATTGAGGCTCATTTAGTCCAATTTGAACAATTATGCCAATTGAGTCCAATTGGGTCCAATTGACACCAATTTGGTCAGTTACAGCCAATTGAGGCCAATTGAGGCCAATTAGGCAAATTAGACCAATTGTGGCCAATTGAGGCTAATAAAACTAATTGAGTCCAATTGAGGCCAATTGAGGCCAATTGAGGCCAATTAAATCTAATTGAGGCCAATTGATGCCCATTAGACTAATTGAGTCCAATTGAGGCTAATTGAGATCAATTGAGGCCAATTGGACCAATTAAGGCCAATTGAGCCCAATTAGGCCAACTGAGGCCAATTAGACCTATTTAGACCAATTAAGGCCAATTAGCCAATTAAGACAACTTAGGCCAATTAGGACAGCTATGTCCAGTTGATTCCAATTAAGACAAATTAGTCTAATGAGGTCAATTGAGGCCAATTAGGTCAATTGTGACCATTTGAGACCAATTGAGGCCAATTGAAGTCTATTGAGGCCAATTGACACCACTTGATGCCAATTATGCCAATTGAGGCCAATTGAGCCAAAATGAGGTTAATTTAGGCCAATTAGTCCAACTGATTCCAATTAGGCCAACTATGGAAAATTGAGTCCAATTAGTCTAATTAGTCCAATTAGGCCAATTGAGGACAATTAGGCCAATTGTAGTCAATTGAGGTTAATTAGTCCACTTAGGCCATTTGTGGCTAATTGAGGCGAATTGAGGTTAATTAAGTCCAATTAGGCTACTTGAGGCCACTTGAGGCCAATTAGGCCTATTGAGGCCTATTGAGGCCAATTAAGTCTATTTGAAACCAATTGAGGCCAATTGAGCTAAATTATGTCCAATTATTGCTAATTAGGCCAATTAAGGCCAATTAGGCTAATTGAGGCCAATAATAGCTAATTGAGGTGAATTTAGGCCAATTGATCCAATTGATCCAATCGAGGCCAATTGAGCCAATTGAGGCCAATTGAGAACAATTGTTTCCAATTCAGGCCAATTGAGACCAATTGAGGCCAATTGAGTGCAACTAGGCCAATTGAGAGCAATTAAGGCCAAGTGAGGCCAAGTGAGGCCAATTAAGGCCAATTATGCCAATTAGGCTACCTGACACCAATTACAGAACTAGAGCAAATTGAGACCAATTAGACCAATTGAGGCTAATTAGGCCAACTGAGGCCAATTGAGGAAAATTAGGCCAATTGATGTCAATTATGCCAATTGAAACCAATTGAGGCCATTTGTGGCCAATAAAGGCCAATTGGGCCCAATTAAGTCCAATTCAGGTCAATTAAGCCAAGTGAGGCCAATTGACACCAATTAGGCCAATAAGGTCAATTGAGTCCAATTAAGGTCAATTGAGTCCAATTCAATCCAATTGAGCCAATTAGGCAGATTGTATCCAATTGAGGCCAATTGAGTCCAATTTGGTGAAATGAGGCCAATTGTTCCAATTGAACCCAATTATCCCAATTGAGGCCAATTGGGGCCAATTGGGGCAAATTAGACCCATTGGAGCCAATTGAGGCCAATTGAGGCCAATCAAGGCCAATTAGGCTAATCAAGGCCAATTTGGCTAATGGAGGCCAATTGAGGCCAATTAGGCCTATTGAGTCCAATTGATTCCAATTGGGGACAATAGAGGCCAATTGATCCTAATGATCCCAATTGAGGCCAATTGTAGTCAATTGAGGCCAATTGGAGCCAATTGCGGTCAATTGAGGCCAATTGAGGCTAATTGAGATCAATTGAGATGAATTATGCCATTTGAGGCTTATTGAGGCCAATTGAGGTGATTTTGAGGCCAATTGATCCCATTAAGGCCAATTCCATCCAATTTAGGCCAATTGAGGAAAATTGAGGCAAATTGAGGCCAATGAGGAAAATTAGTCCAATTCAGCCAGTAGAGTCCAATTGAGGCAATTTAAGGCCAATTAGGCCAATTGAGGCCAATTATGAAAATTGAGGCCAATTAAGCCAATTGATCCCAATGGATGCCAATTGAGGCCAATTGAGTCTAATTATGCCAATTGAGGCCAATTGAGGCCAATTGAGGCCAATTGAGGCCAATTGAGGCCAATTGAGGCCAATTGAGGCCAATTGAGGCCAATTGATGCCAGTTAGGCGAATTGAGGCCCATTGAGGTCAATTGCGGAAAATTAGGCCACTTGAAGCTAATTAGGTGAATTTTTCCAATTTGGCTAATTAGGCCACTTGAGGCCAATTGAATCCAATTAGGCTAATTGAGGTCAATTAGGCCAATTGAGGCCAATTAAGCCAATTGAGGTCAACTGAGGACAATTGAGGCCAATTAGTCCAATTTGTCCAATTGAGGCTAATTACGGCCAATTGATGCCAATTGAGGTCAATTAGTCCAATTGAGGCTAATTTGGAAAATTGAGTCCAATTGAGGTCAATTGTGGTGAATTGAGGCCAATTAGGCCAATTAGTTCAATTGAGTCCAATTGAGGCAATTGAGGCCAACTAGGACAATGAGGCCAATTGGGGCCAATTGTGACCAATTGCAAAAAATTGAGGCCAATTAGTCTAATTGAGTCCAACTGAGTCCAATTGAGGCCAACTGTGGCCAATTGATTCTACTTAGTCCAATTTAGGTCAATTTGTCCAATTAGTCTAATTGAGGCCAATTGAAGCCAATTGAGGGCAATTGAGGCCAATTGAGACCAATTGAGGCCAATTGAGGCCAATTGAGACCAATTGAAGCCAATTAAGGCCAATTAGGACAATTATCCCAAATTAGGCAATTAGCCCAATTGCCAATGAGGCCAATTGAGACCAATTGAGTCCAATGGATGCCAATTAGGCCAATTGAGACCTATTTGGACAGTTAAGGCCAATTGAGTCCAATTTCTCAAATTAGGCTAATTGAGGCCAATTAGAGCTTATTGGGGAAAATGAGGGAAAATTGAGGCAAATTGAGTCAAATTAAGCCAATAAGGCCAATTCAGCCAATTCTGGCCAATTGAGGTCAATTGAGGCTAATTAATTCCAATTAAGGACAATGGGGCCCATTGAGGCCAATTGGAGTCAATTGTGGCCAATTGAAGCCAACTTATACCGATTGAGGCCAATTGAGGCCAACTAGGCCAATTAAAGCCAATTATGCCAATTGAGGCCAATTATGAAAATTGAGGGCAATTGAGGCCAATTATTCCAATTAGGCCATTTGAGGCCAATTAGGCTAATTGAGGCTAATTAGGTCAATTGAGGTCAATTGAGGCCAATTGAGCCCAATTGAAGCCAATTAGACAAACGGAGGCCAATTTTGGCTAATTAGGTTAATTTAGGCCCACTAGGCCAATTGAGATCAATTAGGTAAATTGAGGCAAATTCAAGCCAATTCAGGCCAATGGAGGCCAATTACACCTATTGGGCCATTAAGGCCAATTATTCCAATTGGGATAATTAGGTCATTGATGCCAATTAGAACATTAAGGTCAATTTTTCCATTGAGTCTCATTTGGAAAATTACACCGATTGGGCTAATTATTGCATCTAAGGCCAATTAGGGAAATTGAGGCCAATTGAGTCCAATTAGGCCAATTAAGTCCAATTAGGCCAATTCATCCAACTAGTCCAAATAATCCAATTAGGTCATCGAGGCCAATTTGATCATTGAGACCAATTAGGCCAATTAGATCAATTTGGCCAATGAGGCCAATTAACAGCAATTAGAAAAATTGAGGTCAATTGAGGCCAATTAGCCTAACTGAGAAAAATTATGTCAATTGGGGCCAATTCATCCAATTTTTCTATTGATACCAATTTTACCATTAAGTCCAATTAGGCCAAATAGTCCAATTAGTCCAATTAAAGGCATTTAAAAAAATTAAGGCCTATTGAGGCCAATTAGGCCAATTAGGCCAATTAGGCCAATAGAGGCCTATTAGGCCTATTAAGATAATTGAGTCAAATTGATTCCAATTAAGAAAATTATTCCAAGTGAGTCCAATTGAGTCTAATTGAGGCCAATTAAAGCCAATAGAGGTAAATTAGGCAAATTGAGGTCAATTAGGTAAATTGAGGTCAATTGATCCAATTGGACTGATTGAGGTCAATTGGGTCCAATTATTCCAATTGGGGACAGTTGAGAGCAATTAAGACCAATTGAGGCCAATTGAGACAAATTTTGGCCAATTGTGACCAATTGAGGTCAATTGAGGCCAATTAGGGAAATTAAGGCCAAGTGAGGCCAATTGATGCCAATTGTGGCCAATTGAGGCCAATTGAGGCCCATTGAGGCCAATTGACTCCAATTAGATCTAAAGGGGCAAATTGAGGAAAATTGAGGCCAATTAGGCCAATTGAGGACAATTGAGGCTAATTAGTCTTATTTGGCTAATTGAGTCCAATTGTGCCTAATTGAGAAAAATTGAGGACAATTGAGGCCAATTAGGCAAAATGAGGACAATGGAGATCAATTGAGTCCAATTGAGGCTAATTTGGCCAATTGAGACAAATTGAGGCCAATTGAGGGAAATTGAGGAAAATCGATGACAATTGAGGCCAGTTGAGATCAAATATGCCAATTGAGGCCAATTATGTAAAATTATTCCAAATGAGGTCAATTAGACCAATTAGGGAAATTGAGGCCAATAAATCCAAATTGAGTCCGATTGAGGCAATTGAGGAAAATTAGGCTAATTGAGGTCGATTAAGGCCAATTTTGTGGCCAATTTGGACAATTAGGTCAATTGAGGCCAATTTGGCCAACAAGGCCATTAGGCCCATTTTGGGAAATTAAGGCCGATTAGTCCAATTAGGCCAATTGAGGCCAATTGAGGCCAATTGAGGCCAATTAGGCTAATTATAACCAATCAAGGCGAATTAGTCCAACGAGGCCAGTTGAGGCCAATTGAGGAAAATTAGGGCCAATTGAGTCCAATTGGGCCACTTGATGCCAATTGAGGCCAATTAGGCCAACTGAGGCCAATTGAGTCCTATTCAGGCCAATTGAGCCCAATTCCAGCAATTGAGGCCAATTAGGCCAATTGAGGCCAAATGAGGTTAAATGAGACAAATTGAGGCCAATTGAGCTAATTAGGAAAATTAGGCCAATTGAGGTTAATTAGGTTAATTGAGGCCAATTGAGGCGAATTTATGTCAATTGAGGCCAATTGAGCCCAATAATATCAATTGAGGCCCATTTAACCAATTGAGGCCAATTGAGCCTAATTGAGGCCAATTAGGCCAATTAGGACAATTGTAAACAATTGAGTCCAATTGAGGTCAATTTAGGTCAATTGAGGCCAAATGAGGTAAATTAGGCCTATTGAGACCAATTGAGGCCAATTGAGGCCAATTAGACCAAATGAGACCAGTTTAAGAAATTGAGACCAATTCGAGACAATTAGGCCAATTAAGGACAATTGAGGCTAATTACACCAATTGAGGCCAATTGAGGCCAATTTAGGACAATTAGGCCAATTGAAGCTGATTCATCCAATTGAGGCGAATTCAGCCAATTGATGTCAAATGAGGCCAATTGTGGCTAATTGAGACCAATTGAGGAGAATTAGGCTAATTGAGGCCAATTAGGTGATTGAGGCCAAGTGAGGCAATCTGAGTCTAATTAACCCAATTGGGGCCAATTGGCCTAGTTGGCCTCAATGAACCTCAAATTGGCCTAATTATCCTCAATTGACCTCAATTGGCCTCAATTGTCCTCAATTGACCTAACTGGCCTCAGTTGGCCCCAATTGGCCACAATGGGCTCCAATTGGTCTCAATTGGTCCCAATTGGTCTCAATTGGTCCCAATTGGCTGCAATTAGTCTTAATTGGTCCTAATTTTCCTCAATCATCCTAATTAGACTAATTGGCCTCAATTGACCTCAGTTGGCCTCAATTCGGAACAATCATCCACAATTGGCTTAATTGGCCAAATTCACCTCAGTTGGACTCAATTGGCCAAATTGGCCTCAATTGACCTCAATTATCCTCAATTGACATCAATTCACCTCCACTGGCATCAATTGGCCATAATTAAACTCAATCGGCCTCAATTGGTTTGAATTGGCCTTAATTAGCCAAATTGGCTTCAATTGGCCTCAAGTGGCCTCAATTGGCCTCATTGGCCTCAATTAGGATCAATGGACCTAAATTGGTCTTAATGGCCTAATTGAAAAAATTGGCCTCAATTGACCACAATTGGCCACAATGGGCCCAATTGGCCTCAATTGGCCTCAATTGGCCTAATTGGTCTCAATGGACCTCAATTGGCCCCAACTGGCCTAATTTGACTCAATTGGTCTCAATTATCCTCAATTGGACTAATTCGTCTCAATTTTCCTAATTTGCCTCAATTGGACTAATTGTTCTCAATTGCCCTAATTGCACTCAATTGGCCTCAATTTACCTAATTGGCCTCAATTTGCTAAATTGGCGTCAATTTGCTTAATTGGTCTAATTTTCCTCAACTCGCCTCAATTGGATTAATTCGCCTTAATGGACTTAATTCATCTCAAATGGCCTTATTCGCCCCAATTTACCTAATAGACCTCAATTGGTCTCAATGGGACTCAATTGGCCAAATTGGCATTATTGACCTCAATTGGCCTCAATTGGCCTAATTGGCCTCAATTGGCCTCAATTTGCCTCAATTTGTCTCAATTGGGATCACTTGTCCTAATTGGGTTCAATTGGTCTCAATTTGGCTCAATTGGTCTCAATTTACCTCAATTGGGGTCAATTGTCCTAATTGAGCTCAATTGGGCTCAATTGGTCTCAATTTTCCTCAATTGTCCTAATTGGACTAATTTGGCCTCAATTGGTCTCAATTGGCCTTAATTGACCTCAATTGGCCTAATTGGGATCAATTGTCTTCAATTGGCCACAATTTGGCTCAATTAGGCTCAATTGGCCTAATTGACCTCAATTGTCCTAATTTGGCTCAATTGGCCTCAATTAGCCTGAATTAGAATCAATTGGCCTCAATTGGTGTCAATTGGCCTCAATTGGTGTCAATTGGCCTCAATTGGCATCAATTTGCCTCAATTGGCCTAATTGGATTCAATTGGCTTAATTGGAATAATTGGGCACAATTGGCATAATTCGACTTAATTGGACTTAATTGGCTTCAATTGGCCTCAATAAGCCTAATTGGCCTAATTTTCCTCAATTGGCCTCAATTGTCCCTAATTGGCCCAATAGACCTTCCCCACCTAAATTGGTCTAAATTGACCTCCATTGGCTGTGTTGGCTTATTGGTCTCAATTGGCCTCAATTGGCTAAATAGGCCTAAATTGGCCTAATTGGACTACTTGGGCTCAATTGACCTCAATTGACCTCAATTTGGCTAATTGGCCTCAATTGACAAAATTGGACACAATTTGTCTCAGTTGGCCTCAGTTGGCTTCAATTGGCCTCAATTGGCCCCATTTGGCCTAATTGGCCAAATTGACCTCAATTATCCTCAATTGTCCTCAATTCGCCTCCATTGGACTCAATCAGACTCAATTGGTCTCAATTGGACACAATTGGCCTAATTGACCATAATTTGCCATAATTGGCCTCAATGGGAATAATTGGCGTCAATTGGCCTACTTGGACTAATTTGCCTCAATTTTCCCAATTGGCGTAATTAGACTAATTGGTCTCAATTGTCATTAATTGGACTTAATTGGTCTGATTGGCCTCAATTTACCTAATTACCCCAAATTGGCCTCAATTGGTCTCAATTGGTCTCAATTGGCATTAATTGGCCTTAATTGGCCTCAATTGACCCAATTCGCCTAATTGGCATAAATGGTCCTCTATTGGCCCAATTGGCGTCAATTGGCCTCAATGAGCTTAAATTGGGCTCAATTGGACCAAACTGGCTGCAATTGGCCTTAATTATCCCCAGTTGGCCTCAGTTGGCCTAATGTGATGAATTGGCCTCAATTGGCCTCAACTGGCCTTATTAGCCTAAATTGGCCTCAAGTGGCCTCAAGTGGCCGAACTAACCTAATTGAACCAATTAACCTAATTGGGCTAAATTGGCCAAAATTGGCCAAATTGGACTAATTAGCCGCAATTGGCCTCAATTTGGATCAATTGGGCTCAATTGGTCTAATTGGACTCAATTGACCACAATTGGCATCAATTGGCCGAATTGGTCGCAATTGGATGCAATTGGCCTCAATTGGCCCCAATTGGCCCCAATTGGCCCCAATTAACCACACTTGGCCTTAATTTGCCTCAATTTTCCAAATTGTATCAATTGGCCTCAATTGACCTCAAATGCAAAAATTGGCCAAATTGGCCACAATTGGGCTCAATGGGTGTAATTGGACTCAAATGGACTAAATTGGACTCAATTGGCCTCAATTGGCCTAATTGGACTCAATTGGTCTTAATTGGCCTCAATTTTCCTCAAATTCCCAAATTGCCCAAATTGGCCTCAATTAGCGTCAATTGGCTGCAATTGGCCTTAATTGGCCAAATTGGCCAAATTTGACTAATTGGACACAATTGGCCTTAGTTGGTCTTAATTATCCTCAATTGGCCTCAATTGGATAATTGGACTCAATTGACCTTATTAGCCTCAATTGGCCTAACTGGCCATAATTGGCCTCAATCGGCCTCAATTGGCCTTAAGTGAGCTCAATTGGCCTAATTGGCTATTGTTGACCTCAATTTACCTCATTTTTCCTCAATTGGCCACAATTGGATAATTCTCCTAATTGGTCTCAATTGCCTTAAATTGGCCTCAATTTCCCTCAATTGGCCTAAGTTTCCCTCAATTGGCCAAATTGGCATAATTAGCATCAATTGGTCTAAATTGGTCCCAATTGGCCTTAATTGGCCTAATCGGGATCAATTGGCCTCAATTGTCCTTATTGGCTTTTATTTTCTCAATTGGCCTCAATTGGCCACAATTTTCCTGATTGGCCTTATTGGCCTCAAATGGCCTCAATTAGCCTCGATTAGCCTCAATTGTCCTCAATTGGCCTTATTGGCCTCAATTGGTCTCAATTGGCCTAATTGGCCTCAATTGGCCTCCATTGGCCTCAATTGGACTCAATTGGGCTCAATTGACCTCAATTTCCCTTAATTGGCCTAATGGGCCTCAATTGGCCTAATTGGCATAATTGGCCTAGTATGCCTCAATTAGCCAAATTGGCCTCAATTAGCCCCAATTGTCCTAAATTATCCTAATTTTATTAATTGGAATCAATTTTCCTCAATCAGCAAAATTGGCCTCAATCAGAAAAATTGGCCTCAATCGAAAAAATTGGCCTCAAGTGGCCCAATTGACCAAATTGGCCTCAGTTGAAAAAATTGGAATCAATTGGCCTCAATTGGCATAATTGAACTCAATTTGCCTATATTTACCCCAATTGGCCTCAATTGGCCACAATTGGCCTTAATTAGCCTTAATTGGGCTCAATTGGGCTCAATTAGACTAATTGGCCTTAATTGGCCTTAATTGGCCCAATTGAGCTAATTAGCCTAATTGGCCTCAATTGGTCTCAATTGGGATCAATTGGCATTATTGGCCTCAATTGGCCATAATTAGCCTAATTGGCCTCAATTGGACTAATTGGGCTCAATTTGACTATAATGGCCTAAAATGGCCTAAAATGGCCTAAATTGGCCTAAATTCATACACAACATGTACCTATAAGTAAACAACGTGTTGTTCCCGGTCACATCATGTAACAGGCCTGCAGCTAGCCCCTCGACCTATTTTTCCATATTTTATTAAGTAAAAATTGAAAAGGAAAGATCCCTACCTCAAAGGAAGAACCATGTTCTTATGAAATCTCCCCCTTAATGCAATTTTCCC
>CAUJRU010000003.1:6118247-6317218 GCA_963277665.1 Viscum album
CCTTAATTGTCCTCAATTGTCCTAATTTGCCACAATTCGACTCAGTAGTCCTTAATTGGCCTCAATTGGACTCAATTATCCCCAATTGGCCACAATTCGCCTTAATCGACCTAATTTGCCTCAATTGGCCTAATTTCCCTGTAAGAACCCAGTTTTTTATTAAATACATTGGAATATTATTGATTTTATTCCAGAGCAGCGCCTTCAAACGGCATGCGATTCCGAGCCCCAGTGTGGCTGGAATTAAATTTTCAGTGCGTTCACACTGGGCATGCCAAATAAATTGTATAACTCATAAACGGTGTTTCGGAACAGAAATATGAGTAGATGAATGGGTCTGATATGGGGTTTTTACCCTAGGAATGACATAAAGCATGTCGGCGCGGGACGTTGGGACCCCTCTCCCATTAACGGAACGTTAAATGGATAAATAAAATAATTAACTTATTCTTTTAATGGTTAAACACTAGTATCTCTTATAGGGTTGCTCGTATGGGAAAACCAACGAAACTGTTGAGTCTGGAGTGTGCCGTTTTACCTTAGGAGGGCTGTAATTTTCATGCGTGTGGCCCTTCAGTGGAAAATGGCCCCTGGGGCGTTTTTTGTAATTTAGTGGCCTCGATCGTTAAATTTTATAACTTTTAAACGGGGCCTTGGATTAAAATTATAAGATCTCCATTGTTCATAGGAGGTTTTCTTTTACCCTAGGTGAGGCTTAACCTCGACCCCATCGAGAGTTTCAGATGTGGGTCCTTTCGTGGGTGATTAAAAATTAATTAAGTTATTTTTTTTTTCATTTCCTTACTTAAGCCAAAACCACCCTTCATCCCCTTGTTATTACTCTGGAGGAAGGATCTATCAACCATGGAGACCTACAACATCCTCAAGATTAAGCCCTCCACCTCCTCTCCAAGGTATTGTGGCTTCTGGAGGATCGTCGCGAAGCGTCGGGCTACGACCAAGAGGTAGGATCGTGCGTTTATTTTTAATTTCCTGCACCTAATTTGAGCCCAATTATTTGCGTCGAACTTCTATTTTATCTTAGATAAAATCCCATATTTTCTTATTATATGTTATGAAATTTCCGACGCATATTTCGGGTTTATGTTTGGAGTTCCAAGGCGTCCACAGCTGCAAGTCGAATGTCATCGGGTTTTTTTTGAGGTTTTCCGGCCAGATATGGTTTCCGGTGGAAGACCAGCGGCGGTCCGGCGAGCGAGGCAGCTGCGGCTCCATCAAGCGGCTTCCCGTGCAGTGGTCCAGTCCGGGCATTAGCAGGTGGCCTGGGATGGCGGCGGTGGAGCACGGCGGAAGCGGATCTGGGAGTAGGCCAGGCGAGAAGGTCTTCGGGGGCGAGGCGACCTAAGGTCACGCATGGAGGAGGACCCGCTGTACGCGGGTCCTGCTGGAGAATGAAGTGAAAAAGAGAAAAAAAAATCAGCGTGTTGGAAAAAAAAGAGGAGTATCCCTTAATTGGAGAGATAAATAGCCATAGGAAAAAAATCAATAAAAATGAGAGATGATTTTAATAATTATAATAATGTTATAATTATTAAAAAGGTGAATCGGGCGTAACTTCCCCGTACGTCGTCCAATTAATGCACTATCAGCAGCAGTGTGCCTCTATTTTCAATATGGTATTTTGAAGACCAACTTTGGGTATCTTTCATTGACTCGTGTAGCGGGTCAATAAAACACCCTAAATATAATAATACTATTATTGTTTTCAAAGGTTGGATCGAACGTAGCTCATACATGGAGCATCTGATTAAAGTGTCGTCTATGGAAATGCGATACGCAGATCGAGGAAAACATTTTTAGATGGTCTCAGGGATTTTTTATTCCTGAGAGAAGGGACTCGGTGGCGCGACACGCCCATTAAGTGGATTGGCATTTTCTGAGGTTTTTTTAGGCGGCGCGGAGACACTCGGAGTCCATTTTGAGCGCCGTCAGCTATGTTGTGTCACTGGCGCCAAGAAGAATATTTTAAAGGGGTTTTTGGGCATTGAATCCGGAGTTGAGGCAGGTTCCCCACAACCTGTATTTTAAGATATGAGGAGAATTTTGTAACTTTTTCATCGGATGTCCGTTTGGGGCGTTCGAGCAGTCGATTCTGGGTGTTTTTCTGAGGGCATTGCAACTGTGCAATCTGCCCGCTTTAATTCCGCATGGTGGTGCGGGCCCCAAAAAAACCATTTTGGGAGTTGGTGGTGATTTCTATCATTAACACCAGGTGTCCATTTTGGATAAGTGGATAGTCAATATTGGGTACTTTTTTCGATAGGATCGCAATGGTTCCATCTGTTCATTGTGCTTTCTGGACCGAGATGCGGGTCCCATGAAGCATCGCTCGTGTGCAGTATAGTGAAATGCATTTTTTATCTAGACATCCATTCCATGCAAGTGAGAAGTCAATTTTATGTGCCTTTCCGGTGAAATCACAATGGTTCGATGCGCCCGACTTTTTTCGGGGTCGAGGCTTGGGACCACGGGACGTCGTTCAGGCGTAAAGCGGTGTCAGACAACTTTTACGTCGGATGTCTATTGGAAGTGAGTAAATAGACATTCTCTCATGTTTTCCTGAGAGGATTACAATGGTATAATCTATTTGGATGTGTGGAGTATCCTTCGAGATCTTGTATGTGGAAGCATAAAAGGTTCTTCGGTGGGGGTTCTTCCTGCGGTGCTTGTAGAGAACCCTTGGCGGGTGATCACGTTCAAAGTTAGGAGAGTGAAGTAAATGTTTGAAGAGGTGTGGTTGTCCGTGATAAGGCCGTGGTGGAAGCAAGTTGGAAACATATGCTTTCTCCCTTTTTGTGTTGATGTTGGGTGTCGTGTGCACAACAGTCCTTGGGCTGGAAATGTGGTATACTCTGGGAGTATACGGGAATGCTTGGAGGTACATTTTGTAGTTGAACCCCGGGAACATTTGTGTTCGTGGTTTGGAGATGAGATAAGGCCACACGTTGTGTGGGCCCCTTGTGCATTCCGTGTTTTTCTTTACATACCTTTGACCTCTAGTGACATATAGGGTCCTCATGTTCTCGATGGTTTCAACCAGTAGGGTTGAGTGGGTTCCCCTGGTTCTGTTCTCGATGGTTTGACTGGAAGAGTTATTTTGGTTCCCCTTTTCTTTTAACTGAGGGGGTTTTCAGTGTTGGTTCCCTTTCACTAGACTGCAAAATCATTTACATCTACGTGCATTCATATAGTGTGGGTGTGGTCCCACTTTATAGAGTGAGTTGTCTCAGCCCACTTCGATAGTAGACTCAGCTGATTAAAGCATATATCACCCTGAGAGGCCCGGGGAGATCCTCACATACCATTGTGTTCCCTGTTAGGGTTCTTTGGTTATCGGTGTGACCAACACATTACGTGGGCACCGATCCTCTACCCAGGAGGTTGTTTCTAGTAGGGTACAGAGCCCCTAGTGAGCCCTAGGCACAGGCTCCCTAGCGGTGTATCATGATCATATCTTCCTTCCGTGATCAATCATGACATGTTTCCCTCTACGTGTTCCAGTTACCAGTGGTGTACCATCCAACAGGGATGGACAGTGAGGTACCATTCAGTAGGGATGGCTAGTGGTGTACCATCCAATAGGGATGGCTAGTGGGGTACCATCTAGTGGGGATAGCCAGAGTGGTTCCGGGTCTCCCTCCAGTAGATTACCCTTTCATGGGGCTGGCCAGTGGGAACTCGTCGACTTTGAGAAGACCTATCGACTGTGTGACAGTGACGAGGTATGGCTTGATTCTCCCCTTAGAACTCTCAAGTACTAGGGGCTCTTTCCCCACTGAGACGTGTCATTGTGACGCGACCTAAAACCGTGCGGGTGAGTAAGTGACACCCAAAGCGGATAGTGTCGAGGTGTAGTGATTTGAGTCCCTTGAATTGCAGTTCGGGGCAGATGTGTGAGATGTTGGGCATCGATGGTGTTTACTTCTGGGACTGTTGGATACTCATTTTCTTGGGCTGAGCTACAGGTTGGAGATCCCATTATGATCTTGTTTGGGCTTCTTGATTGAGCATATGGATATTTGTATACCTTGTTCTGGTACCCACTCCTTGGGTTTTGTCTAATCTCCTTCTAGGAGAGGCGAAGACGCATGGGGTATGCCACGTGCTTTCTATGTCTATCTTCTCATGGTTGGACGAGTCTACTCTCCTGCTATAGTTAGTAAAGACTCGATGGGAAGTTCCTCTTCTCATTGTTTCTAGCTCCTTGTGATAGAACAAGTCTTCTTCTTTCCCCTTGTTGGGGTGAGTTGTACTCTTTACTGAACTCTCGATTATACTCCTTTAATTTTCCCTATTTCATCTACTCCTCACCTCTTCATTACCTCCTTTTTTTCTCCCTCGAGCCTTTGGGGCATCCTAATGAGTATTTTTATACTCACCCCTTCTTGGGCTTTGCCCGCACTTGGTGTGCCCTTGCAGACGACATACAGGTTGGTCATGAATTCAGTAGAGTTTAGGAGTTCGGGAGATTGGACCGTGTGTTGTGGTCATAGTCGGGCTCCAGGTGTGGGAATCCCTAAGCTATTTACTTGTGTTTACCTGTTTCTAGGTTTGTGGCACTTTTTTGGTTGGGCGCGTGTTTTTCCCCATTTTCTTTTCAGTTTACCTTCAGCACTTTCTTTTTACTATTTAGAGGTCGATGCACTTTGTAATTTATTTATAGTAGCTGGTACTCTGCTTTTCTTTTTTTACTATGCAATTCTGCATTGAGTGGGCTACGTGTCTGTGTACAGGTACTCAAGAAAAGGCCTCCCCATGTTGTTTATCCTTCGGCACTTGTTTCCAGCCCCTGGACTATGGAGGCGGTCTTATGGCAGTTGCGTCTCGAGCCCAGGTAGGGTCGTGTCATGAAAAATTGGTATCAGAGGTGGTTCGTTCCTTGGGATGTTGTTCGGACGTCCCTAAAAAAGAATTGGTTGGGATTTAGGGCAACAGTGTGAACATTTCTCGAGAGTGGCTCTCAAGCCAGGGAGTCCAGTGATGGGGCGGCATCCGACGTATCCATTCACCAGGACCCTGATAACTCTCTTGTCGACTCAGCATGATTAGACACTCATTGTAGGGAAAATTGGTATGTACATCACATAGGATTGAGTTTTTACTGTCCTTCTTGAGTTAGCTACCCATTGTTGTTATTGTTATATACATATATGCTCATCTGATTGCGGCACTCCTTGATAACATTCAAGATGTCTCTGTGAAGACAACCAGCCAGGGTACCAGCTCTGGTTCGTGACGATGAACCAAAGAGCTATGAGGCCTCATTCTAGGACCCATCATGTGAGACCCTTCCTCCGGGTGGGCCGGTAGCAGCACCCCCACCTAGTGAGTAGTAGATAGCTTTAGCAGAGCAGACTGAGCTTGAGCGTAGGTTGAGCACGCTCTGTGAGTTCCAGCGACAGAGACCGCTAAGGTTCAGTGCTAAGCCAAACCCTTAGGCAGCATTGGTTTGGATTGAGACAGCGGTACACCTCTTCATGCTTGTGTAGACACCGGCAGATCAGTGGGTGGCTTTGGTAGCCAGCCTTTTCCCAGGAGCAACTGAGCGTTGGTGGAGTCTGGTGACTCAGTTACTCAATGAGTTGTCACTTTCATGAGATGACTTTCAACTACTATTTCATGAGGATTTTTAACCCTCCTGCTTATGCTCTGTTCGGATCCAGGAGCTCTTGTAGTATCATCAGGGAGGGATGGCGGTGACAGAGTATGCGACTAGTTTCACAGACCAAGCACGTTTGTACCTGGACTTGGTCCATGACGGCAACATCTGAGCGCCAAAGTTCGAGCAGGGTCTATGCAGAGAGATTCACGCTATCATAGTACACTTACGAATTCCCACTTATGTCGAGGTGCTAGAGTAGGAACTTGTGACAGAGATCTTCCTATCACACTATACAATCGGTGGTGGCAGTAGGCTCGATAGAGCCGAGACGTCTGCCACAGCTAGCAGGCATCGGGTGACAGAATCTCGACGCGGGTGGCATTCTGATAACTGGACTCAGGGGCATGATCGTACACCATAGTGGTGCCGGAGGGCACCAGTGCAGCTCGGAGAGAGTCGGTGTTATGCATGCGATGGGCAAGGTCACCTAGCATGAGACTACCTAACCAGGTGTGCTGAGAATATAGGGCAGGAATCAGGTGTACCACAGCGGCAGAGGCAGCGCCGTGATCGGAGTAGCGCCCAAAGAGGTTGTGCTTGTAGAGAAGCGGGAGGAGCTGGAAGTGGAGGACGACCTTATGTAGTCTTCCCATCACCACCAGGCAGTCCACTTTAGGCTCCGGGAGCTGACAGTTGGGACCATAGACATCTGTGATCTTTGGATGTCTATGATCCTATAGAGAATGAGGTGATAAGAGGTATGCTCTACAACTCTTCTACATTTTTCAGTATAACTGTTAGACTCTGTGTGTGAAATTATTTTCTCCCTGCTCTTTATTTGAGGAGTTACCAGGGTGATGCAGGGCATCAGTGTAACCCTGTTTTAGTAGAGTGGAAGGTGTAGAACCATTCCTTTAGTCGATGGTGTCGACTCCTTCGCTCTTCAAGCGTGTAAGAGAGTCTTGTTTGTGGGACATCGGCTGTGAAATCTTGTGTGACCAGATATCCTTGGGTGTTTCAACATATGGATATTGAGAAGGATGGAATCAACTGGCTTTGTCCTAGGTCCAAACGGTTATTCCAGTCGCGGCGTGCGACGTAGAGGTTCGGTCGATGAGGTGAGCTACCCCCGAGAGCCTTCATGCCATTTGAGACCATGAAAAGGGATGGCGAGGTTCCCTACTGCCTTGCCCTAACCCCAAGGATGAGAGTGGGTGCACAACGTTTCCCACATGACTCACCCGAGAAGAAGTGTGTGTGCTCTTATGCATGTCATCGGTAAGGGCGGACCTCGCGTGAATAGATCAAATAATTTGTTCTGTGTGCGGTGACGCGGGACTGTGCAAGAGTTCTTCTGGGTACGGGAGAGCCAGGTGTGGGCTTAGTACCCTATGTTTTTCCCTGGTTTTGCTTTTCAGGGGTGAAAATATTGAAGTAGGGAATGATGTAAGAAACTGGTTTTTTTATAAATGACATTGGAATATTCTTGATGTTATTCCAGAGCAGCGCTTTCAGACGGCGTGCGATTCTGAGCCCCGGTGAGGCCAGAATTAAATTTTCAGTGCATTCACACTGGGCAAGCCAAATAAATGGGATAACTCCTAAAAGGTGCTTCAGACCAGAAATATGAGGGTATGAATGGGTCTTAAATGGGGTTTTTACCCTAGGAACGACATAAATAATGTTGGTGCGGGTCGTTGGGAACCCTCGCCCGTTAACAGAACGTTAAATGGATAAATAAAATAATTAATTTATTCGTTTAATGGTTAAATGCAAGTATCTCTTAAATGGTTTCTCGGATGGAAAACTGAGGGCACTGTTGAGTCTGTAGCATGTCATTTACCCTAGGATGGGTGTAATTTTCATGGGCGTGGCCCTTCTGTGGAAAATGGCACCATCGGTGTTTTCGTAATTTAGCGGCCTCAGTCGTTAAATTTTATAACTTTTGAACAGGGCCTTGGATTAAAATTATGAGACTTCAGTTGTTCCCAGGAGGTGGTTTTTACCCTAGGGGAGGCTTAAACTTGATCCCGTTGAGAGTTTCAGATGTGGGTCCTTTCGTGGGTGATTAAAAATTAATTAAGTTAATTTTTTTTTTTCATTTCCTTACTTAAGCCAAACCCACCCCTCATCCCCTTGTTATTCCTCGGGTGGAAGGATATCTTAACCAAGGACACCTCCACCTTCCTCAAGCTCAAGCCCTCCACCTTCTCTCTAAGGTGTTGCGGCTTCTAGTGGATCGTCGTGAAGCGTCGTGCTACGCCCACGAGGTAGGATCGTGCGTTTCTTTTTAATTTCCCGCACCTACTTTGAGCTTGATTCTTTTCATCTAATTTCTATTTGATCTTCAAGAAAATCCCATAGTTTCTTTTTATATGTTCTGAAATTTCTGACTCATAATTTAGGTTTAAGTATTGAGTCTCGAGGCATCCGCAACTGCAAGTTGAAGATCTGCGGGTTTTTTGAGGTTTTCCGGCCAGATATGGCCTCCAGCGGAAGACCGGCGGCGGTCAGACGAGCCAGGTGGCGACGGCTCCCTCAGGAGGCTTCCCGTGTGGCGGTCCGGTCCGAGCGTCAGTGGACGGCTTGGGATGGCGGCGATGGCGCTTGATAGAAGTAGATACGGGAGCAGGCCGGGTGAGCAGGTCTCTAGGGGCGAGGCGACCTGAGGTCGCGCATGGAGGAGGACCCTCTATACGCGGGTCCTGCTGGAGAATGAAATGCAAAAGAGAAAAAAAAAGCAACACGTGGGAAAAAAAGAGGAGTCTTTCTTAATTGGAGATAGAAATATCCATATAAAAAAATAAAAAAAATAAAATTAAAAATTATTTTAATAATTATAATCATTTTATAATTATTAAAAAGGTGAATCGGGCGTAACATCCCCATGCGTCGTCCAATTCATGCGCTGTCAGCGGCAGTGTGACTCTTTTTTCAATACGGTCTTTTTAAGACCAACTTTGGGTATCTTTCATTTAATCGTGGAGCGGGTCAATAAAACACCCTAGAAATAATATTATTATTATTGTTTTCAAAGGTTGGATTGAACGTAGCTCATACTTGGAGCGTCTGATTAACATGTCGTCTGCAGCAACACGATCCATGGATCACGGTTAAATTTTTGAGATGGTATCAGGGATTTTTAATTCCCGAGACGAGGGACTTGGTTGCGCGACACGCCCGTTAAGTGGATTGGTGTTTTTCTAAGGTTTTTTTGGCCGGTGTGGGCACATCCAAAGTCCGTTTTGAGTGTTGTTGGTGGTGTTGTGTCCCTGGAGTCAAGACAAATATTTCCAAGGGGTTTTCGGGTGTTGAAGCTGGAGTTGAGGTGTGGGCCCCACGGCCCATCTTTTAAGATGTGAGGATCGTTTTGTAACTTTTTCATCAGAGGTCCTTTTGCGGCGTGCGAGTAGTCGATTCTGGGTTTTTTTCCAAGGGAATTGCAATGGCGCAATCTGCCCGCTTTAATTCTGCACGGTAGTACAAGCCCCATGAGGGCCATTATGGGAGTTGGTGGTGATTTCTATCTTTAACACTGGGTGTCTGTTTTGGATAAGTGGGTAGTCAATATTGTGTACTTTTTTTATAGGATCGTAATGGTGTGACCTATTCGTTGCGCTTCACGACTGAGATGTGGGTCCCACGAAGCACCGCTCATGTGCAGTACGACGAAATGCATATTTTTCTTTGAGCATCTGTTCCACGACAGTGATCAGTCAATTTGACATGTCCTTCTGAGGAGATCCCAATGGTTCGATGCACTCGACTATTTTCGGGGCCAAGACTCGGGACCACGGGACGTCGTTCGGGCGTAAAGCGTTGTCAAATGACTTTTACGTGAGATGTCTATTGGAGGTGAGTAAATAGTCATTCTCGCATGTTTTTCCGCAAGGATTACAACAGTATGATCTTTTTGGACATGCAGAGTCTCCTTAGAGATCTCGTATGTGGAAGCATAAAAGGTGCTCTAGTGGTGGTTCTTCCTGCGGCGCTTGTAGAGAACCCTTGGAAGGTGATCGTGTTCACTCTTAGGAGAGTGAAGTAAATGTTTGAAGAGGTGTGGTTGTCCGTGCTAATTCCGTGGTGGAATCAAGTTGGAAACATACATTTTCTCCTTTTTTGCGTTGACGTTGGGTGCCATGTGCACGATAGACCTTGGGATGGAAATGTGGTATACTCTGGGAGTATACAGGAATTCTTGGAGGTACATGTTGTAGTTGAACCCTGGGAACATTTGTGTTCGTAGTTTGGAGATGAGATAGGGCCACAAGTTGTGTGGGCCCCTTGTGCATGCCATTTTCTGCTTTACATACCTTTGACCTCTCGTGACGTAGAGGGTCCTCCAGTTCTTGATGGTTTCAACTAGTAGGGTTGAGTGGGTACCCCTGGTTCTGTTCTCGGTGGTTTGACTGGCAGAGTTGTTTTGGTACCCCTGTTCTTTCAGCTGAGGGGTTTTCAGTGTGGGTTCCCTTTCATCGGACTGCGACATCATTTACGTCTACGTGCATTCGTACAGTGTGTGTAATGGCCTGGGGTTTTGGGGTCCATTACATGATGAAAATATGATGTTTGGGGTGTTATGGGTGGTCTGGAAGGCCATCCCAGCTTCTCGGTGAAGCTAAGACTCCTAACAGAGGCCTCAGCCTACCGGTCACCTTGGCTACCGGTGGCCTCAGCCTACCGGTGGCCTCGACCTACCAGTATCCCCAGCCCACCGGTAGCCTCGGCCAACCGGTAGCTTTGTATACGGGTAGACCGAGCCTACCGGTGACCTCCATGGGTTTTTCAGTGGTGCCTCATGTTTGCACGTTTTGGGTTGTAAACCATGTTTTGACCTCTTTAACCCTGTTTTAAAGCCCATTAATTACGATTAATTAAATGATTGGTGAGGTACCCTCCTTAAATGAAAAATCATTTTTTTGGTCATGCCTCTAACCGCGTTTTCAGAAACTCCTGTAGGGCATAAGGAGGTGTGCTTTGGTTTTAACCACCCTCAAGGGCGAGGACCTTTTAATTTGGACGTGTGGGGTAGCCCAGCCGCGTGGTCAACCCACGATCTCACTTTTTCCACAGTTTTGAGTTCTTCTCCATATCTTAACCATCCTGGGGATGCTGTATCTCAGCTCTTTTACCTAAAGGCTTCTCTTCCCCCTAAGTTTCTTGTTTTCTATCACCCTGTACTAAGAGTACCCTTCCTCCCGACGAGTCGTACCCCTGTTGCGAAGTTTTCCTTGATCGCGTTCCGGGGATCTCCTGCTACTCCTGTTTCCAGTTTCCACACGAGGACTTAAACATCGATCCTTGATCAATCAGATAGGGATTTTCTCCTTCGTCTCTCTTTTCTGTGTATCATGTGGGGTGGGAATGCCTTTGTCTCTGTGGAAATTGACGAAACCCAACTTAATGAAGATAAAGAATGGACCTTTAAATAATGAAAGGGGGGTGTGATCAATGTCATGGTGTGCTCTTTTATGTTGATATGTGTTGTGAATTATACATGCCTTTGCTGACTTAAAATCATGGTCATTGGTGGTCTTTCTCTTTGCACTAATGAACCTCGATGCTCCTGGATGTTTAAATAACTGTAACATGGAATTGGTAAATTACGTATACTCGGTTAAATAAACTGAAAGCACCAAGATTAACCCTTTTCTGTGATAACCCTAGTTAAAGCACAGTGGGATTGAATCCATGGAGTGTGTTAAATATTTTAAATCTGAAAATACCTACATGGGCCTGCCTTGTGTTGGTGGTAGTGGTTTGGTTGTTTTTTTTCCTTCACGGGCTGATTGTGGGTGAAATTATGGTTTTCTTGGATGGGATCCCCTGTTGTTATACTTTCGCTAGTTGTGAATCTAAGGTTGTGGGGTTAATCTGCTTATATCACGAATTGGGGTGGAATCCTCTATTGTTGAGAAACCATTGGATCCTGGATTTTGGGGACATGGGGTTGTGTCTCGGGGTTTGTTTTGTTTCCAATACTCTCACTTGATCCCTAGTTGTTGTGACTTCACAAGAGAACCAGGTGTGAATGCTTAAATTACCCGATGTTTTTCCTTTCTTCCCTATTGTTGTTTCATCTGTGAATGTTTCTGTTAGTTTCCCAATTGTGAAGGGATTAACTCATACTGAACTGTTATGAATGATAACTCGAATATGGAAATTGGGAACTATTTTTTGTGTGCCTATTTTCCGAGGCAGCAGTGCTTGTGCACCTGCTTGTATCTATTTGAGGAGCCATAGGTTGGGCTATGTGTGTTGGTATATATATGTAACTATATGTTTTGTGTTTATTCGCACCCCACCCGCGTTGGGAACTTAGTGTTGGACACCCCATTTCATGGGGATGGGTGTTTCCCCATAGTAACACTCCTTCTTGCTCCCTCTTCCCTCAGATGTGATGGCTGGAGGTGACCTTACACCCAAGATTCTTTGCATAGGTTTTGTTTGGTGTGTTGTTAGCTCAAGACACTTTGGGTAGGTTGTTTTCCCAAGAATCTTGGGGATGAGGCCCAGGAGTTTTCGGGCAGGGGTTCTTGTTATGGTTGTTTTCCCAGGTGTCTTCGGGATGAGGCCCAGATGTGTTCGGGCAGGGATGGATGGTTGTAAGGCCCATGAGTGTGTGGGTAGGGGTGTGTGGTTGTGAGGCCCAAGTGTGTGGGTGAAGGGAGGTGTGGTTGTGAGGCCCAGGTGTGTTTGGCCCGGGACGTGTGGTTGTGAGGCCCAGGTGTGTGCGGGAAGGAAGAGCGTGGTAGCATCAGGATGTTTGTTGTTAGGGAGGAGCAGTTAGCTATTGGGTGAAATGGTGGTGCAGGGTACCCAAATGTTTTGTTCTTTACTATTACCTTACTGATTGTGTTATTTGGTGAGTGTGGCTAGTGAGGTTGTATGGATAGAATCATTGATAGATGTTGGTTTTTCTGCTTCTCATGGGAATTTAGTACATCTCCCCACTTGTGCATGAGATCTATAGGTTTTTCCTGCTGAGTATACTTTGTATGCTCACCATACGTTTACTTTCAGGTTTCCAGGAGGACTTCAGAGGTCGGGCGGGACCTTACTATTCTGGACGTTGGAGTTGCTATTGGTCGTTGTTGTTTTCTGCTTCGCCTTTTCTTTTCCTGTTGGTTTTTACTTTGGAGTTCTTGTACTTTGATCTGTTTTATTATTAAAACATGCATGTAGTTTGGTTTTTTCTTTACATTGAGTTTTCTATACATGGTGGTGTTTGGTGTTAAATCATTATTTCTCCCAATATTGGTTAATAAAAAAGGGTAATGCGTCCAATATTTTGAAACTGTTATACCCTTGGTTCTAGTCGCCACTCTGGGGCCTACTAGAGGTGGGACTTGGGGTCATTATATTTACTTCAACTTAAAGAAGGAAGGGCTTGGCAATCTGCTGTCCCTTCCCTCTTTTTGGGGAAGGAAGGTCGTTATGTCCAGTGAGGTGGGATGGATAGATTCCTTGATAGATGTTGGTTTTTCTGCTTCTCATGGGACTTTAGTACGTCTCCCCACTTGTTCATGAGAGATATAGGTTTTTCCAACTGAGTATACTTTGTATGCTCACCCTATGTTTACTTTTAGGTTTCCAAGAGGACTTCGAAGGCCGTGCGGGACCTTACTAGTCTGAATGTTGGAGTTTCTGTTGGTCACTTTTGTTTTCTGGTTCACCTTTTCTTTTCCTATTGGTTTTTACTTTGGAGTTCTTGTAATTTGTTCAGTTTTATTATTAAAACATGCATGTAGTTTGGTTTTTTATTTACCTTGAGTTTTCTATACTTGGTGGTGTTTGGTGTTGACTCATTCTTTCTCCCAATATTGGTTAATAAGAAAAGGGCAATGCCTCCCATATTGTGAAACTGTTATACCCTTGGTTCTAGTATCCACTCTGGGGCCTACTGAAGGCGGGACTCGGGGGTCATTATCTCTCCTTCAACTTAATGAAGGAAGGGCTTGACCATCTGCTGTCCCTTCCATCTTTTTGGTGAAGGCGGGTCATGACAGAATGGTATCAGAGGCAGTTTGAGGGATAGGATGGAGTCAGGAGTTAGGAACAATGAGGATTTCATGGGATGGTAGGGAAACAAAGTTAGGTTATTTTTAGTTCATGAAATAGGCTAGGGAGGACCGGCTAGGAAACAAGATTTTAGGGCCCCCTGTGATCCGATGCAAGGACTCTAATCCTATCAAACGACCAAGTGAGACTACATTTATTGCAGGGTAGAGACCCTAGGGAAGGTACATGCATCATACTGATTGTGTTTTTAATCGATTTGGGGCACCTTGTGGAGAAAATTTAATAATAATAATAATAATTCCGTTGCTACTCGGGATTAGGTATTCTTGTTTACCATGAAGCTATGGAACCCAGACGTTATCCACGAGCAACCCAAGCAGTTGAGGCCCAGCGGATCGAGGCAGTTGACCAGTAGAGGGTTGACCGAGATGAGGAGGATGACTTTAGGTAGAGGACTCTATGCTCCTTCCAGCGACAAACCCTTGAGAAGTACGAGGGCAGCGTTTCTTACTCAGTAATGGAGGGATGGCTTGAGGAGCTACCCATCACCTTCTCTTTAATCCTTTCTCTGAGGGAGTACTGTGTTCTGTTGGCCGTCAGTCAGCTGAGAGGAGTAGCATGTCAGTTGTGGATGCTTTTCCTGGGAGAGAAGACATAGGCAGAGGTTTCATGGTTCAGTTTTGAGAAGGAATTTTATGAGGAATTCCTCTCCTCTACAGAGAAGGCTGAGAAGAGACATGATTTTCTCTCCCTTCAGCAAGGAAACATGTCAGTTAGGGAGATGAGGATCAAGTTCAAAGATCTCTTTCACTTTTCCCCAGATCTCTTTTCTGGATGAGGAGACTTGGGAAAGAAGGTTAGAGGAGGCACTCCATCCATCTCTTCAGTACGTTGTCACTCCCTTCACTCTTCCGATGTACCTATTAGTACAGAAGAAGGCCGAGATAGTAGATAGGATGAATGGGAAGGGAGGCACACCACAAGAAGGGAACCACCCGAGTTCATCAAAGGGGAAGGCGGTCAGTAGTAGGTCTCCAGCTACAGGGCCTTTCTGGTTTCGACAAGTAAGCTTTAGGCCTCATCAGTTCCAGTCCCAAGCATCTAGCCCTCACCCTTTTCTTGCAGGGCTAGGACCGAAGTGTTTCTCTTGTGGAGTTTTCGGGCACTTCTAGAGCAGGTATCTGACTCGAGCACCACATGGTGGAGGTGGGCAGTTTCAACACACACCTCAGCAGCATCCGTTGTCGGAAAGGCCTTTCTAGCAGCAGTAGAAGGCCCCTGGCCCTCTGAGGGATGACCATGCGAGAGAAGATCGACACCAGGGTGCTCCTCAGGGACCTCGACTAGGGCGTGGTCGGGGTGATGGTCGACAACAGTGAGGCAGAGGAGCTTTGCGTGGATAGTTGTACGCTGTAGAGTTAGTAGATCTGATGGGACCAGAGGTCGTTCAAGGTACGAGCAGTTTGTTCAGCACTCTAGTTTCTGCCTTGTTTGATTCGGGATCTTCGCACTCCTTCGTTATGCCCGAATTAGCCCATGCTCTGGGTCTGGATGCCGAGAGACTTTTTGTGCCCCTAGTGTTGAGAACACCAGTTGGGGGTCAGACCAGCGTATCTTACTTTTTCTGGGGATGTAGACTGATGTTGGGACCGCATCAGTCTAATGGAGACCTTCTTTCATTGCAGATGCAGCAATACGATATCATTCTAGGCATCGACTGGTTATTCTCCGTGCATTCCATCATCGACTAATATCGGAGAAGGTTTTAATTCTCCAAGGAGGATGGACAGCGTGTGGATTTTGTTGGGGAGCGGAGTTATCAGGAGGGGAGTCGAC
This sequence comes from Viscum album, assembly GCA_963277665.1. NCBI lineage: Eukaryota > Viridiplantae > Streptophyta > Magnoliopsida > Santalales > Viscaceae > Viscum > Viscum album. Next base: position 6,133,729 of record CAUJRU010000003.1, read on the forward strand.
ACGTGGAGCCACTCCTTTCTATGTTGAACGGGATGTCAGTGGTGTCGGCAGACGCAAGAATGATGGATGTCCCAGAAGTCGTATGAGAATTCCATGATGTCTTTCCCGATGAGGTTGTGACTCTACCCCCTCAACGTGACGTTGAGTTTGGGATTGACATACAGCCTAGTGCCCGCCCGATCTCGATGTATTTTTATCGGATGGAACCTTCTGAGTTTCGGGAGTTACAGATTTAGATTGAAGACCTGATAGAGAAGTGATTTGTTCGCCACAGCGTGTCACCGTGGGGTGCTCTAATTTTGTTCGTAAAGAAGGAATATGGTAGTCTATGACAGTGAATAGACTACCGGAGGTTGAATCAGGTGACGATCAAGAATTGTTACCCCCTCCTGAGGATAGATGATCTCTTCATCCAACTGAGGGGAGCAGGTTGGTTCTCTAAGATCAATCTGAATTCCGGATACCACCAGTTAAGAGTGAAGGAGAGTGATATCTCAAAGATGGATTTCAGGTGCAGATATGGCCACTTTGAGTTCATGGTCATGCCGTTTGGTGTTAAAAACGCACCAGCTACGTTCATGAACCTCATGAACTATATCTTACGAGAGTTTCTGGACCAGTTTGTTGTGGTGTTCATCGAAGACAGCCTTATCTACTCATGATCATAGGAACATCATGTTGACCATCTTCGGGCAGTTTAGGGAGTCCTTAGACACCACCATCTTTATGGGAAACTTTCTAAGTGAAAGTTCATAACACGATAGGTACATTTCCTTGGACACATAGTGTCTCAGAAGGGAATAGAAGTAGACCCATCGAAGGTCGAGGCAGTCATTTCATGGGCAGCACCCAAGAATGTGGCAGAAGTTTGTAGTTTCCTAGGTTTGGTAGGATATTACCAGAGGTTTGTGCCCGACTTCTCTCGAGTTGCAGCTCTGTTGACATCTTTGACTAGGAAGGACCAAGCCTTTGTATGGAGCGACCAGTGCCATACAACTTTTGGATACCTAAAGGAGAAGATGGTTAGTGCTCCAGTGCTCAGATTACCAGAGGAAGGGGTGTTGTTTGAAGTGTTCTATGATGATTCTGGACATGGTTTGGGATGTGTACTGATGTAGTAGTGAGGAGTTATCTCTTATGGGTCTAGGAAATTACGTCCTCATGAACATAACTATGCCACCCACGATCTGGATCTTGCAGTTGTGGTGTCCACATTGAAGTTTTGGTGGAATTATCTCATCAGACGGTGCTTTGTGGTCTTCTCGGATCACAAGAGCTTGCGTTATATCTTTTCCCAGTGAGATCTGAACTTGCGGCAGTGGAGATGGTTTGAGTTCCTCCAAGATTACAACTTCAAGATATCTTATACTGAGGGCAAGGGAAATGTTGTGGCTGATTCCCTGAGTAGGAAATCATAGAAGGAAGTAGTTCGGGAATCTACAGATGCTTATAGAGTGATGGAAGAGTGGAGGCCTTGCATTTAGATGCAAGGGTGGAAGGTGGAAGAGGTTGTTAGTATCAGATGACTGCAGTTTCATCCTTAGTGGTGCAGGTGGAAGATCCTCAGTGGGGGGACTTGGAGGTGGAAGTGATGCGGGATCGTGTTTATCAGGGAAATGCTCCTGAGGGATGGTCGGAGGATGGTCAGCATCAGATGCTTTTCCATGGAAGGCTTTTTGTTCCAGAGATGATGCGTAAAGGTGTTACCTGTGAGTTCCATGGGTTGGATTTAGCGGTACATCCTCATGTCTCAAAGATGTACCAAGGCCTGAGGGGATTTTTTGGGTGGCCCAGGGTAAAGCGGGTGGTGGAAGAGTTTGTGGCTATGTGCCTCGTGTGTCAGCAAGTGAAGGTTGAACACCATTTTCTTGGAGGGTTGTTACAGCTGTTAGATGTTCCCGAGTGGAAGTGGGATGACATCTCGATGGACTTCGTCACAAGTCTACCCAGGGCTCAGGGAGGCTATAATTCCTTTTGGGTAGTGGTGGATTGGTTGACAAAATCAGCACACTTCTTGGTGATTAAGGAGTCGATCTCGGTGAGCACCTTAGCCCAAAGGTATGTCGATGAGGTGGTGCAGTTGCATGGAATCCCGAGATCTATTTTATCTGATCGAGACATGTAGTTTACCTCACGAGCCTAGAGGGGATTATAGCATGCCTTTGGCACCCAGCTATGCCTGAGCACTTCTTTCCACCCTCAGACAGATGGGAAAACAGAACGAACGATCCAGATGTTGGAAGACATGTTGTGGGCATGTGTTCTGGATTTTGGGGGATCATGGGTTTGACACTTTCCTCTAGTGGATTTTTCTTATAACAATAGCTTCCACTCCACTATTGGTATGAAAACATTTGATGCATTATATGGAAGTCCGTGTCGTTCACCCATTTTCTGGACAGAGATGGGGGAAGCAGCTGTTCTTGGGCCAGAAGTGGTGCAGGGAACCACTGAGAAGTTTCAGCTCGTGCGTGAGAGGATGAAGGCATCCCAGGACTGGAATAAGTCTTATGATGATCATAGGAGTAAGCCCTTGGAGTTCGAGGTTGGGAATCATGTGTTCTTGAAGGTTTCACCTTGACGTGGGTAGCGAAGGTTTGGGAAGGTGAGTAAGCTCTCCCCTAGGTTCATCGAACCTTTCGAGGTGTTAGGATGAGTTGGTGAGGTGGCATATCAACTGGCGTTGCCACCTCAGTTGGAGAAAGTTTACAGTGTCTTTCATGTCTCCCAGCTTCATCGATATCTACACGACAACTCCCCCGTCATCAATTGGGGAGAGTTAGATGTCGAATATGATGCGACCTTCATAGAACGACCGATCTAGATCGAAGATCATAAAGAGAAAGTGCTTCATGGACGAACCATTCCCTTGGTTCATGTGTTGTGGAGGCATGGTTGCCTGGAAGAGAGCACTTGGGAGCGGGAGGCCCAATTACACATCCAGTACCCAGAGCTGTTTTGACTTCCTTTTTGTTGTTGTCATTCTATGTTTTGTTAAGATTTTTTACCTTGTGCTTTAATATATAAAATGCTTGTTCTGCATGATTTAACACCGAATGTGTGATGATAGGAAAACCTGACTGCTAATCAAGGCGCAATAATGTTGATGTGATTAAACCAGTGCGGGCAAGTCAGTGCCACCCAAAGTGGATAATATCCTGACATATAGGAAGGGACTCCCTGACTCATGTGTTGGACAGTGTGATCCTTGTGCTTGTTGTTAATGTTTGTGGTTGATAACTCTTCGGGGAGTATTCCTGGATGTAGGGGGGGTTCCGTTCCAGCTTTCGAACAACTCAAGGGGTTTACCCCTGAGAAGTATCTTTAGAGGGTGGTTGTTTGGACCCCTCTTTTATCCTTTCTGGGTTGTTCTTATATTTTCGGGGATGAAAATAGTTTGAGAAGAATCTGATGTAATGGACTAGGGTTTTGGGGTCCATTACATGGTGAAAATATGATGTTTGGGGTGTTCTGTGTGGTTTGAAAGGCCATACCAGCTTCTCGGTGAAGCTAAGACTCCTAATGGAGGCCTCAGCCTACCGGTAGCCTCGGCCTACCGGTAGCTCGGCTACCGGTGGCCTCAGCCTACTGATAGGTTGGCCTACCGGTAGCTCGGCTACTGGTGGCCTCGGCCTACAGTTAGCTCGGCCTACCAGTAGCTCGGCTATTGCTGATCTTGGAAAACTGGTAGCTTGACCTAATGGATTCTCGGCCTACCGGTGGCCTCGGCCTTCCGGTAGCCCCAGCCCACTGGTAGCCTCTGCCAACTGGTAACTTGTACTACCGGTAGACCGACCCTACCAGTGACCTCCATGAGTTTTTCAGTGGCGCCTCCTGTTTGCACGTTTTGGGTTGTAAACCATGTTCTGACCTCTTTAAGCATGTTTTAAAGCCTATTAATGACGATTAATTAAATGATTGGTGAGGTACCCTCCTTAAATGAAAAATCTTGCATTTGGTCATGTCTCTAACCGCGTTTTCAGAAACTGCTATAGGGAATAAGGAGGTGTGCGTCAGTTTTAACTGCCCCGAAGGGTGGGGACCATTTAATTTGGATTTTTTGGGTAGCCTAGCCGCATGGTCAACCCACGATCCCACTTTTTCCGTGATTTCCAGTTTTTCTCCATATCTAAACCATCCTGGGGACGCTGTATCTCAGCTTTTCAACCTAAAGTCTTCTCTTCTCCCTGAGTTTCTTGTTTTCTATCACCCTATGCTAAGAGTACCCTTCCTCTCGATGAGTCGTACCCCTATTGCGATGTTTTCCTTGATCGCGTTCTGGGGTGATCCTGCTACTTATGTTTCCAATTTCCACATGTGGACTTAAATGTCGATCCTTGATCAATCAGGTAGGTATTTTCTCCTTCGTCTCTCATTTCTGTGTATCATGTGGGCTGGGCATTCCTTTCTCTCTGTAGAAATTGATGAAACCCAACATAATGAAGATAATGAACGGACCTTTAAAGAATTAATGGGGGGTTTGATCGATTTCCAGGTGTGCTCTTTTTTGTTGATATGTGTTGTGAATTTTACGGGCCTATACTCACTGAAAATCATGGTCGTTGGTGGTCTTTCTCTGTACACTAATGAACCTCGGTGCTCCTAGATGTTTAAATAACCATAAAATGGAATTGGTTAATTACGTATACTCAGTTAAATAAATTGAAAGCACCAGGATTAACCCTTTTCTGTGATAACCCCGGTTAAAGCACAGTGGAATTGAAACCATTGAGTATGTTAAATATTTTAAATCTGAAAATACCTACATGGGCCAGCCTTGTGTTGGTAGTAGTGGTTTGGTTTTTTTCCTTCTTAGGATGATTTCGGGTGACTTTATGGTTTTCATGGATGGGATCCCCTATTTTTATACTTTATCTGATTGTGAATCTAAGGTTGTGGGGTTACTCTGCTTATATCATGAATTGGGGTGGAATCCTGTGTTGTTGAGAAATCGTTGGCTCCAGGATTTTGGGTACACGGGGCTGTGTCTCGGGGTTTGTTTTTCTTCTAGTACTCTCACTTGATCCCTAGTTGTTGTGACTTAACAAGAGAACCAGGTGTGAATGCTTAAATTAACCGATGGTTTTCCTTTCTTCCCTATTTTTTGTTTCATCTGTGAATGTGCCTGTTAGTTTCCCAGTAGTGAAGCGATTAACTCGTACTGAACTGTTATGAATGATAACTTGAATAGGGAAACTGGGAACTATATGTTGTGTGCCTGTTTTCTGAGGCAGCAGTGCTTGTGCACCTGCTTGTATCTATTTTAGGAGACATAGGTTGGGCTGTGTGTGTTGGTATATATATGTAACTATATTTTTTGTGTTTATTCGCACCCCACCCGCGTTGGGAAGTTTGTTTCGGACACCCCATTTTATGGGGAAGGGTGTTTCCCCCTAGTTACTCTATGTCCTGCCCCCTCTTCCCTCGATTGTGATGGATAGAGGCGACCTTACACCCTATATTCTTCAGGTAGGTTTTGTTTGGTGTGTTGTAAGCACAAGACTATTCGAGTAGGTTGTTTTCCCAAGAATATTCGGGATGAGGTCCAGGTGTTTTCAGGCAGGGATTCTGGTTATGGTTGTTTTCCCAGGTATCTTCAGGATGAGGCCCAGGTGTGTGCGGGCAGGGATGTATAGTTGTGAGGCCCAGGTGTGTGTGGGAAGAGAGGTGTGGTTGTGAGGCCAAGGTTTGTGTGGGCAGGGAAGTGTGGTTGTGAGGCCCAGGTGTGTTCGGGCAGGAAGAGCTTGGTAGTGTCAGGATGTTTGCCATTAGGGAGGAGCAGTTAGCTAGTGGGGGAAATGGTGGTGCGGGGTACCCAAATGTTTTTTTCTTTACAATTACCTTACTTCTTGTGTTATTTGGTGAGTGTGGCCGGTGAGGAGGGATGGATAGATTCCTTGATAGATGTTGTTTTTTCTGCTTCTCATGGGAATTTAGTATGTCTCCCCACTTGTTCATGAGAGCTATAGGTTTTTTTCTACTGAGTATACTTTTTATGATCACCCTATGTTTACTTTTAGGTTTCCAGGAGGACTTCGGAGGCTGCGCGGGAACTTACTATTCGGAATGTTGGAGTTTCTGTTGGTTACTTCTGTTTTCTAATTTTCCTTTTCTTTTCATGTTGGTTTTTACTTTGGAGTTCTTGTACATTGTTCAGTTTTATTATTAAAACATGCATGTAGTTTGGTTTTTTCTTTACCTTGAGTTTTCTATACTTGGTGGAATTTAGTGTTGACTCATTCTTTCTCCCAATCTTGGTGAATAAAAAAAGGGTAATGCCTCCCATATTGTGAAACTATTATACCCTTTGTGCTAGTCGCGACTCTGGGGCTTACTGGAGGCAGGACTCTGGGGTCATTATCTCTCGTTCAACTTAAATAAAGAAGGGCTTGGAAATATGTTGTCCCTTCCATCTTTTTGGTGAAGCTGGGTCATGACAGTGTGGGTGTTCTCCCACTTTTTGGAGTGAGTTGTCTCGGTCGGCTTCAACAAAAGTCTTAGTGGATGAGAGCATGTATCACCCCGAGAGGCCCAGGGAGATCCTCACGTCCCTTCGTGTTCCCTGGTAGGGTTCTTTGGGTATCATTGTGACCAACACATTACGCGGGCACCGATCCTCTACCCAGGAGGTTGTTTCTAGTAGGGTACAGAGCCCCCAGTGAGCCATGGGCACAGATTCCCTAGTTGTGTATCGAGATCATATCTTCCTTCCGCGATCTATTGTGACGTGTTTCCCTCTACGTGTTCCGGTTACCAGTGGTGTACCATCCAGCAAGGATTGCCAGTGAGGTACCATCCAGTAGGGATGGCCAGTGGTGTACCATCCAGCCCGGATGGCCAGTGGGGTACCATCCAGTAGGGATGACCGGAGTGGTTCCGAGTCTCCCTCCAGTGGATTACCCTTTCGCGGGGCTGGGTAGTGGGAACCCGTCGACTTTGAGAAGACCTATCGACTGTGTGATAGTGACGAGGTGTGGCTTGACGCTCCCCTCAGAACTCTCAAGTACGAGGGGCTCTTTCCCCACGGAGACACGTCCTTGTGACGTGACCTAAAACCGTGAGGGCGAGTCAGTGCCGCCCAAAGTGGATAGTGTTGAGGTGTGGTTATTTGAGCCCCTTGACTTGTAGTTTGGGGCAGATGTGTGGGATGCTGGGCATCGTTGGTGTTTAATTATGGGACTATTGGCTACTCACTTTCTTGGGCTGAGCTACGGGATGGAGATCCCATTATGATATTGTTCAGGCTTCTTGATTGAGCATATGGATATGTGTATACCTTGTTCCAGTACCCACTCCTGGGGTTTTGGCTACTATCCTTCCAAGAGTGGTGAAAACGCATGGGGTATGCCACGTACTTTCTGTGTCTAGCTTCTCATGGTTAGACGAGTCTACTCTCCTGCTATAGGTAGTGAATACTCAACGGGAAGTTCATCTTCTCAACATTTCAAGATTCTTGTGATAGGATGAGTCTTCTTTATTCCCCTTTTTGGGTTGAGTTGTACTCTTTACTGCACACTCGGTTATACTTGTTTACTTTTCCCTATTCTATCTACTGCTCGCCTCTTCAGTGCCTCCTTTGTTTCTCCCTTGAGATTTCGGGGCATCCTACTGAGTATTTTTATACTCACCCCTACTTGGGATTTGCCCACACTTGGTGTGCCCTTGTAGACGATAGACAGGTTGGTCGTGACTTCAGTGGAGCTGAGGATTTTGGGAGCTTGGACCGCCTGCGGTGGTCATAGTTGGGTTCCAGGTGTGGGACTCACCCAGCTGTTTTCTTTTGATTACCTATTGCCGGGTTGTGGAACTTTTCTGATTGGGCGCGTGTTTTTTCCCTTTTTCTTTTATGTTTACCTTCAGCACTTTCTTTGTACTGTTTAGAGTTTGATGCACTTTGTGGTTTATTTATATTAGTTGGTACACTACTTTTCTTTTTTTAATCTGCACTTCTGCATTGAGTCTGCTGCGTGTGTGTGTACTGGTACTCAGGCAAAGGCCTCCCCATGTTGGTTAGCCGTCGGCGATTTTTGACATCCCCTGGCCTATGGAGGCAGTCTTGGGGTAGTTTCAGCTCGAGTCCAGGTAGGTTCGGGTCGTGACATGGCCTCAATTGGCATAGTTGGCCTCAATTGGCCCCAAATGGTCTCAATTTGACTAATTGGCTTAATTGGATTCAATTACCTTCAATTGGCCTTTATTGCCCTGAATAGGCCTCAATGGGAATAATTTCCCTAATTGGCCTATATTGGCCCCAATTAGAATCAATTAGACTAATTGGACTCAACTTACCAAATTAGCCTCAATTGGTCTCAATTGCACTCAATTGGCCAAATTCGCTTAATTGGCCTAGAAGGCCTTAATTGGACTTAATTAGCCTCAACTGGCCTAATTGACCTAATAGGCCTCCATTGGCCTCCATTTATCTCAATTGGACTCAATGGGCCATAATTGGCGTAATTGGCATAATTGGCATAATTCGCCTCAACTGGCCTTAATTTGCCTCAATTGGCCTAATTTGCCTAATTGGCCTAATTGACCTAATTGGCCTTAATTGGCCTTAATTTTCCTCAGTTGGCCATATTGGCCTCAATTTACCCTAATTGGCCCCAACTGGCCTCCATTGGCCCCAATTGGCCCCAATTGGCCCCAATTGGCCCCAATTGGCCTTAATTGGCCTCAATTGGCAAATTGGCCTCAATTGGCTTAATTGGCCTCAATTGGACTTAATTGGACTCAATTGGGCTCAGTTATACTCAATTGGACTCAATATACCTAATTGGACACAATTGGTCTCAATTCGCCTCAATTTCCCTAATTATTCTCAATTGGACTCAACTGGCCTAATTGGACTAATTGGCCTCAATTAGCCTCAATTGGACTAATTGGTCTCAATTTAATTTAATTGGATTCTATTGGCCATAATTCTCCTCAATTTACCCCATTGGAATCAATTGGAATAATTGGGATATTTGGGCTAACTGGTCTCAATTGGCCGCAATTGGCCTAATTACCCTCAATTGGCCTAATTGGCCTTAATTGGCTTCAAGTGACCTAATTTTTATAATTGGAACAATTAGCCTAATTTGCCTCAATTGTCTTAATTTTCAACATTGGGGCTCAATTGGGCTAAATTGGCTTTATTGGCCGAATTGACTTTAATTGGCCTCAATTTTCCTAATTGGTCACAATTTGCCTCATTTGTCCTAGTTGGCCTAAATTGCCCTAAATTGGCCATAATTGGGCTCAATTGGCCTTAATTGTCCCCAATTGGCCTCAATTCGCAGCAATTGGCCTTAATTGGCCTCAATTGTCCTAATTGCCCTAATTGGCCTCAAATTGCCTCAATTGGCCGAATTGGTCGAATTGGCCTCAGTTTTTTTCAATTATCCCCAGTTGGCCTAAATCCTGTCAATTTGTCTCAATTGGACTCAATTGGCCTTAATTGGCATGATTGGCCTAATTGGCCTCAATTGGAATAATTCTTCCAATTGTGGCAATTAGACCAATTGAGGCCTATTAGTCCAATGAGCAAAATTATACCAATGAGGGTAATTTGGCTAAATGAGGCCAATTAAGGCCAATTAAGAAAATCGAGGCCATTGAGGCCAATTGAATAAAATTATGGAAAATTAGGTTAATTGATTCCATCTGAGCCCAATTAAGGCCAATTGAAGCCAATTGTGTCAAATTAGCCCATTTGAGGCCTATTACGGCCTATTGAGTCCAATTGGGGCCAATTGAGGACAATTGAGGCCAATTAGGCCAATTGTGGCCAATTGAGGCCAATTGAGTTCAATTGGGCCAATTAAGTCTAATTGAGGACAATTCATCCTAATTGGGGCCAATTGTGTCCAATTGAACCCAATTAGGCCAATTGAGCCTAATTGAGGCCAATTGAGGACAACTGACACCAATTGACGCCAATTGAGGCCAATTGAGGCTGATTGACGCCAATTATGCCAATTATGCCAATTAGGCCCATTTTGGCCCATTTTGGGCAATTGAGGCCAATTGGGGCAATTGAGGCCAATTAAGATAATTATGAAAATTAAGGAAAATTGAGGACAATTGAGGCCCGTTGAGACCAATTAGGCCAATTGAGGCCAATTGAGGCCTATTAGGAAAATTGATGCTAATTAGTCCAATTGATGCTAATTGAGGCCAATACATGACAATTATTCTAATTGAGGCTAACTTATGCCAATTGAGGCCAACTAGGGACAATTAGGCCAATTGAGGCCAATTAAGGCCAATTAAGGCCATTTGCAGCCAATTAGGACAATTAGTCAAATTGATCCCAATTGAGACCAATTGGGGCCAATTGAGGTCAATTAGGCCAATTGAGTCCAATTATGCCAATTGAGGCCAATTAGGAAAAATTGATCCCAATCATTCCAATTGAATCCAATTGAGGCCAACTAAGCCAATTAGGTTAATTGAGGCCAATTAAGCCCAATTGGGTCCAATTATGCCAATTGGGGCCAATTGAGACCAAATGAGGCCAATTAGTCCAATTGAGGCAAGTTGAGGCCAATTAGGCAAATTGAGTCCAATTAGTCCAATTAGGCCAATTAAGGCGAATTATAGGCAATTGAGGCCAATTAAGGCCATGTGAGGCCATGTGAGATCTTTTGAGGCCAATTGACATTAATTAGGCCAAATTGAGGCCAACTAAGGCCAATTAAAGCCAAATTAGGTAAAGTGATGCCAATTAGGCCAATTGAGGCAAATTGTGCCAATTAAGCCCAATTATGGCCAATTGATTCCAATTAAGGCCAATTAGGCCCATTATACATATTCAGGACAATTGAGACTAAATAGGCCAATGAGTCCAATTAGGCTAATCATGCAATTTGATGCCAATTAAGGCCAATTGAGAGCAATTAGGCCAATTGAAGCTAATTGAGGCAACTGAGGTCAATTAGGAGAATTGGGGCTAATTAAGGAAAATTGAGACCAATTAGTACAATTAGGTCAATTGAGGCCAATTGGAACAAATTGAGGATAATTAAAGCATGTTTAGGCTAATTGAGTCCAATTAAAGACAATTAGGCCCATTAGGCCAATTGAGGCTGATTAAGGCCAATTTGGGCAAATAGGCTAGTTGAGGCTAATTGAGGTCAATTAGGCTAATTGGGATAAATTGATGCCAATTGAGAATAAATTATGGCCAATTGAGGCCAATTAAGGTCAATCCATCCAATTGAGGCCAATTATGCCAATAAAGTTCAATTGAGGCCAATTTAGTCCAATTGATACCAATTAAGTCCCATTAGGCCAATTGGGGTCAATTGAGTTGAATTGAGACTAATTAGGCCAATTGAGGCCAATCGAGGCTAATAGAGGCCAATTGAGTTCAATTGAGCCCAATGAGGTCAATTGAGGCCAATGAGGCCAATTGGAGCCAATTGAGGACAATTGAGCCAATTGAGGCCAATTGAGGCCAATTGATTCGAATTAGTCCCATTGAGGCCAATTGATTCGAATTAGTCCCATTGAGGCCAATTGAGTCCAGTTGAGGCCAATTAGACCAATTGAGGCCAATTGATGCCATTTGGGGCCAATTGAGTCCAATTGAAGCCAATTAGGCTAATTAGGCCAAATATGCCAATGAGTCCAATTGAGAACAATTGTGGCCAATTGAGGTCAATTGAGGCCAATTATGGCCAATTGAGTCCAAATGGGGCCAATTGAGGGAAATTCAGCCAATTGAGGATAATTGACGATGAGCGAGGCCAATTAGGCCAATTAGGCCAACTGAATCCAATTAATAAAATTGAGTCCAATTGAGGACAATTATGCTAATTGAGGCCCACTATGCCAATTGAGGCCAATTGACACCAATTATACCAATTAGGCCAATTGAGGTTCATTGTGGCCAGTTTGTCCAATTGAGGCCCATTCGGCAAATTGAGTCCAATTAAGACCATTTAGGAAAATTAATGACAATTGAGGCCAATTCGGGCAATTGAGGCCAATTGAGGCCAATTAGGCCAATTGAGGCCAATTAGGCCAATTAAGGCTAATTGAGGCCAATTAGGAAAGTTGAGGGCAATTGAGGCCAATTAGGAAAATTGGTGCCAATTGAGGCCAATTGAAGCAAGTTAGGAAAATTAGGGCCAAGTGATGCCAACTGAGGCCAATTGAGTCCAATTAGTCAATTAGGACAATTGAGACTAACTAAGGCAAATTCAAGACAGTTAGGCCCATTTGGCGGATTGAGGCCAATTCAGGACAATTGGGGCCAGTTTCACAAATGAGGATAATTGGCCATTGAGGTCAATTTAGTCAACAAGGTCAATTTAGAAATTGAGGCCAATTCGGCCATTGAAGCGAATTTGGCGAATTTGGCCACTTAAGGACATTTAGGAAAATTGATGGAAATTAAGTCCAATTAGGCAAATTGAGGCCAACTAGGCTAATTGAGGCTATTTAGGCCAATTAGACCATTGAGGTTAATTTTTCAATTATGCAAATTAAGCAAATTTTTTCCATTGAGATCAATTAAGGCCAATTCCTCCAATTCGGCCAATTAGGCCATTGAGAACAATTTATCCCTTGAGCCAAATTAGGCTAATTAGGAAAATTTACTCCAGTTAAGAAAATTAAGGCCACTTGAGTCCAATTAGGAAAATTGTGGACAACTCAGCAAATTAAGGCCAATTTGGAAAATTGAGGTAAGTTGAGGTCAGTTAGAACAGTTGAGGCCAATTGTGGCCAATTAGGCCAATTAGGTGAATTAATGCCAATAGAGGACAATTCATGCCAATTCATGCCAATTTGGCCAATTATGTGAATTGAGACCAATTTTCTCCAATTGACGCATATTGAGGCCAATTGTGGCCAATTAGGCCAATTGAAGCCAATTAAGGCCAATTTAGACCAATTGAGAACAATTGTGGCCAATTTAGGCCAATTTAGGCCAATTGAGGCTAGTTGAGGCTAATTGAGGCAAATTCGGCCAATTATCCCAATTGAGGCTAGTTGAGGCCAATTTAGGCCAATTATGGGCAATTGGGCCAATTAGGACAATTGAGACCAATTGAGACCAATTGAGGCCAATTAGGCTAATTGAGGCCAATTATGGCCAATTAGTCCAATTAGACTAATTGAGTTCAATTAGGCCAATTGAGGCCAATTGAGGCCAAATTGGCCAATTGAGGCCCATTGATGCCAATTAGGCTAATTGATTCAAATGTGGCCAATTGAGGCCAATTTGGCCAATTGAGGCCAATTTGGCCAATTGGTTCCAATTGAGGCCAGTTGATGCCAATTGAGGCCAGTTGAGTCCAACTGATACCTATTAGGAAAATTAGGCAAATTGAGGCAAATTGAGTTCAAATAAGGCCAATTGACGACAATTTGGACAATTTGGCCAATTAGGATAATTAGGCCAATAGAGTCCTGTCACGAACCAAATCTGGTCGCCGCCCAAACTGGCACCAAACCCAGCCCGTGACATGACCCGAAGGGCGTTCCCTATCCCCACGGGCTGGCACAAGTGCCCGGGTATCATTTATTTAGGTTTGGGAACGATTTACCCGAATATGAACTCATAAACCATTAAAAACAATCAATAAACTGAGTCTGAAAATTCATACCAAATGATGTTTAAACAAAAACCAGAACTGAATACACAGGTTTAGAGTCAATACAAAAGGTCCAAAGACACAATGGAACAGAAACAAAATACCCCCATGGACTCCACATGACAAGGGGTCATCACCCCCAAGTCGTCTCCACTACTCCGCCCCAAGGATGAGGACTAACACCCTGAACCGCCATCACCCTTAGCCTTTCCTTTACCTGGGTCAAAAAAAGGTCTACTTACACCCAAGGGGTGTAAGTAGGGTGTGAGCCTAAGCCCAATAGGATACCACCCTATGATTCCAAGGTGCATGCAATACAAGGTGAAAAAGCAAGCAGTTTTAATATGCAATTAAAAGCGGTGAAAAATTCCACAAAATGAAACTTTAAATTGAAAACATTTTTCAAGATAGAACTTTCAGAATGTTAACACATTTAAATAGGAATATTAGATACTGCATTATAATTCCAAAGGCACCCAAAAACAAGGGCAAATACCACAAATCCACTGAGCAACAAAACTGGGAACACCCCTAGGCACTAGATAGTCTCAGGCCCCATGTACCTCGTACCTCAGTGTAATGTAACCATAGTAAAATCCTTCCTCGTGCACGAGCCACTAGTAGGGAACATACCCATAACCTAGTGGTCCCCAACCATCATCCACATAGTTTAGTTAGAGTTGTAGTTATCCAAATGCTAAGTGAAACAGGGACAAAACCCATCCGGTCCACTAGCCGTACTAGTACAAATCCGCCCCACCTAGGTACCCGGGCTTCCCCCTTTGTGCTCAAACAATTTCAGGATTTAACACACAACCATTTTAATGTAAAACACCACTACTGGTCACATACACCAAATACAGTAGCTATCTCATTTTATACCACTTAAAACACACAACAAACTCTTTGAATTTGAATAAATCAATTTCACAAAATCTCATGTAGTTTTGCACAAAAAAACCCTTAAGAAACCCACTTGTACACGATGTTCACAATTGTAAGTTACCAAAACAGTAAAGTCAGCCCAATAAATATCAATTAAAACAACAAATCAATTTTTGGGCATCCTCATGTTAAACAAGAAGTGTTCTCTTTGTAAAACCTTCATTTTCACACAAAAGTGGAACCAAAACATCACTTTCTTTACAAGCACAATTAAAACTCATTATTTGCAGAAATTAACAAAGGGGATAAACATTATAAACAGTATTTTATGCCTTATTACAGATCAATAAAAACAACTAAGTAGTTATAGGGCATCCCCAAATAAACAAACAAAACACTTCTTTGGAAAACCCCCAATTTCACACCAAATTGGCATTTTAAATTCAATTGCAATGGAAACATCATTAGAACCAATTTTTGTAGAAATAATAAAATTATATAAATCTGAAAATATGATAAATACAGCATGCTAATACACAAAGATTGCATCAACATTGTAATCACCTACCAAATCAAATGAAACCATTGAATCCTTTGTGCGAAAACACAAACGCACCACCGCCGCACCTCAAGAAGGGTAGATCAAACCTAAAAATAGAAAATTGGACCAAGAAAACCCAAGGTTAAACCTTAGGTTCGAACCCCTACCCACTGGTCATTGTTCACTTCAATAAAAAGGGAGGAAACCCTAAAAAAAATAGAATGAAACCCTAATCAATTTGAAAGGGGAAAAGAAATGGACAAACTTACTTGAGAAATCTAGAATGAATCTCCCCAAAACACTAGTATCTGAAATTTAAAACGGCCAAAACTCAGGGGATGGTCTCAAAAGAATTATTAGGTCATTTAGGAATTGGAATGGAGGGAAAAGATTAAGAATATAAGGAGTTATGAAAGGATCAATTTACCTCTCCAAAATCTGGACGATTTCTGAAATCCAGAAAGTTTCGACTATTTTCGCGACTCTATCGAGCTCCAAATTGTGGGAGGAGGGCATGGGGTCGCGCCTGGGCTTCTTAGGGTCGATAGGGAGGTGGAATCACCGAAAAATCCATTTTAATGAATATGATATTAATAAATTAATGAAACAATTTAAAACTGGAAAATGGGCCTTCGGGTTGGCCCAATTCTCAAATAAAAACAAAAATCCCCCATGCTTATGGATTTATAAAGGCCCCAAATTTAAATTTGGGGTTAATATATCAGGGGATAACAATTAGGAGTTGGAATGAGTCACAAATATTAAAAATTTAAAAAGTTATAAATGAAACAAAATTTATTTTTAAATCTGGAATTGGGCTCGCAGTTTGGCCCAATTCATGAAAACTCACCTATTCTCAATAAAACCTTTGGAAACCACCAAAACAAATCATGAGTGGAAAATAAATTTAAAATAACCCTAAAATAGGTTACGTACGTGACAATTCTCCCCACCTTGAAAACTTTCCGCCCCGGAAATTCACAGCAAGGTCAAAGCAACAACCAAACCCAACTGAGAAACCAATAGGTACACCTTTGCCAGGTTTCACCCCCAAAGGTCAAAACACCTCCAGTGATCAATGATGGAAGGAATACTGTCACAAACCAAACTTACAACACTTTCCTGAAAGATAATGTACATCCAGGATTTATCCCAAATGAAAACTCGTCAAATACAATCTGAACAATACTCAATCAATTTACCCAAAAAAACAACATTGAACAAGGTTACACTTCCCTACTATAACTAAACCATATAAACTCTCCAATATCAATGTTTACCCAATTAATATGTAGGTAGTTAGATATCTTCGAATGATAATACCTACTTCCTAGACAAGTCCAAAGAAAAAAAATATGAGTTACTCGTATGAAGAGACACAAATGGGCTCCCCACCATAAGAGACAACTTAAATTGTTTTCCCGAGACAGAATCAAGACACTAATAGTGGGAGGCCCAAACATACTCTCTAGTAAAAGGGATATACTTCCATTAAATTTTTATGAAGGAATATTCATGAGAATCATAGTGGGTCTCCCCACCATAAGAACTGACCATCTTAACAGACCAGCGTGGGCCGACACAGAAAGACCCAAAAAGAAATCAAAGATTTTGGAAGGGCGTAGGATTAGTCTGCATGGTTTGGGAAACTGTGCACTAACTATGAATATAATTCTTTCTACATGGCTTCCTAGCACACGGCCACTACTAAACGTGCACAAACTATGTGCTCAACCATGACGAAACCATAGGTTTGAACACTTCCTATCTTTCACACCGAGGATATGAAATTTTACAAGGGTTTAAATGAACCTGTGATTTCCCCTGACTACGAGCCAGCTTCTCTCCGAGACCTATGGTTGGAGCTCAAATTATTGAAGCATCTTCGGCCTCGCAGTTAGTCTTCGGAAACCCACTAAATGAGAATTATTCTTTCGGTTCCACCAACAACTACACCGCAGTCCCAAATAAGTTTTCTAGACATAACACATTCCAAACTCACTTTACCTTATCCTGATATTTCACTGAAACAAGGGCTGAGAAGATACACACACATCACAACTTGTTTCTTCAGGTGAGAAACAATAGAAGTAAAGAACACCTACACTCACATTCCTCTAAAATAGATGATTTTGAAGTTTTTCCAAGGGAGACATTTTCCCAACATAACAGGGACTCTCGGAGGATTTCACAACTTTCACCTATATGGTCAATCGAGCACATGACATCATAAGGCATCACTGAACATGGCCATTGTGACTGATATAAACAATGCATGGAGAGGGACCTTATACAACATCCCCAAACAACACACAATTCTAGAAAGTGGCCACAATATCCTATCGTGACCATATTTCCCACACCGGTGGCTTAACATGAATTAATGCATCAATGAAACTTTGAAGAACCCAAAGGTCCTCTTAGACACCATCGAGACACTCATCCACACTTACAACCAAAGAACACTTCCACCTTCGACAAATCATGAAACTTTAGAAACTAAGGTTTATTTCAACCTTCCACAATAACTTTACCACTACAAGAGGATCCAAAAATCAACGAAATGAATGGGTGTAGACTCAATCAACAATGATTGATAAAATATTCCTTATATTGATCAACTGGAGGATTTTCCAATGGCGAAACAATATGGATTGCACTTCAGCTATGCATTAACCCTTAATGGGGGCATACCTTATCCAATGAGAGAACCCAAGGACCCAACCAATCTGGTCCATTAGTCAAAACATGCCTCAAACCAGATCCAAACACATGAAGGGAACCACCGTAGAGGCATCCCAAAACATTTTTCAAAAGAGACCACTAGTCGTCCCTACAACACAGCTCACCGACCAAACACAAACCCAAAACACAGTTCAAACATGAGGGGTTCTTGGACTCAAAACATCCCACAACATCAACATTATCAAAAACCCATAATAAAAACTATACCAAACTATTCATCAATACATCATGTTTTTCTTTAAAACTATTTCTTTTAAAACAAACGGTTTTGCAGTAAGAGTATCCACCAATGGTACCCCATGGGCCTCACACATGCATGTTTTTGTGTCACATCGGGCACCCTCCTCATAACCATCCCAGCACTCATCCAGTCATGCCATCAACCATCCATCATCCCATATAACCCCATGCATGTGGTCACTCATGGAAATACCAAAGGGTAAAACAAAAATTCCTTCCACTTTTCAAAAACAAAATGCTCAACCAACCCAACCTTTTTCTCAAAACTACTAACAATGAGATCAAAATCCCAATTCACATCTTTCAAAACATTTCATAAAGACACAACAATTTAGAAAAGAACCCACATTCAATATATTCATATCAATATCAAAACATCTCATCCCATTAAAACACTGTTTTATTATTTAGAAAACTCTATTGGAAACACTTTTCAAAACCAACTTTAATATAGTTCCTTCTTTCAAAAGAGGTGTAAGCACACCATTTTAGATTTCAAAACAATTCTGACAATTCAATTCCTCAATTTCATAAACTGAACCATTCCCTCTTTATTTGAAAATAATTTCATAAAAACTTTACGCTTATTAAAACAAAGTCACCAGAAAACCAAAGTGCCAGGATTTCAAAACTAAAGCACAAAACAATCAGAGAGGAAACTAGTTTCAATGGGTGACTTGGAAATATGGTTGGCAGCCATATTCCAATCACTTCACTGTCACAGAGAGTGTTTTAGGGAATATCCCCAGCTTCACATGGCTTGCCAGGCCCTGCAAGCTCACTGAGACCATTAACCCAACTCTCTTTTCATTTCCCCTAATCATCATCAAACCAAGAAAACCAAAGGAATTAGATAAATCCCGACTTCCCATGGCGACTTGAATCCGGTCATGAGGTGTAGTGATCAGGCACACTACCCATAACCGAACTAACAAGTCCCAACAATCGTAACTTTATACTATCCTGACTGTTCCCCAAATAACGTGACCCAAAGAGTTAACCAGAACCTGCTCTGATACCATTTTGTCACGAACCAAATCTGGTCGCCGCCCAAACTGGCACCAAACCCAGCCCGTGACATGACCCGAAGGGCGTTCCCTATCCCCACGGGCTGGAACAAGTGCCCGGGTATCATTTATTTAGGTTTGGGAACGATTTACCCGAATATGAACTCATAAACCATTAAAAACAATCAATAAACTGAGTCTGAAAATTCATACCAAATGATGTTTAAACAAAAACCAGAACTGAATACACAGGTTTAGAGTCAATACAAAAGGTCCAAAGACACAATGGAACAGAAACAAAATAGCCCCATGGACTCCACATGACAAGGGGTCATCACCCCCAAGTCGTCTCCACTACTCCGCCCCAAGGATGAGGACTAACACCCTGAACCGCCATCACCCTAAGCCTTTACTTTACCTGGGTCAAAAAAAAAAGGTCTACTTACACCCAAGGGGTGTAAGTAGGGTGTGAGCCTAAGCCCAATAGGATACCACCCTATGATTCCAAGGTGCATGCAATACAAGGTGAAAAAGCAAGCAGTTTTAATATGCAATTAAAAGCGGTGAAAAATTCCACAAAATGAAACTTTAAATTGAAAACATTTTTCAAGATAGAACTTTCAGAATGTTAACACATTTAAATAGTAATATTAGATACTGCATTATAATTCCAAAGACACCCAAAAACAAGGGAAAATACCACAAATCCACTGAGCAAAAAAACTGGGAACACCCCTAGGCACTAGATAGTCTCAGGCCCCATGTACCTCGTACCTCAGTGTAATGTAACCATAGTAAAATCCTTTCTCGTGCACGAGCCACTAGTAGGGAACATACCCATAACCTAGTGGTCCCCAACCATCATCCACATAGTTTAGTTAGAGTTGTAGTTATCCAAATGCTAAGTGAAACAGGGACAAAACCCATCCGGTCCACTAGCCGTACTAGTAAAAATCCGCCCCACCTAGGTACCCGGGCTTCCCCCTTTGTGCTCAAACAATTTCAGGATTTAACACACAACCATTTTAATGTAAAACACCACTACTGGTCACATACACCAAATACAGTAGCTATCTCATTTTATACCTCTTAAAACACACAACAAACTCTTTGAATTTGAATAAATCAATTTCACAAAATCTCATGTAGTTTTGCACAAAAAACCCCTTAAGAAACCCACTTGTACACGATGTTCACAATTGTAAGTTACCAAAACTGTAAAGTCAGCCCAATAAATATCAATTAAAACAAAAAATCAATTTTTGGGCATCCTCATGTTAAACAAGAAGTGTTCTCTTTGTAAAACCTTCATTTTCACACAAAAGTGGAACCAAAACTTCACTTTCTTTACAAGCACAATTAAAACTCATTATTTGCAGCAATTACCAAAGGGGATAAACATTATAAACAGTATTTTATGCCTTATTGCAGATCAATAAAAACAACTAAGTAGTTATAGGGCATCCCCAAATAAACAAACAAAACACTTCTTTGGAAAACCCCCAATTTCACACCAAATTGGCATTTTAAATTCAATTGCAATGGAAACATCATTAGAACCAATTTTTGTAGAAATAATAAAATTATATAAATCTGAAAATATGATAAATACAGCATGCTAATACACAAAGATTGCATCAACATTGGAATCACCTACCAAATCAAATGAAACCATTGAATCCTTTGTGCGAAAACACAAACGCACCACCGCCGCACCTCAAGAAGGGTATATCAAACCTAAAAATAGAAAATTGGACCAAGAAAACCCAAGGTTAAACCTTAGGTTCGAACCCCTACCCACTGGTCATTGTTCACTTCAATAAAAAGGGAGGAAACCCTAAAAAAAATAGAATGAAACCCTAATCAATTTGAAAGGGGAAAATAAATGGACAAACTTACTTGAGAAATCTAGAATGCATCTCCCCAAAACACTAGTATCTGAAATTTAAAACGGCCAAAACTCAGGGAATGGTCTCACAAGAATTATTAGGTCATTTAGGAATTTGAATGGAGGGAAAAGATTAAGAATAGAAGGAGTTATGAAAGGATCAATTTACCTCTCCAAAATCTGGACGATTTCTGAGATCCAGAAAGTTTCTACTATTTTCGCGACTCTATCGAGCTCCAAATTGTGGGAGGAGGGCATGGGGTCTCGCCTGGGCTTCTTAGGGTCGATAGGGAGGTCGAATCACCGAAAAATCCATTTTAATGAATAATCTATTAATAAATTAATGAAACAATTTAAAACTGGAAAATGGGCCTTCGGGTTGGCCCAATTCTCAAATAAAAACAAAAATCCCCCATGCTTATGGATTTATAAAGGCCCCAAATTTAAATTTGGGGTTAATATATCAGGGGATAACAATTAGGAGTTGGAATGAGTCACAAATATTAAAAATCGAAAAATTTATAAATGAAACAAAATTTATTTTTAAATCTGGAATTGGGCTCGCAGTTTGGCCCAATTCATGAAAACTCACCTATTCTCAATAAAACCTTTGGAAACCACCAAAACAAATCATGAGTGAAAAATAAATTTAAAATAACCCTAAAATAGGTTACGTACGTGACAAGTCCAATTGAGGGCATTTCAATCAAATTTGGCCAACTAGGTCCAATTGAGGCCAGTTAGTCCAATTAGGCCAATTGGACCAATTGAGGCCAATTAGGCCAGTTAGACCAATTGAGGTCAAATGAGGCAACATAGGATAATTACGACAATTAGGCCAATTGAGTCCAATTAGGCCAACTGAGATCAATTTATCCTGTTAGACCAATTAGTTCAATTAGGCCAATTGAGGCCGATTAGGCCAATTAGTCCAGTTGAATCCAATTTGGCCAATTGAGGCTAATAGATTCCAATTAGTCCAGTGAGGCCAATTAGGCCAATTGAGGCCAATTAGTTCACTTAGACTAACTGAGCCCAAATTAGTCCAATTTGTACAATTAATCCAATTAGATGAATTGTGGACAATTAGGTCGATTAGGTCAATTAGGCTAATTTGGCCAATTGAGGCCAATTAGGCCAATTAGAGTAATTGTGGCCAATTATGGTAAATTGAGCCCAATTAGGCCAATTTAGATAATTAGTCAAATTACGACCATTGAGTCCAATTAGGATAATTAGGAGAATTTAGTCCAATTGAGGCCAATTATGGAAATTAGTCAAATTAGGATAATTAGGTCATTGAAACCAATTATGCCAATTAGACCAATTGAGTCTAATTAGGCCAATTAGACAAATTGAGGCTAATTGAGTCCAATTATGCCAATTAGGACAATTGAGGCTGATTAGTCCAATTTGGATCATTGAGGCTAATTAGGCCAATTCATTTAAATAAATCTAATTGATTCCTATTGGGATGATTATGCCAACTAAGGCCAATTAGAAAAATTGAGGCCAACTGAGGCCAATTAGAAAAATTGATTCAAATTGAGACCAATTGGACGATTGAGGCCAATTGAGGCCAATTGAGCCAATAGAGGTCAATTAAGACAATTGAGGCCAATTAAGGACAATTGAATCCAATTTAGCCAATTGAGCCAAATTGAGGTCAATTAGGAAAATTGTGGTCAATTGAGGGCAATTAGGCCAATTGAGGCTAATTAGGCCAATTGAGGCCAATTGAGGCCAACTGAGGCCAATTAGTACAAATTGGAGAATTGAGGCCAATTGGGGCCAATTAAGTCTAATTTGGCCAATTGAGGCTAATTGAGGCTAAATTGGAAAATTGAGGGCAATTGAGGCCAATGTGGCCAATTATGACAATTAGTTAATTGAGGCTAATTAGGCCAATTGAGTCAATTAATTCAATTAGACCAATTGAGTCCAATTTATTCCAATAAGACCAATTGAGGCCAATTGATGGGGCCAATTAGACAGATTAGGCCAATTAAGGCCAATTAGAACAATTAAGGTCAATTGAGGCTAATTAGATTAATCAGGACTATTTAGAATAGTTAAAAAAATTAGGAAAATTATTCCTATTAAGACTAATTATACCTATTAAGTTAATTGATTCCAATTGAGTCCAATTGGTGAAATTAGGGAGAATTGGCCGATTGAGGCCAATTGAGGGAAATTGAAGATAGTTAGGCCAATTATGTCAAATAGTAAAATTAGGCTAAATAATATAATTGAGGAAAATTGAGGCAAATTTGGAAAATGAGTTCACTGAGGCCAATTCATCAAATTTGGCCAATTAGGCCATTGAGGCCAATTTTTCCACTGAGGTCGTTTTGGCCAATTGGGCCAATTAAGGAAAATTAGGAAAATTGTGGATAATTGAGGAAAACTAGGCCAATTGAGAAAAATTGATGTCATTTAGGACAATTGGGCCAAATAAGGTAAATTAGGAAAATTAAGTCCAATTAGGTCAATTGAGTCCAATTAGGCCGATTCATTCCAAACAAGACTGATTAGGTCAATTGAGCCAAATTATTCCAATTGAAGTCAATTGAATCCAATTAGGTCAATCAGGCCAATTGAGGCCAATTAGCCCAATATATTCCAATTGATTTCAATTAATGACAATTAGTCCAATTAGGCAACTAAGTCCAATTGAGGCAAATTAGGCCAAATTAGGCCAAATTAGGCCCATTGAGGCCAATTGAGGCCAATTAGTCCAATCAAGGTTAATTAAGGTCAATTAAGGACAATTGAGACCAATTGTGGCCAATTAAGGCCAACTAAGGTGAATTAATCTCAATTTGTCCAATTATGCCAATTGAGGCCAATTAGGGTAATTGAGGCCAATTAGGTCAACTGAGGCCAATTGAGACCAATTTGGCCAATTTGACAAATTTCGCCAATTGAGACTAATTTGTCCAATTTGACCAATTTGGCCAATTGAGTTCAATTGGTCCAATTGAGGCCAATTCGACCAATTGAGGCCAATTGAGACCAATTGAGACAAATTAGACCAATTGGGCCAATTGAGGCCAATTAGACCAATTAAGGCCAGATGAGGCCAGCTGAGACCAATTAAGGCCAAATGAGACCAATTAGGCCAATTGAGGCCACTTTAGGCCAATTTAGGCCAATTGAGTCCAATTAGGTCAATTGAGGCCAATTAAACCAATTCAGACCAATTGAGGTCAATTAGGCTAATTTAGGCCAATTTAGGCAAATTAGGCCAGTTGGGCCCAATTGAGGCCAATTATGCCAATTAGGCCAATTGAGTCCAATTAGACCTATTAGGCTTATTGAATAAAATTGAGGCCAATTGAGGCCAACTAAGGCCAAGTGAGGCCAATTGAGCGAAATTAAGCCAATTGAGGCCAATAGAGTCCAATTAAGGTCGATTGAGCCAATTGAGGACAATTGAGGCCAATTGAGGCCAATGGAGGCCAATTAGGTCAATTCAGCAAACTGAGTCGTATTAAGGCCAATTGAGGCCCATTTGGCCAATTGTGGCCAATTGAAGCAAATTAGACTAATTAGACCAATTGATGCCAATTGATGCCAATTGAGGCCAATTGAGTCCAATTGAGTCCAATTGAGGCCAATTAGGTCAATTTAGGTCGATTTAGGCCAATTGAGGATAATTGAGGCCAATAAGGCCAATTCAAGACAATTGAGGCCAATTAAGCCAATTACGTCAATTGAGGCCAATTAAGTCCAATTAAGACCAATTTAGGCCAATTTATGCCAATTTAGGCGAATTAGGTCAATTGAGACCAATTGAGGCGAATTGAGACCAATTGAGGCCAATTAGGCCACAGGGGCCAACTGAGGCCAATTGGGCCAATTAGGTGAATTGAGGCCAATTGAGGTCAATTAGGCCAATTGAGGTCAATTAGGCCAATTGAGGCTGATAAGTCCAATTAGGCCAATTGAGGCCAATAAAAACCAATTGAGGCCAATTTAAGCCAATTATTCTAATTAAGGCCAATTAGGCCAATTGCCACCAATTGAGGCCAATTGAGGCCAATTAGGGCCAATTGAGGTTAATTGGGGACAATTGCGGCCAATAGAGGCCAATTTAGGGCAATTGGGCCAATTAGCCAAATTGAGGCAAAGTGAGGCCAATTGAGGCTAATTAAGCCAATTGAATCCAATTGAGACCAATTAACACCAATTAGGCCAATCATGCCAATTCAGGCCAATTCAGCCAATTGAGGCCAATTGAGGCCAATTGGGGCCAATTAGGCCAATTGGGGCCAATTAGGCCAATTGGGGCCAATTAGGCCAATTGGGGCCAATTAGGCGAATTGGGGCCAATTAGACCAATTGATGTCAACAAGGCTAATTGATCCCAATTAAGGCCAATTCGGCCGATTGAGGCTAATTGAGGCCAATTGGGGCCAATTAGGCTAATTGAGGTCACATGAGTCCAATTGAGCCCATTGAGGCCAATTAGCCCAATTATGCCAATTGAGGCCAATTAGGCAATTTGAGGCTACTTGAGGCCAATTAAGGCTAATTAGGCAATTGTAGGCCAATTTAGGCCAATTGTGGACAATTGATACCAATTGAGGCCAATTGAGCCCAATTAGCCCAATTGGGGGTAATTGAGGCCAATTGAGCCCAATTGAGCCCAATTGATGCCCATTGAGCCAAATTTAGGACAATTTGGTCAATTAGGCCAATTGAGGCCAATTGAGGCTAATAAGGCAAAATGAGGCCAATTGGGACCAATTGAGGTCAATTGAGGCCAATTTGGACAATTAGGACAATTGAGCCAATTGATGCTAATTGTGGCCAATTGGGGCCAATTGGGGCCATTTGATCCCAATTGAGGCCAATTGAGGCCAATTGAGGAAAATTGAGGCAAATTAGAACAATTTGGAAAATTAAGGACAATTGAGGCCATTTGATCCCAATTGTGGCTAATTGAGTCGAATTAGGCCAATTGAAGCCAATTGAGGCTAGATGAAGCCAATTGTGCCCAATTAAGGCCAATTGAGGGAAATTATGGCCAATTGAGGGCAATTATGGCCAATGGAAGCCAATTAGGCCAATTGAGTCCAATTGTGGCCAATTAAATCCAATTCAGACAATTCGGAAAATTAAAGCTAATTTATACCAATTGAGGCCAATTGTGCCAATTTGTCCAATTGAGGCCAACTGATGCCCAGTGAGGCCAATTGGGGACAATTAGATTAATTGAGGCCAATTAGGCCAATTGAGGCCAATTGAGCCCAACTGAGGCCAATTAGGCCAATTGATCCCATTTGAGGGAAATTGATGCCAATTGAAGCCAATTGAGGCCAATTGAGGTCAATTGAGGCCAATTGAGGCCAATTGAGACAAATTGAGGACAATTGATCCCAATTGGGGACAATTAGGCAAATTAGGTAAATTGAGTCCAATTGAGGCCAGTTGGGGCTAATTAGGCCAATTGAGGGAAATTGAGGACAATTCAGGCCAATTGCGGCCAATTGTTCCAATTAGGATAGTTGAGGCCAATTGATGCCAATTAAGGCCAATTGATTCCAATTGATGCAAATTGATGCCAATTAGACCAATTAGGCCAATAGAGGCCAAATAAGCCAATTGAGGCCATTTAGGCCAATTGAGGCCAAATTGTGGCCAATTGAGGCCAATTGAGGCCAATTAGGCCAATTGAGGTCTATTGAGGCCAATTAGTCCAATTGAGACCAGTTAGTCCAATTAAAGCTAGTGATGCTAATTAAGGCCACGTAGGCCAATTGAGGCCAATTTGGCCAATTGAGCCCAATTATTCCAATTGATATTAGTTCAGGCGAATTGATGCCAATGGAGGTTAATCGATGCCAATTGAGGCCAATTAGGGATAATTAAGCATATTATGCCAATTGAGGCCATTTGAGGCCAATTGAGGCTTAGGCTAATTGAGGGAAATTGAGGCCAATCAAATCAATTAGGGAAATTCAGCCCAATTGGGGCCAATTAGGCCAATTGATCCCAATTGAGGCCAATTAGGCCTATTGAGGTCAATTAGACTAATTGGTGCAAATTCGAGCCAATTTGGCCAATTGAGGCCAATTGAGACCAATTGTGTCCAATTGAGGCCAATTAGACCAATTGATTCTAAATGGGGCTAATAGAGGCCAATTAGTCCATTTGAGGTTAATTGAGGCCATTTGAGGCCAAATAGGCCAATTGATCCCAATTGGGTTTAATTGAGTCCAATTAGGCCAATTAGGTCATTTGAGGCCAATTAGGCCAATTGGGCTAATTAAGGCTAATTGGCCCCAATTGAGCCCAATGGTGGCCAATTGAGGCCAATTGTGACCAATTGGGGATAATTGAGGCTAATTAGTCCAATTGCGGCCAATTGAGGCCAATTACATCCAATTGAGCCCAACTATAGCCAATTGTGGGAAATGGAGTCCAATTAGGCCAATCGAGGCCAATTGAGGTTAATTAATGCCAATTAAGGCCAAATGAGGCCCATTGAGTCCAATTAGGAAAATTACGACCAATTGAGGCCAATTAGACCAATTTATGCTAATTGAGGCTAGTTAGGAAATTAGGCCAATTAAGGCCCATTGATTCCAAATAGGCAACTAAGACCAATTATGACAATTAGGCCAATTTAGGTCAATTGAGTCCAATTGAGGTCAATTAGACCAATTTTTCCAACTGAGGAATATTTGGGCCAGTTGAGGCCAATGAGACCAATTGAGACCAACTGAGGATAATTAAGGCCAATTGAGGACACTTGAGGCCAAATAAGGAAAACTGGGTCCAATTGAGGGCAATTGGGATAATTGAGGCCATTTGAGGCTAAT
Source organism: Viscum album (assembly GCA_963277665.1). Taxonomy (NCBI): domain Eukaryota; kingdom Viridiplantae; phylum Streptophyta; class Magnoliopsida; order Santalales; family Viscaceae; genus Viscum; species Viscum album. Next base: position 6,161,454 of record CAUJRU010000003.1, read on the forward strand.
TGAGGCCATCTGAGGCCAATTGAGGCCACTTTAGGCCAATTGAGGAAAATAGAGGCCAATTAAGCCAATTGTGGCCAATTGTGGCTAATTAGACCAATTGAGGTCAATGGAGGCCAATTAGTCCAATTGGAGTCAGTTGAGGCCAATTGAGACCAATTGTGGCTAATTATACCAATTGAGGGTCATTGAGGCCAATTGAGGCCAATTAAGCCAATCGAAGCCAATTTAAGCCAATTGAAGACAATTTGGGCCAATTGTGGCATATTGAGGCTAATTATTCTAATTGAGTCCAATTGAGACCAATTGGGGACAATTAGGTCAATCGGGCTAATTGAGGCCAATTAGACCAATTGGGGCCAATTGATCCCATTTGAGGCCAATTAGTCCAATTGATTCCCGTCACATTCATTTCCTTATTTTTAGATATTTTTCTCTTCTATACTTATGTCCTCATCCCCCCTAGGTTTTCCCTAGGTTCCAATTGAATTTGGATGAAAATGGGCATGTTTTGTGTGGATAGAACAGGCTGCACGATTTACTAAACCATGCAGCCAATTCATGCATAGGTGTCCAGGTCATAAAAAAAATTCTCCAATTTTTTCCTTCCAGGATAAACCCTAGTGCGCCCATTTCTATCCCAATTCATTCCTTATACCCATGTAAGGCACCCAAGCTCCCTAAAGCCTCCTTGGAACCCATTGATGAAGGGGTTTTTGGTGGTGGAACTTCAAGATTCTTCAGGTAAGTGATTCCCTGTCTTGTTTCTTTCATTATCCTTGGGATTTCTTCCCTCTTTCTTGAAGTTCCACTTATCTAGAAGCTTTGGATTTGTACATACGGTTTTTTTGAGTTTCTTGGTTAAATCTTGTGGATTTAGTTTCGTTTTCACTCCCTTTTGGTACAACAATGGTGAAGTTGAAGTTTGGCATAAGGATTTGGAGTTTTTGAATGTAATGTAGGTGATTCCATGTGTATAAAATCTTGGATGAATTTATATTTCTTGTTTTACCTGGTTTTCATGTTTCTCTTCCATTTTTTTGGGTGTGAAAACCATTTTTGGTAGCATTGGTTAAGTGGTTTATTTTAAAAAATAATTTTGGTATGAAAATGAGTGTTTTTCATGTGTATTCCATGTTGTATCTTTTAGGGTTATTTTATGACTTTTGTAATTGATTTAATAAATGTTCCTAGGGATTCCCTTTATACTGTGGTGTGGTATTGGTGTGTATTTCTCCTTAGAAGGGGGAATTAAATTAATTTTATGTGCAATGTTTTGTTAAACCCCTTGAAATTGTTTTATGAAAATTGTAAATGGTTTATAGAAATATACAAAGGGTGCGGATAATATTGGGGGTAATTTTTGTTGAGTGTAAGATTAAAAAAATTATCTTTATGTGATAATGTTAATTTTATGTTCAATTGGTAATTATAGCATGTGGAAATTTTTTGATCACTAAAAGGGAAACCTGGGTATCTAGGTGGGCGGACTAGGACTAATATGCTAGTGATATGGGGGGTATTGTCCCTATTTTACTTAGCAAGTTTGATGATTACAACACTAAATAAACTTTGAGAATGTTTTGTGACTACTATCCCAGTAGGTTTTCACCTCCTAGTGGATTGTGCACAAGAAAAATATTGATTATGGTTACTTTTACACTGAGATATGATGTACCTTGGGCCCACAGCTAGCTAGTGCCTAGTGGTGTTCCCCTGACTAGTGCTCAATGAATATATTGTGCATACTATAGGAATACAATTTTATTTGATGAAAAATTCAGTATCATGTTTATTTTATTTAAAAGTGTTCAATCCTTAAAGTTTCTCCCTAAAAACTATTTTAATTGAAGTTGAATCCTTTTAAAATTATCACTAGCGCATCTCATTTATAAAATCTTGCTAGATTTTTGTCTTAAAATTTTTTTTAGATTTAATATTTTGGGATGAAATTATATTGGTCTTTGGCTCACACCCTACGTACACATTTGAGTGTAAGTATACTTGGTTATATTTGAAAAGGTAAGGGAAAGATCTTTGGAGATGGCAGTTTGGGTTGTTAGCTTCCATCCTTGGTGTAGTGTTGTGGAGAATACTTCAGGATAATGACAACTTACCAAGTGGTGGTTCTTGAGTAGTATTGGATACTAATTTTGGGTTTTTTTCCTTCTTGGTATTTTTCTAAAACCATGTATTTCAATTCTGAAATTTATTTAAAGCTTGTTTGGAATGAATTTTCAGATTCAGTTTATTTATTGTTTTTGGGTGTTTTATGATTCCAAAATCGAGTAAATCATTCCCAAACCATTATTTGTGATATCTAGGCACATGTTCTAGCCCATGGGGATAGGTAAAATCTTTAGGGACTTTTCATGGACTAGTTCAGTAGTTAGTTTTGATGGTGACCAAATCTGGTTTGTGACAAAATGATATCAAAGCGTGGTTAAGCTCTTTGGGTTATTTCGTTATTTGGGATGATCCTGGTTAGATAGGATCTTGGATTATTGAGGCTTGGAGTTCTGGATGTGAGTAGGGTGTCTGGACCATACCTCTTGTGATAGAATTCAAGTCGCCATGGGATTTCGGGATTATTTGTTTGACTTCTCCTCTAGGTGGGATGTGTGGCCTGTAGACTGCACGTGGACATTGAGTGGCAGTGAAGTAGTTTTTTATTTTATTATTGTGATGAGTTTGATTTATATATATTTATATTTGTTGCTGAATTTTTTCAGAACTTTTGTATTTATGTTATCTCCTATGAATATTTCTTTTTATAGAAACATGCCTCCCATGACAGCTCCCATGCACCCACAAGAGGAAGCCGAAGAGAGTTCTACCTCACCGACTGATCAGAGGATATTAGAAGATGTGGTCCAGGATGTCCAATCTCTAGAACAGGGAGTGGTTCCTACTCCAGATCCACCTAGAGAAGTTGATCATTGTCCTAGGAATGAAAAAGGCCTAGGATTTCCTCCAGAACAAGCATCCTACATTCTGGGGTAGCACAGAACTCCAAGAAGTAGATGAGTACCTCTAGAAGATAGAGTGCATGTTCCAATTCTTTGACACACCTGAGGAGGTAAGGGTGAAATGTGCCTCATTCCTATTTGAGGGTCCCAACTTCAGGTGGTAAGAATCAGTGATTCAAGATGGGAAGCATGAGAATATGAGCTGGAAGGACTTTAGGGTTACCTTCAACGACCAGTACTGTCCTGAAGTATTGGCTTATACTAGGTCCTAAGAGTTTATATAACTTGACCATGGGGACCAGCCAACGATGGAGTATGACAACCACTTCATCGATCTGGTCCGATATGCACCTAAAATGGTATCTAATGACAGATGAAGGCCCATAAGTTCGATAGGGGTTTGCATCCAGAGATATATTCTTAGGTGTTCCTATTCAAGATGAAGACCTATGTGGAAGTGGTTGATCAGGCCTATATGGTAGATATTGATCGTAATGAGAGGTCTAGTTTCTCTAGTACAGTATCGGTGATGGGTAGTGGCAGTTCATCGGAGAAGAAAAGGAAGTGATAGGAGCAGTAGAAGAAGGGAGGCAGTAGTTCAGTCTGTCATCTCGGGCAGTTCTCATCAATTGCTTTTATTGCTAGGTCCGTTGTGTACCACTAGTGTGGAAGGCTTGGGAAAATCCGACAAGAATGTACATTTAATCTAAATACTTGTTATCAATGTGGAGTTGTGGGAAACTTTAAATTCTTTTGCAAGGTGGCACATCCACTCTAGAGTGGGGCAGAATCTGTGTCTTCGAGGGGAGTGCTAGTTCAGTCAGAGTTGTTGAGGATGGGGGATCACAGATTGGTGGCTGTGGTGTCAGGGTTGAATCATCTTTTAGGTAGAGCCAGTTCAGGGTGGAGACACAGGTGATTGGTTGTTCTTAGGAATAGGCTAAGGCATCTTCATTCAGTGGATGATGCACCAGTGGGATCAAATGAAGGGCCTCTGATTGTTCGAGGTACCGTTTTGATTTCATATTCCATAGTTGTCATTATTTTTTATACTAGTGTTTCTGTTTATTTCATATCTGCCCGTATTTTGAACCTGCTAAATTTTTCAAAAAATTTGTTATCTTTTGTGATGGAGTTGGTGACGTCATTGGGTAAGAAGAAAGAGAATGTTCTCAGGTGCCCTTCATGTGCATATTCTGTGTCATGGGTTGAGATGGAGTGGGACCTCTTGGTCTTGGAGATGGACCTTTTCGATGTAATCCTGAACAAGTATTCGTTAGTGAACTTTCAAGTGCATATCTATTGATTTAGGCAGCAGGTGAGGTTCATGTCCTTGATGGGAGTCATCCAGTTTTCTTGGGGAATAAGATCCTAGGTCAGGTCATGCGGGACCACCAATCCCATAGTGGTGAAATATAGACTTCTAGTTATCATCACTTGTGCTAGAGTACCATTTTCATGCTCCTAATAGTGGACTACCTCACATATTGGATGAGTTCACAGATGTGTTTCCAGATTATTTTTCAGTCTTTCTCCCAGAACGGGATATGGAGTTCTCGATTGATTTGGAACTAGGAACACAGTTGATATCTCTTCCCTCATATTTTATGTCCCCCACTGAGTTAAGGGCATTAAAGATACATCTAGAATATTTTGAATCGAAATGATTCATTTGCCCGAGCGTCTCTCCTTGGGTCACTCCTATCCTTTTAGTAAAGAAGGTCGACGGATCCCTCCGGTTGTGTATCGACTACCGAAAGCTAAATAAAATAACCATGAAGAAAAAATATACTTTTCCATGAATAGATGACTTGTTTTAATTGATGAAGGGGGAAAAGTGGTTTTCTAATATATAATTGCGTTTAGGTTACCACCAATTCAGGGTGAAAGAGGCTGATATCCTGAAGATAGCTTTCTGAAGCTGGTATGACCACTTTGAGTACTTGGTCATGCCTTTCAGATTGACCAACACTCATGATATTTTTATGGTGCTCATGAATAGGTTGTTACACTAGTATCTCGACTCCTTAATCGTAGTATTAATGTTCTATATCATAGTATACATTGGATGTGGGTAATAGAATGATCATCATTTTCAGATCGTTTTGGGAACCTTGTGGGATTGTCACATTTATGAAAAGTTGTACACATGCACTTTCTAGATCAGGGAAGTGAAGTTTCTAGGGAATGTGATCTCAGATTAGGGGGTTTCAGTGGACCCTGAGAAGATCAGTGTATTTATTTCAAGGGATCAGTCGAGGAAGGTGTTCAAGATCAGAAGTTTCCTTGGCCTGACAAGTTACTACAGGGGGTCTTTTCGAGATTTTTCTATGTTTGCTTCGCTTATGACTACGCTCACCCTAAAAGGGGTGATGTTTGAATAGGGCCCACAATGTTCAGAATCCTTTGAGGAGATAAAGCTATGGTTGACTACAACCCCCCTCCATGATCCTTCCATAGTTTGGAAAGTGCTATGTGGTGTATTGAGGCGCTTCAGGTATGGGTCTCAGGTGTGTGATTATATAGGATGATCATGTGGCGGCATATGGATCTCACCAAATCCAACCACATGAAATGAATTACCCGAACAAAGAATTGCATTTAGATATGTATATTCATGCTTTAAAGACTTGTCATCACTACCACTTTGGGGAGAAGTTTCTGGTTTACTCTGATAATATGATTTTACCCTATATTTTATCACAGAAGGATCTAAATCTGAGGAAGCAGATTTGGATCGAGTACTTGTAGGGGTTCGACATCATTATCATTTATACCCCAGTCGAGGGTAATGTGGTGGATAATGCCTTAATATAAAGAGTGCCGGTGTAGTATTTGGGGAAGTCTAGTGATGTGTAGACTCTGATGGAGCTCTTTTCTCAGATGCACATGGAGACCAAGGAGCACAATGGAGGTGCATTCATGGTGAGAGTTCAATTGAATCATTCTCTTTTAGAGTTTATTCAGTGGTAGAATCCCCATGATGATCTATTTATATGGTTGATGAAGTTTCTTCATGGTGTGGACACATCTTCTAATTGATCTTTATCTCCTGAGGGTGTCTTGTGCATCAAGGGTCGTTCAATGTTGTTGTTGTCTCTAGGGAAGGTGGTGATGCATGATTATAGTACCCCTGATTTCTAGTATGTAACCCTTAATTTATGCTTGTTATGTTCATAAAGTTTAAGGGTTATGGTTGGGAGATTTGGTATAGCTTTAAATGAGTTTTTGGGGCTAAAGAGGTTGTGCACGAGATGCACACAGTTTTCCTAAACCATGCGACGATCGTAGGAGAAACTGTGTGGCTTGTATTGGGTTTAGCATTTTTGAGACATAGTAGATTCTGCACAATTTGATAATAGTTATGGAGATTTTACATGGAGGGCATGAGGGTGTTTCCTAAAGGTAGTATCTAGCACATGGTTGGGGCATAGTTTGTCTAACTCTGTGGTCAAACTGTGCAAAAAGTCAAAACTAGATCGTTAAAAATAAGATCTCACTCATTTTTGAGATATCACCCTTCTTTTTGCCTTTATGAACCCCTAATTTTATATTCCTCTCCATTTAAGGTATTATAACCTCTCCCAATAAAATTAGTGTCAAACTAAAGCCTTCCCTTGGAATTTTCATGACCAATCCCATGGTAAGTGACGTTCTTCACAGTTCTTGTATCATTTCTTATATATACTTAGATATACTTCTCCTATTCTCATTATTTTTAAGATATATGCCTATTATGGGTAGATATATGTTGTGGGATTCCAAATATTATGAGTTTTGGGTTCATTTATGGGAGGAGAATAGATCTAAGGTTGTTTTGTAGAAAAACAACCTGGCTCCTTATGCTCCCATCATCCGTTGTTGAGTTTCATCAAAACCTTCAAGGTATTGGGATTTACTCTTGAATCCACTTAGTAGAACTAAATTGAATGATATTAAATTGATTTCTTTATGATATATTTCTTTTGAATTGGATGTTATAAATTCATTGGAATACCTCTTTTGAGATGTTTTGGTAAATTGTTGGAAATATGGAAAATTGGGTATTTTGGATAAAGTGCTTTGATATTGAATTTTAAATATGGATATTAAATTTTGGATTTCTATGGAATTGTGTCATATGATTTGATTAGATGTTTTCAATAAAAGGGGATATTTTATTGAAATCGAATTGCTATTTTTAAATGAGTTTGTTCTTTGGTTTTCAATAAAAGTGTGGTTTTATTGAATGGTTTGAATTGGAAAATTTAAATGGTTTGGAATATGTTGTTGGAACCGGGCGTGCAGCGGAAGCCCCAAATAGGTGGGTTTTTAAAATTTTTCCACCGTCATTCGCCGTAAACTTGCCGACGTCGGTGAAGGGCAGCCCGGTCAAAGCCGAGGACCACGCGTGGAGGATTTTAAGCACAAAATTAAACCGTAAAATACCTGGTTTGAATCCAAATCCGCGCACGACGTCTGCTCGTCATTGGCGATCGCTACTCGAAGAATCCGAAGCCGAATTCCTCTAGATCGTCCACACGCGCTTCAAGGAATCTGCGGGAGTGCCGTTCGTCGTAATCCGGGTGCTAGCGCGGATCTGCGACGATGCCTTCGATGCTCCAACGACCACCGCATCGCTTCGCTAGCGATGCCCGAGAGAGAGCTCCATCCGAGCTCCTTGGATCCAGAGCATCTCTCTCTAGAATGTGGGAGAGAGGAGAGGAGAGATAAACTCCATGAATAGTATTTGGCAAATGCCCCTCCCCTTCTATTTATAGTGCATAATTAAAATACCCGGTATCGCCTCGCCAGCCCCGAATACTTAACGCACTATTAACGACATTTTATGACTACTAAACTGAGCCATAAATATTATTATCATTCACTTGTAATATATATATTACATGATAATAATTAAGTCATTAACCCGACTCGTCGCTCCCATAAATATTAATTGAACCTTGAATAATTTAATATTCGTCAATTAATATTTTTCAAGTATTTACTTAAAACTCGTAAATACATTTAATAAATAAATTCAATACTAATTATTCTAAACTCGAATAGTATGAATTTATTTATCACATTGGTGATCGTTTAACTTTGGACAATTCCTGGACCCCTGTGGCGGGGCCCACTATGTCCAATACTCCTATTCAACTGAATAGGGCAGATTCTTGAATACGCTATTGTGTGTGACCCTCTAGGCCCTTATTTCGACAGCCGTGAATAGTATTCACAGACCAAGAGCGGGATCTAGCAACCCATCATGGCCCCTGAAGAAATAAGGATTGTCACAGCAGCGAAAACCAACCTACGAACACTCACTGTGTAATATAATCTCTTTGTCTATAATATCTCATAAAGCAGGACGCACTCTTGTGTCATCGCCCTTTTCTTGCTTTATTGTTTGTTGATGTAACTGGACAGATTTACCCTCGACTGCCATGGCCATGGTCTTATAAAGGTACTGCCATCCATATCAACATGGCCAGAGATATATTACTTCCATAACCCAGAAGCGACAAATCCTTTCTTGACCATTCAACCAATGACATGCCACTAATGACGCACCCGACACAAACTACCTCGCCACGACTTTATTGCCATGGTTTTCGTCTTACATCAAAGTACGCAATCAAATGACATACATTGGTAATGATCTCAAGTCAGAAGACCATTACACATGATCGTAGATAGGAACATCCAATGACACCTGAAACATGTGGTGTTCCTATTGGCGGGTCAGTCCTAATGATCTCACTACTAGAGATCACCAAGTGCGAACTTCATGAGAAGAAGTTTCAATGCTTATGAGCCCCCAGCACCTGATGGTCAGACATCTACTATGTCCAATTAGTAAGATGTATCTAGACCACAGAACACATATATTTAAGATTAATGTCATAGTATCTAGTGGTTCTCATTATAGCCTGGGAACTGCTATAACCTTTCAATACGACAATTAATCTTTGGACATTACCATTTCAATAGTGGATGCAGAAAAGTCTACACTATAATGATAAGATGACATCATGCATACCTTACTGTATACACGATATGGTAATCAAAAGCACATAATAGTTGGGTCTAGGGCACCCACTATTTCAACATATGTCAGGTGTGTGAGTTCATGTTTATGGGACCTGAATGAGGGACATAAACTAGTGGGGTACAAGGTATGTGACCCAGAATAAGGGGTTATTGTTAGTAGGACACACGGTAATAATAAGAGAGACCACTCATGAGTATCAAACTATCGAACAAGCATGCATGTGTGGGTGGTTCATGAACCATGGAATGTGTATGAAAAAATGATAATGAAAATTGGTTTTAAAGCTTTGTCTAGTTGTTTTTATAATTGTATGACTTTCTGGAAATTTGTTTAAAGATCACTTGTTTTATTTTGGTTACAACTAGTTTTGGAAACTTGTTTATATTTATTTATAAAATGTTTTGGGGAATGGTTTTATATAGACTATTTTATATAAATTTTTCTAACTATTATATCCTAGTGGCATGAGTAAGGAAGTCATTGGGGGAAATCCTAATTATTTTTATACACACCCCTGCTTTGTAACTTTGGTTCTTTTGCAGATTCCATCTTCGAGGACATGGTAAAAGGTAAAGTATCACATGTTTTTAGCACCACCTAGTCATACTTGGGATGTTTGGTGATCTTGGAGAATCGATATTGAAGAGCATGAAGTCTTATGGTTTCCTTAGAGTCATTAGTTTTTCTTATACTATTTATTTTGATAGTGTATTTTTCTTCCATTGTTTCACATTTGATGTTGTTTTCATATGAGTAAAGTGGTTGAATTGTATTTAATTTTTTATGCATCATATAGTGAGTTATTTGGCTATGGTTTGTTGAGTTAGTGGTTTAATTATAAAAGGTTAAACCATCCCCCAATTTCTTTTGAAACCCTTTGGAATCTATTTCCATCCTTTTTCATCTTGGGGTGTCACTTAAGGCCAAGTAATGACTCATTGTATTCTCATTGCAATTAGAATAAGTGAGTCATTACAAATGGTATCAGCTTGTTAGGTCCTTTCCTGACAAGTAGTTTTATATTTATTGTTCTTGGAGTTGAAATTCCTTCTTGTATATTCCTTGGGGTGGAATATTAGAAATGAGTTAGAATGTCGGAATATGGAATGCATATCATAAAAGAATGTAGCTTTATGTTGAACTTCAAGTTACCAAGGAGTTGGGTACGTAAGTGTTTTGGAGACACTTATAGGATTTTGGAACCTCATTTTCATGGGTTTAGCTGATGATATGAGAATGACATGCATCTTAGAGGAATGAATTCCCACTAGAAGTGCATACATCATTTATAGTAATGATTTATTTTTTTGTAAAAGTTTTCATTTTTGAAAAGGTATGAAATTGAATTTGTTTTCAAATGGAAGACTTTGAAAAAAGTGCATGATTGATGTACTTTTAAAATGGCTTAATTTTCAATAGCAAGAGTGGATTTTTCAAAATTTGGTTCAACATGGAATATTTTTGGAACACCTTGTTGTGATAGATGAGGTGATAGAATTTGAAATGTTATTCCATCATTTTATAGAGTGTGAGACTTATAGAGTTTGATGTTGGATTAGAAAATGGCACCTGGTAGACATCATAGAATCCAAATAGAAGAAGCTATGAAGAACGTGGTTGCACCTGAGCCACAGGTGAACCATGAGTTGGTTCAAAGTATCATCCACGATTTTCAAGCTATAGATATGGGGAACCAGACACATGGATCATTCCATCCAGTTCATGAAGTAGAATCCATCCATTTTATGGGGTGATTCTGAACCTGAAAGGGTGGAGGTGTGGCTGAGCAGAATGAATCGTATCCTCGAATTCATCAGCACATCGGTGGAGATGAAATTCAAGCTAGTGAATTATATGATCGAGGATCTTGCACACCAGTGGTGGGATATATCAGTGCATGATAAAGTGGATCAAGACCTTAATTGGGGGGATTTTGAGGAATTTTTTAACAAAAAATTCTATCCTCACACATTTAGGATCTAGTGGATGGAGAACTTATTTAGACTGAAGCAAGATAATATCTCTATCTTCCAGTATGCTCCTAAATTCATGAATTTAGTGAAATTTGTACCAGAAGTTGTGGTGAGTTCATCCTTGGAGGCACAGATCTTAGAATCAAGGCTAAGGCAGGAGATTCGAATGAATATTGTAGTGCTCTATATTATGGATTATACATAAATGGTGAATAGAGCGACAATGGATGAACATGATATCTCAGGATCAGTGGGAGGAGTAAGTATGACTATACCATCATGGAAATGTGGGAACTCGAATGATGGGATCAATAGAAATAGGGACACCTATTTCCAATGTGGGAGTGGGACTCAAAATCAAAAAGCTAGATTATTGAACCTTCCTCCATGAACCAAGAGTAAAGCAGGTTGTTTCCAAGGTGGTTTTCCTGACCAAGTAAAGTGAGAGCGTATAGAACAACCTAGAGCATGCCATAATTTCAAGAAATTTGGGCGTATTCAGTAATATTGTCACAGTGCTCTAAGGTCAGGTGATCGAGACACGTCTTAGGTGTCGTAAAAATTCTATACTTCGACAGGATGAGGGAAACAGAATCAATATCATCTATATGGAGAATATATCTATGGTGATTCAAGGAATACCATGACTCATCATCAAAGGAAATCTTAGCAAGGACACGAGGAGAAAAGTACAATAATGAAGTAGTTGTGTGGAGATGAGAAGATGGTTGGGGATGATCAGGCTAGACCATATTTGGTGAGAGGTATGATTCTATTGAATTATACCATTATGTAAGTGTTGTTTGATACTAATGCATATCATTCCTTTATTTCCTCTCATGTTGTTAACTAGCTATACATATAACTTGAAATAATTCCTTCCTTGATAAAAATTCAAACTCCTCTCGGTGAAAGAGAATGTCGAGCCTTTGTGTGTAGAGAATGTGCTCTAATTATTGATGGAGCTGAGCTGAAATGGGACTTCTCAATGTTGGACATGGATGTATATGATGTAATCTTGGTAATGTATTGGTTGAAAACATTCAAAGATCACATTGACTGTTATAGCATAATGGTTAGTTTCACATCTGAGGATGGCATCAGACATCTCTTTAGAGGAGAGAGACTTGTAAAGAAAGGCGAAACGAGCATATTGGCACCAGTGGTGGGAAAAATCTCTTATAAGTTGGTGGTGTTGACCTTGGCATCGATGGAAGATATCAAATATGTCATTTATCCAGAAATTGTGGATCAATTTCCAAAATTCATTCCCAAGAACTTCTTAGGGTTACCACCTATACGTGAAGTGGAGTTTAAGATCGATTTCCTTCCAGGGACTTGTCCTATTTTCCTTACATCTTATAGTATGGAACCAACAAAGTTAAGGGAATTGAATGTGTGGTTAGAGGATCTGGAATGAAATGGTTTCATTCATACAAGTACATCTTTGTGGGCAGTATCAGTCTTGTTTGTGAAGAAAGAAGATAGAACTCTTCGGCAGTGAATTGACTATCGTAAGCATAACCAAGTTAAGATATAGAATAGATATCCAATTCCACACATTGATGATCTATTTGATCAATTGAGGGGAGTTCAATGGTTCTCAAAAATTTACTTGTGATCAGGATATCATCAATTGCGAGTATGGAGGGAAGATATTCCAAAAACAACTATCTAGAGTAGATATGTCCATTAAGAATATGTGGTAGTGCCTTTTGGTATTACGAATGAACCCAGTCTCCATGGATTTGATGAATCAGATATTTCAAAAATATCTGGATTCTTTTTTGTGGTTTTTTGGAAAATATCTTGGTGTATTCAAGGAAAAGGTTGAGCATGAGAAACTCCTGGTGACAGTGTTGGGGATCTTGAGAGACCACCAATTGTATGAAAAACTATCTATGTGTGATTTTTGAATATAGGAGGTATGTTTTCATGGACATTTAATCTCTAAAAAAGGTGTTTCAGTAGATCCTAAAAATATAGAAGTAGTGATCTCATGACAACCACTGAAGAATGTCTTTATGATATGAAGTTTTTTGTGGTCTAGATGGCTACTACTGAGACTTTGGGCATATATTCTCATGACTAGCCTTGCTAATGACAGCTCTAAAAAAGAATAATTATCTGTTAAAATTGACTGAAGAATTCTAGAAATATTTCTCGAAACTAAATGTTCGTCTTACATCGGCACCCATCTTGATTTTTCCAAAATTAGTACAGGGGTATGTGGTGTATTGTGATGCTTCGGGATTGGGGTTGGGATGTGTTCACATGAAAGGGGACCATGTGGTTTCTTATGGATAAAGGTAGTTAAGAGTTCATGAGAAGAAATATCCAACACATGACTTGGAGTTAGCTGCAGTCATTCATGCTTTGAAGACTTGGTGTCACTATCTATTTGTTGATAAATTTTTTGTATGTACAGATCATAAAAGCTTAAAATTTATTTTCTCAAAGAGATATTAGAATATAAGGAAAATGAGATGGATGGAGTATATCCATATGTTTGAATTTTACTTGATGTATACACCTAGAATGGGGAATACAATGGACGATGCATTATGTAAAAATTCATATGCTCAATTGGTGAAAGAAGCTTCAGATGAATGGAAGTGGATGTTGGTCCTAGCCGACATTCATGTGGAATGTGAAGACTGAGGTGATGTTGTAGTTTTATTTTTAGCTACACTTGTTCCTAATTTGGTAAATATGGTCAAAGAGTCACAACCATCGGATGCATAATTCCTAGTTATGAGTTCATAACTCAATGGTGGGGAGACCATTTAGGGATAGAAAGTTGATGGGAGTTCAGTTATGTGTTTCAGTGATCGGATAGTTGTACATATGGATTATTAGGAACAAATCCTTCATTCTTACCTCCATTCCAGATGGGATGTACATTCAATTACAGAGAAGATGTATAATATGTTGAAGGCGTAGTTTTGGTGGAGTAATATGAAAAGGAGGGTGGTCGAGTTTGTCTCGTTGTGCTTAACTTGTCCCCAAGTTAAACCTGAGTGTTATATACCAATGAGTATGATTCATTCTTTAGTGGTTCCTATATTGAAATGGGAGAAAATAGAAATGGATTTTTTTATTGGTCTCCAAATAAAAATTTGGAAACACGATTCCATATGGGTGATAGTGGATCGTCTCACCAAGTCGGCTCATTTCATCCCAATTTATGAAACTCATACGGTGGAGGATCTGTCCAAAATCTATATCCAATAAGTTGTATAGAGACATTACATACCAGTTTCAATCATGCGATATAGAGATCCAAGGTTCACATCTCATTTTTGGAAATCCTTACCGATATCCCTTGGAACTCAGTTGACTATGAGCATGAAAAATCATCCTCAGACAGACGACCAGTTTGAGCGAATGATACAGACACTATAAGACATGATGTGGGATTGTGTAATGGATTTTGGTGGCTCGTTAGAGGATAAAAAAAATCCTTAGTGGAGTTCTCATATAATAACAGTTATCTTTCCTCGATACATATGGCTCTATTTGAAGCATTTTATGGGTGTCTTTGTCATTCTCCCCTATGCTGGGTGGAAACAGGTGAAACATTACCAGTCTGGATGAGCCTTGTCCAAGAAACAATGGAGAATATCTAGTTGATCCAAAAGAGGATGGAGACATATTATATTCTTTATAAATCTTATATAGATCATTGTTGATGATCTTTGTCATTCATAGTGAGTGATCATGTATTCTTGAGGATTTCTCCAAGGCCTGAACATTGTCATTTTTGAAAGTAGGGAAAGCTATCTCCTTGATACATATGCCCTTTTGAGATACTGGAATGGGTTAGTGAGGTGTAATATCAGTTTTCATTACCACCATGGTTCATTTCGGTGCATAATGTGTTCCACGTATCTCAATTGAAAAAGTATCAGTTGGATCCTGACCATGTGATCATATGGTATCACATTAACCTAGAGTCAGATGCTTCATTGGCACATATCCCGATACAGATTATGGATAGGAAAGAGAAATTATTGTATGAGAAGAGCATCGACCTAGTGATGGTTTTATGTAAATGTGGTAGGATTCATGATGAAACTTGGGAATTCGACAATGAAATGAAAGATCAATGGCCAAAACTCTTTCAGGGCAGTGAGGGTTTTCTATTTTCCAAGGATGGAAAGACCAATGGTGGGGAGAATTTAGTACCCCCAGTTTCTAGTATATAACCCTTACTCGATGATTTTTATGGTCATTAAGTTTAATGGTTAAGGTTTGGATATTTGGTAGAGATTTCAAGGAGTTTTGGGGATAAAGAGCATATGCACGAACTGCCAACGGTTTGCCTAAACCGTACGACGATCTTAGGAGAAATTGTGCGGCTTGTGCTGGGTTGAGAATTTTTTAGGTAGTAGCTTTGGCACGGTTTGAGCACAGTTAGGAATAATTTTTGAGGAGTCCATTCAGAGGATTCCTAAAGGTAGTTGCTAGCACACAGTTGGCACACAGTTTGTTTAACTATGTGGTCTAACCATGCATAGAGTCAAAACTAGATCCTTAAAAATAGGATCTCACTGATTTTTGAGATATCTCTCTTTTTTTGCTCCTATGAACCCCTAATTCTAGATTCATCTCCATTGAAGGTAGTATAACCTCTCCCAAGTGAATTTGAGTCAATATAAAGCCGCCCCTTAGCGTTTTCAAGCTCGATTCTCGTGGTAAGTGACATTCCTCATCAGTCTTGTCTCGTTTCTTAGATCTACTTAGATCTACTTCTCCTCTACACTTTCTTTTTCAGATAAATGACTGTTATGTGGAGATCTATTTTTTGGGATTCCAAATATAATGATATTTGGGTTTTTTATGGTAGGAGAAGTGATATAAGGTCATTTTTTGGAAAACCAACTCGGCTCCTTATGCGTTCTCCATCTGTTGTGGAGTTTCATAAAAACCTTCAAGGTAGGTGGCATCACCCTCGACCCCACATAGTAGAACTGAATCTCATTATTTTAAATTTATTTCTTTATGATAAATTTCTTGAGAATTGTCTATTATAAATTAGTTAGAAGCCCTCTTTTGAGGTGTTATGGTAAATTGTTTGAAATCTGGAAAATTGGGTATTTTGGCTAAAGTTATTTGATCATGAATTTAAAATATAGATTTTAAATTAGGGATTTCTCTGGAACCCTAGAATATGATTTGTTTAGATGTTTTAAAAAAAAGATTCTGTTTTATTGTAATGAAATGGTTATTTTTAAATGAGTTTTTTCTTTGGTTTTCAACAAAAGTATGCTTTTATTGAATCGTTTGAATTTGTGAATTTAAATGGTTTGGCATACATGGGGTGTGTGAGTTCATGTTGAAGGGGGCATGAATGAGTGACCTGTACTAGTGGGGTACAAGGTATGAGATCATGAATAAGGTTCGTGTGTCAGTGGGACACAAGGTGATAAGACGAGAGACCGCTCTTGAGTATGGAATTGTTGAACAAGCATTCATATGGGGGTGGGTTGTGAACCATGGAATGGGTATGCCAAAATTATAATGAGAATTGATTTTAACGATTTTTTGGTTGTTTTTCGGAGAGTATGAATATCTGGAAATTAGTTTAAAGATCACTTGTAGTCTTTTGGTTACAACAGGTTTTGGAAACTTGTTTATATTTAGTTATAAACTGTTTTGAGGAAAAATTTTAAATAAATTAATTTATATAAATGTTTCTAAATCTTCTATCCAGGGGCATGAGTAGGGAAGTCATTGGGGGAAATCCTACTGAATTTTATACTCACCCCTACTTTGACACTTTGGTGCCTTTTTAGATGTTATATTCTGGTACATGGGAAAAGGTAAAATATCACATGTTTTTAGCACCACCTCAGGATACTTGGGATTTTTGGTGATCTTGGAGCATGGATCATGAGGATAATTAAGTATTATGGTTTTCTTGGAGCCATTAGTTTTTTTTCACAATTTATTTTTATAGTGGCTTTGTCTTTAGCTATTGAACACTTTGATGTTGTTTTGATATGAGTTAAGTGGTTGAATTTTCTTTCATTGTGCATGCATCATATAGTGAGTTGTCTGGATATGGTTTGTTGAGTTAATGTTTTTATTATTAAAGGTTAAATCCTCCCCCACTTTCTTTTTAAATCCTATGAAATCTATTTCCAGCCTTTGGAGTCTTGGGGATGTTTCTTAAGCACAATGAATGAGTCATTATATTCTCAAGATAATGAGAATAAGAGGGTCATTACAATGATAGCCACCAATCTCAGTGGGATGTTCATAATGGGGCTACCAAAATGTACTATGATGTTATTTGGAAGTTTTGGTTGCTAGGTATGATGCAGGACATAACTTATTTTGTATTGAGAAGTTATACATGTCTACAGCTAAAAGCAGAGCATCAAAGGCCCTCTTGTTTGCTTCATCCATTACCCATTAATACATAGAAGTGGGATGAGGTCACCATGAATTTCATTATTGGATTACCTCATACACCTTGGGGTAAGAACACTAGTAGAGTGGTGATTGATCATATAACCAAATCATCCCACATCATTCCGATTAAAGACACAACTAAAGTGGATGAGTTAGTCTGATTGTATATTCCGAAGCTGGTAAGGTTTCATGGAGTGCCATTAGAAGTTGTCTCAGATAGAGACCCCCCCCCCCCCCGTTTTACCTCTAATTTTTTGGAAGGCCTTCAGAAGGCTTTGGGGTCATAGATTAAGAGGATCATGACATACCATAGTCAAACAGATGGTTAGATAGAGCAGACTAATTAGATTTTGGAAGACATTCTTTTTGCATGTGCCTTTCACTTCAGAGGTTCATGGGATTGTCATTTGGGATTGGTTGAGTTTTATTATAATAACAGTTATCAATCCTCGATTCGAATTGCTCATTTTGAGGCGCTCTATGGTCATCCTTGTCTGTCTCCCCTATACTGGGCTAAGGTGTTGAAATAGTGGGCACCCTAGACCCAACTATACAGTACTTTTGATTACCATATCATATATACAGTTAATTATACAATATGTCATCTTACCATTATAGTGTAGACTCTTCTGTGTCTACTGTTGAAATGGTAATGTCCAAATATTAATTGTCGTGTTGAGAGGTTATAGCAGATCCGAGGCTATAATGAGAACCTCGAGATACCATGACATTAATCTTAAAAAGATGTTCTATGGTCTAGATACATCTTACAGACAGGACACAATAGATGTTTGACTATCAGGTGATGGGGGCTCATAAGCATTGAGACTTCTTCTCATGAAGTTCGCACTTGGTGATCTCTAGTAGTGAGATCATGAGGACATACCTACCAATAGGAACACCACATGGTTTGGGTGTCATTGGTTGTTCTTATCTATGGACATGTGTATTGGTCTCATGACTTGAGACCATTACCAATGTGTATCATTTGATTGCGTACTTTGATGCAAGGAAAAAACCATGGTATTGAAATCGTGGTGAGGTAGCTTATGTTTGGTGTGTCGTTGGTGGCATAAAATTGGCTGAATGGTCCAGAAAATATTTGTCAATTCCAAGTTTAGGAAGTTGTATATCTCCAGACTGGTTGATCAGGATGGTGTTGCCTTCATAAGTCTTTGTCAAAAGATGTCAAAAGGAAAATCCATCCAGATAGATCAAAAAATAATAAACCAAAAAAAAGGACGATGACACAAGTGTGCATCCTGGTTATGAGATATTTAATGACAAAGAGATTATAGTGCACCGTTAGTGTTCATTGGTTGGTTGTCATTACTATGAAAATCCTTATCTCTTTTGGGGCCATGATGGGTTGCTAGACTCCACTCTTGGTTTGTGAATTTATTCACTACTATTGAGATAAGGGCTTAGAGTGTCACAAACAATAGTGTATTCAAGATTCCTCCCTATTCATTTGAATAGGTATATGGACATAGTGGGCCCCACCATGGGGTCCGAGTGTTGTCCAAGTTTTGGACCACCAAAATAATTAAATAAATTCATTAATATTCAAGTTATGAATATTTGGGATTCAATTAATTTAATGTATTTACAAGTTTGGTAAATACAAGAAAATATTAATCTAACGAATTTTATTTTAATATTCAATGTTCATTTAATATAAAGAGAGACCTTGAGTCGAGTAAAATGGATTGGGTTTTCTCACGTAATATATTTTATATATATTATAAGTATGTGATAAAATAATAATTAATATTGACGTAGTTTAGTTCATCAAAACTATTTATTTAGTGGACGTTGAAATAAACAGGGGTCGAGGAACCCAACCAGGTATTTATCAACTCCACTATAAATAAAGGAGGAGGCTCTCTCTCTTGTGTGGCCATTCTTACAATTCATTCATTTTTCATGGAATGAAAATGAGTGCCGCTCTCTCCTCACGCTTCCTAGAGAGAGAAGAAGTTGATCCACGAACTCAGATCAAGATCTTTCTCAAGCATCGAATGAATCTTGTTGCAGTGATCGTCATGATGTCAAAGACATCGTCTGATCATCGCGCTAGTACCCAGAATTCAATGATCGACATTCCAATGGATTTTTGAAGAACATGTTGATGATTTAGAGGGATCCAAATATAGATTCTTCATGAAGTGATCACAAACAATGAGTTTCAGTTGAGTGTGTCTTCGAATATGGAAGGGTATGTTTTCTCAATTTAATTTTGTGCTCTTTTTAATTTATGTGAGATCCTCAGACCCTACTAGGGCTCAGATCATCGGTATCGACAAGTCCTGTCGACCCGTCGATGAAAAATTTTAAAATCTCCGGCCCAACGACTTCTGCTACGGGCCCCAGAACCTTTCAGTGGTATCAAATCGATCGCATAAATTTTATGATCCTAGAAAATTAAATTTTCATTACCATTAAGTAGAGGGTTCAAAAATGGTCTTTTTGGTTCAAACAGCACGTTGATCCGATCTCGAATGGCCAAGTTATGGTCATTTTAAGTTTTTCTAACGGATCGAATATGCGGTTTGATCTTGGGTTCTAAAATTTTATTTCGTCCTGCTAAACTGATCAAGTTTTGTTTGGTTCAATGGAAATAATCATAATTGTGCAAATTATAATTTTTACAATTTTTCTAATTTTCATAATAATTCTATTATCGTAATAATATTTATTTTTTTATTATTATAATATTATAACAATACATTATTATTGTATTATAATAATTTTATTATTATTAAATTAAAATGTTATCATTTAGCCTTTATAAAATTTTTGGGTGTGGAAAATGGGAGGACACTTACCTTAAAAAATGGGGGGAAAGACAGGGGAATCACTTTTGTTAAAAAAAAAATAACTGAGGGAGGGATTTGTGAAATGAAAAGGCAAAAAAATTGAAAGGGGGTCTGCTCGGACCCCCTGGTGCCTTCATCGTGATGCCGAAACTAGACGTCGTCGGTCTCCTCCCAACCGGCTCCCAGCCGCCTTGGTCGCCCTAGCCGCCCTCCCCGACATGCCGCTCGGCCTTAGCAGGCAACCACCAACTGCTCCCTTTGAGGTGCCCATGCCCCGCGCGCCCTCGACTGCTCTGGCCGCCTCCGGTTAACATGCGGTTGCCGATCAGCACTGGAAGAAAGCCGCCCGCCACCACGCACCAGGTCCCGGCGCCCTCTCCCTCGGCATCCCGTCTTCTCCGCATGACGCTACCCAAAGGGTTCCACCCTTGCTAGCCCTCCACTCGCGCTGGCACCCAAGCCACAGCCGGGGCTCCCTGTAGGAGTCGGCCGCACCCACCTCGCAGCATGCCGCAGTGCAAGAGGCCACAGCCCTGCCCCACCTGGCCACCAAGCTACACCGGCCTAGTCACCACCCCATCGTCGTCCGACTCCACTGCACCAGACCCGGATCACACACAGCGGCCTCTGCTACCCTCTGGCTCTTTCCCTCAGCCGCTGTCCAACTCTACAGCAAACCACCTCCTTCCCCATCGTAGCCGGTCCCGCCGACCGCCTTCAGACCGCCCCATCGCCGGCACCCTCCCCTTACTGCCAGATGCCCCACAAGGCCACCATCAGACCAGCTCGAGCCGCCGCTGGCAGTCCCACCACTAGGTGTCGCTCCCCTCAACAGCACCTCCACTCTCGCCGGCCCAGGTCATGTCGAACAGACCCCAACAGAACTGCGACCCTGTCAGATTCTATCTACACTCGAGAGGTACCACTTTTGCCTGCAAGTTCTTTCTTGATGGAAAAAATTGGCCCTCAAGCCATCCAGAATGATCTTCCCATTAGGAACGGGTTTGGACAGATTGGTCCGGACCAGTTTGGCCATACACGGTCTGGTAGGGCCCTACGCAGGTTTGGCCCGACCCACACAAGCCCTACAGTGATGTTTCACGGATTGACCAATTTAATTTAATCAAAATAAATTCATTTAATTAATTTAATTTTATAATATAAACTACATTAATTAAAATTAATTTTGGTTAATTATTTTAATACCTGGTGATATAAATTAATTTAAATTTTTTAATGAAATGAAATTAGTTAATTAATTTTATTTTGGCATTAAAATTAAATTAATTAGCGGACTGATAATTAATTAAATTATTTGAATTATTTAATTCAGTTAATTTAATTAAATAACCCTCATACTTATTTAATGCATTTTAATTTGATCGCGCATTGATTTTACCTGTTTGATGGTCTTGAGCACTGACACATGTATGTTGATTTTATTTAATTAATTATTTAATTGTGTGTGATGATGGTAATTAATTAAATGACGATCTGTGTATCATCTTTTTCAGTTAAAATGTATAAGGGCCTGTGCACCCAGTTTTTTACATGATGTACATTTATACCCTAGTCCCCCTCGCCTTTGTGCGAGTATATTTATACTTTGAATGAGGACGATGCGAGCCGTGATGTGGACCCCGCCAAGATGAGGTGGTACTTCACATCATGGCATGGACCCCGATAAGACAAGGAGATACATCATATGCAAAGTGAACATATAGAACGGGGAGTGCTGTATCAAGAGTCATGATTTGACACAAGTATGATGCCCTAGGTCGATTAGCTGCTCAAGACCAGTCAGGTAATAGTTTACCTTTACACATTTATTTATTATTTTATGAATTTTTTAATAGTGGTAAAATAAATAAAATAAGAAATAATAAAATTCATAAAGAAGTGACATATAGTTTTCTATTAATGATCAGTTGTGAGCACGACAACATAGATGAACAAGATTAATAGAAATAGATTACATTTGTCGATAGAGAAACAAAAAACCTTCAAAGAAATATTAAGTCATTATGACCTTCCATCATTCAAGTTTGAACAAAACCGGGTGTTTGGGGTTCCATTCATGGCATAGCTGAGGGTGCATCTTACTAACGAGGAGTTTTTATTAGGGTGGTGAGTTGACATAACTAAAATTGTAGGAAAGAAATAGTCATAGCTAGCTTGTTGAAATTTTAGAGACAAGCGTTGAGTAAATCAAGTGAATGAATTTAGAAGCTGGGACTTCGTTCAATAGATCATGAAACTGCGAGTTAATGTAGTTGGTCAACCAAAATCCTATCTTGAACCATCCGAGTAGTGGTATAGCCATAGCTTGTAGAATATAAGGGTGGTTCAGTGATCCTTTCCACTAGAATACTCAAATGATAGTGTATCCTGATTCTAGTATAGAGGGTTCCTAAAATTAGAAAAATTAGTGGGAGACATTTAATGATTAAATTAATCAGTAATGTCACAACCTATTAATCCATCTCAGGAAGTGTGGGTGTAAATGCTTACAGGAGACTCATGAATCATGCATATGATGGTTCTGTCATAATGCTATCATCAACGTCTGATGTTAGTTTCGGTCTCTACATCATGACTTGGATGATGATTACATGTAGTTTCATCTCCTAGAAGTTTCCAAGGAGAAAACTAAGCAAGATTTGAATGTGATGATTACACTCGCTTTGTGTAAAGTGAAAGAAAGTTAGCATTCTTTCATGACATCCCGTTATTATACCTTTTACACCCATGTACTCTAGTTTCGTTTAAGGATACAAATGAACTGTATATATTAAGTGCTTCATTAACTTTAAGGTAACATTCTCCATGTAATAATAATATTAAAGATATCACCATATTTTGTTCTTATGGTGAATAAATTGAAAGGCAAGGAGAAATGGCCGATGGAAAGTTACGCCAAAGGCACCTTGAAGGTTTCCTTTAAAGAAAAGAGGTTGGTTATTTAACAGGTGTATATTTTCATTGCATATAATGAAATAAATTTATGGAAGTTTAAAAATTAAATGAATTGAAATTCTAGAAGCAAGTACCCGCTTCTCATTTAGGTACATTCATCAATATGTTTCTAACAAACTTCATGGGTATTGTATACAATATGCCAATAATATATGTGTATTTAAATATAGTAACCATGTAAGTAGAGAAACATTAATAGGATTAAGGGTTCTTCTCCAAGTAGCTGAGAAAGAGTGATTCCTAAGTCATTGGTGAGAAACACATAACTTCTAATTTCCAAGTGAATGATTTTAGTTGAATAAGTTGTTGAGTATAACCAAAACATTTATCTCAGATGCCCTTTTGGTCATAATGAGACATTATTCAATGTTTTGGAATGATTTTTTTGTGGTAACATATTTAACAATTAGTTCACTGGTACTTAAATCAAAGGAAATACATGATTAATATAAAATTTAAGACTTATCCAGTTGTGGAAAGACGATTCTTTGTCATGTAAAACTAAAAGTGGACGTCAAAAATATACCCAGTATAGTATTTAGGCTCGTTAAAGCTAAACCCCTTTGGTATTATTGACATCTTTTGTTTAGACAAAGAAACCCTTTAGAAATAAAGGTATGCCATAAAGCGTCCGAGGTTAGTTCAACAAGAGTGTGTGAACTATCCAAAGGAAATATAGAGGTAAAGATACTTCATAAGATTCCTTAAGTTATTAAGGAATGTAATAGAGAAGTATATGTTTGGTCATAAGATATGAGTTGCTTCAGATCAGTATGCCGAAGAATATCTTGACCAAGCATTCATCGATCATGATAATGTAGTTTGGAGTAATTCCTAAACACACATTAACTTATCTACATCACGACATTGATGTTTATATGGAGGATCGATGATGAGTATTACATGTTAAAATTGATCAAAAAAAATTTTGTGTGGAGAAATTACTAAAAGAACATTTTATACATCAACATTATGATGTATTGAGTATCAATATTACAACCTGCAGTGACTTCCATCATATTTCAAGATGTGTTTTTAAAATAATGATGAAATCCCATAACTAATATGCCAACTAAAAATGAAAATTGTATATCATACAAGTAATATTATGATGAAAATACATTATGTCGTAGATCATGTGTTAGGATGAAAAGAGTTAGTTAAGATATAAACAAACATGTAAGAAGATAAACACATGGTGCATCCAAGTAAATATCCTAAATGTTTCATAGGATATTACATAAATCCCTAAGATATAAAAGATGTAGTCAAGTATTAGATTAAATTTCTATATAAGGGTGCACATCTCTATTAGAGAGAGTAGGAGCTGAATTGACTTGGACTTAGCCAATGCTCAAGATGCACAACTGGTTGACATAGGACCACGTTCCACAAGTTCATGTGGAAGAGGCATGTTCTAGTGACACATACTACATAGGAAAGATAAAACCATAGTGATGGTATTTATATTCACCGTGGTTGGTTATAAATTATTCATTAAGAATAATAAATCCTACAAGTAAGCAGTATATGGCAATAAGCTCTGATTGACAAGATCAATTAAAATTTAATAATGGATTCCATGTATCAAATTGAAAAGGGGGTTATAAATTGAATAATATGGTGTGTATTCAAATGAGATGATACATGGATGGTACAACACTGGTACCAATAAGGCTCGATTTATTATACCAAGTCAGTAAGACTAAATCCATTAGAATATTTCTTGTCATAGTTATCCTCTGAGATCATTAAATTGGTCATTGGATGTCATGATTATCTTTTGTGGAAGGTTTCTATATGATGCAACCAGAAAGGGATGATGAAACCTCAAAATGCTAATTAAGGTTGCAAGTTACTAAAATCCAGTTTAGAATTCAAGTAAGCAAAAAGATCGTAGAGCATTCATTTCAAATGATTTTTTTCCTTGTGTCTACCAAAGGTTAGTGAGAGCTCTAATGTTTTCCAAGAGAAATATGTTTGAAAACATATGGAAAATAGATCTTGGTCTTACAGTTAGATAATACAAGGTTAAAATTAATTCTCCAATGAATGAATTAAAGTAGCAACCTATGTTCTAGGGAACTGGATCTATCAATGTAGATCTAACAGTTTCTTGGACCTAGTTAATCATACATAAAGTGAAATTGTATTGAAATATACAAGTTGGAATAATTAAAGTTCAAAGTTGTTGACAATGTCACATGGCATAATCTCTCCAGGTTGACATGTTCGAAACATAGGAAGAGATTAAAGATGTGAGTTGAGTTCCATATGCTCCAGCGATGGATCATTCACATATGCCATAATATGTACAAGAATTGATACTAGGATATAATATATAGTAGGTAGATATCAATTGTTTCGAGGATCACTTTAAGTGAAGAAGTCAGAACAATCATCTTGTACTTCGGTGAGTATAAATGATATATACCTGGTATATGGATAAATAGGTATAATAGTTTTTGTGGGACACAAACTAGTAATACTTAGAACAATTTGATCTAGTATCGCAGTTAGGAAAAGGAGATGAGTGAGTCAAGCTCATAAAATCTAGTGGTAGCCATATCTACAAATACCGAGTATGTTTCAGCTTCTAAGGAACCTAAGAAGTAGTTAAATGAAAGGATTTGTTACAGTTCTTGAAATTGAACCTATTGAGAAAAGTATTATCATAATGTAAAATATGATATTCTTACTATCCATGTTATCATGTTATGACAATGGAAAATGTGATATACTCGGGGATACCTTATCTTAAGAAGTTTTACATAAGGGGATGAGGTCTCGTACAACAGATATGCCATGCGGAGAAAACATGACAGGCCCAGTAGTTAAAGTCATTACTCAGCAGAAGCATGATCTTTATCATGTGAGTACCTAAAAAATTTGGTTAGAAAGTTGTCTCTAGTGCAAGTGAGAGTGTTGAAATAGTGGGTTCCATAGAACCAACTATGTAGTAATTGTGATTATCATATCATATATACAGTTAGTTATACATGATGTCATCTTACCATTATAGTGTATACTTTTATGCATCCAATATTGAAATGGCAATGTCCAAAGATTAATTGTCGTGTTGAGAGGTTATAGCAGATATCAGGCTATAATGATAAACTCAAAATACTATGACATTAATCTTAAATAGATGTTATATAGTCTAGATACATCTTACTGACTGGACACAGTATATGTTTTAATATCAAGTGTTGGGGGCTCATAAGCATTGAGAATTATTCTCATGAAGTTCGGACATGGTGATCTCTAGTAGTGAGATCATGAGGACCGACCCATCAGTTGGAACCAGATGTTTTGGGTGTCATTAGTCGTTCCTATCTACAGACATGTGTATTTGTCTCATAACTTGAGACCATTACCAATGTGTATCATTTGATTTCATACTTCGATGCAAGGAAAAAACATGGTATTGCAATTGTGGTGAGGTAGCTTGTGTTGGGTGCGTTGTTGGTGCTATGACATTGGTTGAATAGTCAAGAAAGGATTTGTCGCTTCCAAGTTAATGAAGTTGTATATCGCAGTCATGATTGATCAGGATGGTGTTCCCTTCATATGTATTTGGCCAAAGTAGTCGAAAGGCAAATCGATCCGGATAGATCAAAAAATAATAAAGCAAGAAAAAGGACAATTCTACAATTGTGCATCCTGATTTATGAGATATTTAATGACAAAGAGATTATAGTACATAGTCAGTGTTCGTAGGTTTGTTTCCATTGATATGAAAATACTTATCTCGTTAGGGGCCATGGTGGGTTTCTAGACACCACTCTTGGTCTGTGAATTTTATTCACTGCTATCAAGATAAGGGCCTAGAGGGTCACACAGAATAGAATATTCAAGAATCCTCCCTATTCAGTTAAATAGGTATATGGACATAGTGGTCCCCACCACGGGGTCTGAGTGTTGTCTAAGTTTATGATCACTAAAAGAATTAAATAAATTCATTTATATTCAAGTTATAAATATTTGGGAGTTAATTTATTTAATGTATTTATAAGTTTAGTAAATACGGGAAAATATTAATCGAACGAATATTATTTTAATATTCAAGGTTCGTTTAATATAAAGTAGGACAATGATTTTAGTTTAATGGCTCAGGTTTTATCACATAATATATTTTATATATATTACAAGTATTTGATAAAATAATAAATAATATTTATGCGGTTTAGTTCATCAAAATTATTTATTTTGTGGATGTTGAAATAAACAGGGGCCGGGGAACCCAACAAGGAATTTATAAACTCCACTATAAATAAAGGAGTAGGCTCTCTCTATTGTGTAGTGATTATTACTATTCATTCATTTTTCATTGAATGAAAATGAGAGCCACTCTCTTCTCCTACTTCCTAGAGAGATAAGTCGTTGATCCAAGTACTCAGATCAAGATCTTTATCAAGCATCGAAGGCATCTCAATGTATTGATCGTTGGGACATCAAAGACATCATCAGATCACCGTGACAGCACCCGTAATTTGATGATCAACATTATAGCTATTTTTTGAAGCATGTGTGGATGATCTAGATGCATCCTGCAATGGATTCTTCAAGAAACCATTTCTAGCGACAAGGTTTAGTTGAGCGCACCTTCAGATCTGGAACGATATGTTTTTCAATTTAATTTTGTGATCTTTGCAATTTACGCAACATTATCAGACCTTACCAGGGCTCGTATCGTTAGGGTCGATAATTCCCATCGACCCATCAATGAAAAATTTTAAAATCCCTGGCCCACAAGCTTCCACTTCGGGCCCCAGAACCCTTCATGAGGTAGGTGAGACCTCACTGTTGGAGTTGAGCCTTTTGAAAGAGACATATAAGAAGGTCAAGTTGTCCAGAAAATGGTTATTGAACACTCAGAGTCACCAAAAATCATATTATGATCAAATCCATCAAGATATTGAGTTCTGTCTGGGTGATTGGGTATTCTTGAATGTGGCCCCTCATTTAGGACATCGTCATTTGGGAAAGCAGGGAAAGATAACGCCGAGGTATGTCAGGCCTTTTGAGATCACCAATTACATTGTAAAGGTGACATAAAGGTTAGATTTTTCCTCTTAGTTGACATCTATTCACGATGTATTCCATGTATCCCAACTGAATTAGTACAATCTAGATTCATCCCATGTGTCGAATTGGGAGGAGTTGGAGATAGAGACAAATTTATTAGTGTTTGAGCGGCCGGTACGAATAGTGGATTCCCAAGAGAAGGTGCTTTGGGGAAAGTATATTCCACTGGTCTGGGTCCTTTTCCATCATGATAATTATGTGCATGATACATGGGAGTGGAAGTCATGGTTTGAGCAAGGGTACCCATTCTTGTTTTCCAATCAAGCTATGGGTTGACTTTCTGAGATGGAAAGTTTTCATGGTGGGGAGAATTTTAACATCCATGTCATTATTTGTAGTTATTTTTCTCTATTATTCGTGGCCCCTCATTCCCCCTAGGTTTCCCTTGAATTTGGAAAAAAATGGACAAGTTTTGGGTGGACATAACAGGCCGCACGGTTTGGCCACACGGTTTACTGAACCATGCAGCCAAACCGTGCACAGGTGTCCAAGTCATAAAAGAATGTTTTGTTTTTCCAAGTTTTCCCTTCCAAGATTAACTCTATTTTTCCAATTTCTTCCCCCATTCATTCATTACAGCCATGTAAGGCTCCAAATCTCTATAAAGCCTCCTTGGAACCCATTTTTGAAGGGGTTTTTATTGGTGGAACTTCAAGTTTCTTCAAGTAAGTGATTCCCTCCCTTGTTTATTTTATTTTGATTAGGGTTTATTCAATATTTCATGAAATTACACTTCTCCAACAGCATGGGATTCATAAATAGGGTCTGATTTTGAGTTTCTTGGTTCAATATTGTGTATTTAGGTTCATTTTCACTCCCTTCCATTGCGGCAGTGGTGTGGTTGAAGTTTCACACAAGGATTTTGGGTTTTTGATATATAAGGCAGGTGATTCCATGTATAGACATTTTTTATGAATTTATCATTCTTTTTTGACCTATTTTTCATGTTACTCTTCCATTTTGTTTGTTTTAAAAACCATTTTTGGTAGCATTGGTTGAGTGGTTGATTTTAAAGAATCATTTTTGTATGAAAAATATTGTTTTTCATGTGTATTCCTTGTTGTGTCTTTTAGGGTTATTTCATGACACATGAAATTGACTTAATAAATGTTTACAGGGATGAAATTTCTACTTCGGTGTGGTATTGGTGTGTATTTGTCCCTAAAAGAGGGGTTTTTAATGAATTTTATGTGCAATGTATTATTAAACCCCTTGAAATTGTTTTATGAAAATTATAAATGGTTTATTGAAATACAAAAATGGTGCAGATCATGCTTGGGGTAATGTTTGGTGTGTGTAAGATTCATAAATGGTATTTTTATGTGTGAATGGTATTTTTATGTTAAATTGGTAATTATATAATGTGTAACTTTTTTGATAACTAAAAGGGAAACCTGGGTATCTAGTTGGGTAGACTTAGACTAATATGCTAGTGATCTGGAGTGGTATCATCCCTGTTTCACTTAGCAAGATTGAAGATGAAAACCCTAACTAAACTTTGACGATGTTTGGGGACCAATATTACATTGTTTTTCCCTCAAAGTGGCTCATTCCCAATAAGGATATTGATTATGGTTACTTTTATACTGTGATACGATGTACCTAGGGCACACAGCTAGCTAGTTCCTAAGTTGTTCCTGTAACTAGTAGTCATTGAATATATTGTGGTTACCATTGGTATACGGTGTTATTGGATGAAAAATTCAGTATAATGTGTATTATATTTAAAAAAACACTCCTTAAATTTTCCCCCCTAAAAATTGTTTTCATTGAAGTTGCAACCTTTTAAAATTATTACGAGCATTTCTTATTTATAAAAACTTGTTATATTTTTGTCTTAAAATATTTATTACCTATATTTTTGGGGTGGAATCATATTGGGCTTAGGCTCACACCCCAATTACACATTCCAGTGTAATTAGACTTTGTTATTTTTGACACAGGTAAGGGGAATGTCTTTGGAGATGGCAAATCGGGTTGTTAGATTCCATCCTTGGTGCGGTGTTGTTGAGAAGGCTTAGGGATGATGACCACTTTCTGTGTGGTGGTTCTTGAGTAGTATTGGCTAATAATTTTGAGTTGTGTCCCTCTCGAACATTGTCTAAAACCTTATATTTCAATTTTTAATTTTATTAAAAGCTTGTTTGGAATGAATTTTTAGATTCAGTTTATTTATTGTTTTTGGGTTTTTTATGATTCCAAAATCAGGTAAATCATTCCCAAAACATTATCTATGATACCTGAGAACTTATGCCAGTCATCGATGATAGGGAATTCCCTTCGGTCCATTCCATGGACTATGTTGGGTTTCAGATTTGATGGTGACTAGATCTAGTTTGTGATCAGGCCAATTGAGGCCAATTGAGGGCAATTGAGGCCAATTAGGTCAGTTAGTCCAATGGAGGCCAATTATTCTAATTGAGGCCAAATGAGCCCAATTTAGGAAAATTAAGGCCAATGGAGGCCAATTAGACCAATTTGGCCAATTGTGGCTAGTTGAGGCCAATTGACGCCAATAAGGCCAATTAAGTCCAATTAAGGCCAACTGAGTTCAATTGAGGCCAATTGAGGCCAATTAGGCCAATTAGACTAATTGAATCCAAATGAGGTCAACTGAGGCCGATTGAGGCCGATTGAGGCCAATTAGACCAAATGAGGCCAATTGAGGCCAATTGAGTCCAATTAGTCCAACTAACGCAAGTTAGGCCAATTGAAGCTAATTAAGGCCAATTTAGGCCAGTTAGGCTAGTTGAGGCCAATTAGGCAATTTGAGTCCAATTTAGCCCAATTGAGGCCAATTAAGGTAAATTCAGCCAATTAGGCCAATTTATCCCAATTAAGGCCAATTAAGGCCAATTAGGCCAATTGAGATTAATTGAGACCATTTAGGATAATTAAGCCAATTGAGGCCAATTAGGCCAATTGAAGCCAATTGAGTTCAATAGGCCAATTGAGGCCAATTATTCCAATTGAGTCCAATTAGGCTAATTGATCCCAATTGAGTTCAATTTGACCAACTAATGCCAATTAGGCCCATTGAGGCCCATTGAGGCCAATTGTGGTCAATTGAGGCCAACTGGGGTAATCGAGGCCTATTGGGGCCAACTGAGGCCAACTGAGGCCAATTAGCATAACTGAGGCCAATTAGGTCAATTGATTCCAATTGAGGCCAATAAGGTGAATTGAGACCAATTCAACAAATTATGCTGATTGAGGCCAATTGTGCCCAATTGAGTCCAATTGTGCCCAATTGAGGCCAATTGAGGCCAATTATATCAATTATGCTAATTGAGGCCAATTATATCAATTATGCTAATTGAGGCCACTTGAGGCCAATTGAGGCCAATTAGGTCAAATGAGCTGAATTGAGTCCAATTAAGCCCAATTGAGGCCAATTAGGACAATTGAGACCAATTGAGGCCAATTAGGCCAATTACGACCAATTGAGTCCAATTAGGCCAATTCAGGCCCATTGAAACAAATTGAGGCCAATTATGCCATTTGATCCAATTGCGGCCAATTGAGGCCAATTTTAGCCAATTGAGATCAATTGGGTCCAATTAGGCCAGTTGAGGCCAAGTAGGCCAATTGAGGCCAATTAGTCCAATCAGGCCAATTAGGCCAATTAATGTCAATTTAGGCCAATTGATGTCCATTGATGCTAATTAGACAAATTAGGCCAATTGAGGTCAATTTGGCCAATCCGGCCAATAGAGGCCAATTGAGGCAAATTAGGCCAATCATGCCAATGGAGGCCAATTGAGGCTGATCAGGCCAATTAGCCAATCGATGGCAATTGAGGCCCATTGAGGCCAATTAGGCCAAAAAGGCCAATTGAGGCTAATTGAGGGAAATTATTGCCAATTGAGTCCAATTAGGCCAATTGAGGCCAATTGAATCCAATTGAGTCCAATTGAGTCCAATTGTGGCCATTTTATGCCAATTCATGCCAATTATGCCAATTGAGACTGATAGAGGCCAATCAATGCCAATTGAGTCCAATTAGGCCAATTGAGGCCAATTGAGCACAATTGGGCAAGTTAGTCCAATTAGGTCACTTGATGCCAATTGAGGCCAATTAAGGTCAATTAGGCCAATTGAGGCCAATTAGGACAATTGAGTCCAATTAGAGCCAATTGAGTCCAAGTAGGCCAATTGAGACCAATTGCAGCTAATAGAGGCCAATTAGACCAATTAGACAAATTAAGGCCAATTGAGTCCAATTGATGCTAATTAAGTCCAATTGAGCCAATTAGGCTAATTCAGGTCAATTGAGATTAATTGAAGCCAATTGGGTCCAATTGAGGCCAATTGAGGCCAACTAAGTCCAATTTAGTCCAATTGAAGCTAATTAGTCCAATTACACCAATTGAGGCCAATTAAGGTCAATTTTGACCAATTCAGGCCAATTTAGGCGAATTAGGCCAATTTGGGCCAATTGAGGCGAATTGCGGCCACATGAGGTAAATTGAGGCCAATTGAGGTCAATTGAGCCAATTTGTCCAATGGAGTCCAATTAGGCCAATTAGGGCCAATTGAGGTCAATTGAGGTCAATTAGGCCAATTTGGCCAAATGATAACAATTAGGTCAATTGAGGCCAATTGATGCCAATTGAGGCCAATTAGTCCAATTAGGCCAATTGAGGCCAATTGAGGCCAATTAGGCAAATTGAGTCCAACTGAGTCAAATCAAGGCCAATTAGGCCAATTGAGGCCAATTCATGCCAATTGTGGCCAATTAGGACAATTAGATCAATTGAGGCCAATTCACACCAATTGATGCAATTGAGGCCAATTGAGGCCAATTGAGGCTGATTAGTCCAATTGAGTACAATTGAGGCCGATTAGAACAATTGAGGCTAATTGATCCTAATTCAGGCCAATTAGGCCAATCGAGCCCAATTTGGCCAATTGAGACCAATTGAGGCGAATTCGGCCAATTAGGCCAATGGGGGGATATTGAGACCAATTGAGGCTCATTAAGGCCAATTGAGTCTAGTTAGGTCAATTAGGCCAATTGAGGCCAATTAGACTAATTAGGACAATTAGTCCAATTGAGGCCAATTGAGGCCAATTAAGGCAAAGTGAGACCAATTCATCCAATTGATTCCAATTGAGACCAATTAGCCCAATTGAGGCCAATTAAGGGAAATTGAGACCAATTAAGGACAATTAGGTTAATTGAGGTCAATTGAGCCAATTGTGGCCAATTGAGGCCAATTTTCCCAATTAGGCCAATTGAGGCCAATTGATTCTAATTGAATACAATTAATCAAATTGAGGTCAATTAAGGCCAATTGAGCCAATTGATCCTAATTGATGATAACCATGTCGAAGGCACCAAGTCACTTGCCCGGTAGGATGGTTTGGATTTCCAAGACCCAATGATGTGTGGGATATTAATGAGTTTGAATGCTACAATGGGTTCCCATATCGCTTCATTAAAGGACCAATGGATCTTTCATTGCATGGATGGATAAAATGGGCCTATTATCTCACTTATTCAAGCCCAAACATGATGTTTAAATATTATCCTACATGGTTGCACGAATTTGGAAGCCTTTACCACATGGAGAATTCCAGAATGGAATCTTTGGACACATAAGTCAAATCTGGTGGGCTATGCCCTCAAAGAATAATCTGGTGGTCTATAGTTGTAAAGACACGTGCTAATTTTCCACAAAGTCATTGTAGGAATTTATCTTTTTGACATTAAGAGGATAAGGAAGGAATAAGGTTTATGAATTTAGGGTATTTGACCCATAACTATTATATCATCCCTTTTCTATAAATAAACACCCCCATGGTAGTTTTATGGCATTCAAGATTTAATTGAGAGCTTAATCTTTGTTTCTCTCCATTGTGTGAGGATTGTTCTGGTTTTCTCCCTTACTCTTATGCATTGTTACCTTGTAAATCTATAAGTTAGATTGGTGAATCAAGTTCACAAATCCCCCAATTCTATGCCTTAACCCAAGTGTGTTGTTGTGTGGATTGGTAATCACATCCCTCCTTTGAGTGTGTTGTTTAAGTAGTAGGACATGATCATTATAGCAATTATTGAATACTTACATCCACTATCTGTACCCATCATCTTACGCTTAGCCCTAAACTGAATCCTTCATCTGCCTCCATATTCCGTGAAGATCGGGCCACCCCGTGCATCTCACATGAGTTGGTATCAAAGATTTAGTTGACACGGTAGGAAACTATCCCATCATTTAAATTACTTCTACCCATTTTACTCCTTATATTTCCTTATTATCCAACCATTCAAAAAAAATCTTTGAAAACTTCCAGAATTGGCCTATGTTGTGCAGGATTGAATTTTTTTTACATTGATCCATATTTTCATTTGTCTTCTTTGTGATTTTGATTCACTATATGTGATTTGTATGCAATAAAATCAAAAAAAAACTCTCAACTCATCATTTTTTACTTTTCAAAATTGAGTGGATCCATTCATTGAGATATTTCAAAAAAAATATTACTCTATGTTAATCATCTTGTGCTTTAAAACTCCAAGCACAACACAATTTGCAGAGATTTAAACAAAAAACAAGAAGAATAATAGAATATACAATTAAATCATTGTGAATCACATTTTTATCACTTTCCATTTCCATACATAACTTTCTCTGTCATTATACATCATCACCATATTTTATTTTTCTCATATTGTAATTAATTTTTCATTTCTTGCACAATCGGGAAAAACCCACAAATCACAACATTCTACCCCTTTCCACATTTTACCTATATTCTCTACCCTCTTTTCATCCTTTACCATTTTTAAACCCTTTACCACTCAAGAAGGTGTGTTAAACCACCCACCAACACAATCTTGATTGGGGAAGGATTGGTGGTACGTGATCACCCTAAACAAGGTATTATATTTCATAAGATCTTGGGATTTAAATTGAGTGTGGAGATAAATAATAAAAAAAATGCTCATGAGTGTGTATCCTTTTGTTTTTGAGTGAGTATATCTTGCGTGCATGAGTGGGTATTCTTGTGTGCATGATTGTGTATTTCGTGCATGTGTGAGTGCGTACATCTTGTGTGTGAGAGAGTGTGTACCTTTTGTGTTTGTGTGTGTGTGCGTTTCTTCATGTGCATGAGTGTGTGTGTGTGTGTATCATTGTGTGAGTTTCTCCTCGTGTGTGTTTGTGTTTGTGTAATATATCATGGACAAAGATCATGGACAAAAATTGTTCATGCTATGGATGAAGGAAGCTAAAGTAGGTCTCCTAAATCGGATTTTTTTCAAATCCAAATTCATGATTAATTGATCCATTTCAAGAAGCTTCTTAATAAGAAGTTGGAGGATCTACATGAGAGGATTGAAAACCTTGAGAATCAACAAAGCCCCAGGATGATCCACGGTAACCCATGATGCGCTCTGACACCATGTTTCCCCCACATCATGGAGGAGGAGATGGAGAACTCTGATGATGATTTTGAGGATGTCTTGCAAAGGAGGAGGTTATTCCAACAACCTAGAGGAGTCCAACAGAGACCACATGATGATGACATCCTTAGATAAATTAAGGTAAAGGTTCCCTCTTCTCAAGGTAAAAGTGATATCGAAGCATACATGGAGTTTTCATTCCATACATATTCTGATGAGAAAAAGGTCAAACTTGATTCCCATGAATTTTCTGATTATTCTTTAATTTGGTGGGATAAAATGAAAAAGTAGAGGGATAGATATGGTGGAAGTCACATCAACACTTAAGACGACATAAATTTTTCCACGTGGAAGCAGTTTGTTCCAAGACATTACCATAGTGATCTTCATAAAAAACTTCAACTCATCACCCAAGGGATTAAGAGTGTTTAATATTACTACAAGGATAGGAAAAATTTCATATTTCTAGAAAACATTTAGGAAGATATGGAAGCAAACAAGGCATGATTTTTACATGGAATCAATCAGGAGATTGCTGATCAAGTGGAGATGTACCAACATGTGGATACCCAAGATATGATCCACCAAGACACCAAGATTGAGCAAAAAATCAATAGGAGGTGCAATCTAAGGAAACCCACTACCCCTTTATTTCCATGGTGAAATTAAAGGAAGGATATTAGAAAATAATCAAATCCAAAAGAGGCGTTTGATCACAAAAGTGACGAGTTAATTCTTCCACCCAAGAAAGATGTTTTTTAAGGATAAACAAGCAAGGAATTAGGATATATGTTGTTTCAAATGTCAAGGAAGGGGTCACATAGTGAATTCCAAAATCAGCACACCATGACCATCAAAAGTCATGGATAATGGGATACCGATGGATATAGCTCAGAGGAGGAAGATGATGAATCCCCTAAGATTGATAATGGATAATTTGTGGAAGATGGTGAGATTCTTGTCACTAGGAGAGTTCTAATCACACAAATGACCATGGGAGAGAAGGAGGAGTGAGAGAAACTTTTCCATACATGTTCAAAGATCCGTGGAAGGGTTGTAGAGCTATTATTGATGGAGGAATCTTTAACCACATAGAGATAACCAAGTTGGTGGAGAAGTTGGGAATTCCAACTTTGATGCATCAATATCCATATCAACTTCAGTGGATGAATGATTGTGGAGAGTTGAAGGATAACAATAGGTGAAGTTATTTTTCTCCATTGGTAAAAAAAGGATGAAGTATTGACAGATGTTTTTCTTATGAAGGTGTTCCACTTACTATTCGGTCCTTGTGGAATTATGAGGGACATGTTATTCATGATGGTTTCTTGAACCCTCACCCTTTTGTACTCCAAGGGGAACCTATAACCCTAAACCCCATTTCCCCCAAACAAATTCTATAAGATCACATTTTGAGAGATAATAAAAAAAATGAGTGATGAAGAAAAATATAGTGAAAATGAAAAAGGAGGGAATGAGGGGAAGAAGGAAAGTGATAGAGGAAAAGAAATGGAGAAAAAAGAAAAATAAAGAGGAGAAAAGAATTTGAGAGAAGAGAAAAGTGTGATGTTGTAAATGAGTGAGGTTAAGGAAGCTTTATTTTCACATCAAACCCTCCTAGTACTCATGTACAAAGTGGTGTTTCTAAAAACTAACAACTTACCCCCCTTTTCCAAATGATGGTGAGTCTGTCATAGGTGTAATATGATGTATTTCCAAAAGATCTGCCACTAGGTTTTCCACCCATTAGAGGTATTGAGCATCAAATTGACATCGTATTCAGAGATTCACTATCAATCCACCTTACATATCATACCAACCGGGAGGAGATAAAATAAATTCAATGGAAAGTTCAAGAGATGTTGGATGTAGGATATGTTAGAGAGAGTCTTAGTCCTTGTTCCATATTGATATTTATAATATCAAATAATGATGGAATGTGGATAATGTGCATTGACTGTAGAGGTATAAATATCATTATGATCAGGTATCATGATCTTATCCCTAGGTTAGAAGATATGCTCGATGAATTAAATGGTTCAATTATTTTCCAAAAAATTGATTTAAGAAGTGGATACTATATAATTTGGATGAAATAATGAGAGGAGTAGAAAACTACATTTAAGAAAAATCGTGGACTTTATGAATTCTTAGTCATGCCCGTTGGTCTAACTGATGCACCTAGCATAATTATGAGGTTAATGAGTCATGTCTTACATGAATATATTGAAACGTTTTTGCTAGTTTGTTGAGATTTTTGTCTATAGTAGAAATTTTCATGAACATGTATATCACTTAAGAAAATTCTTAGAGGTTTTAAGGAATGAAAACATGTTTGGAAATATCAATAAGTGTGAATTTTTCTTCGATAAGATTATTTTAATTGGATTTTTTGTGAGCATAAATAGAGTTGAAGTTGACATTGAGAAGATCAAAGAAATTAAAGAATGGCCAAATCCAACCTCCTTTGTTTAGGTAAGAAGTTTTCATGGGCTTGATAGTTTTTTTAGGAGATTTTTGAAGGATTAAACACCCTAGTAGTGTAATTTAATGAATTGAAAAAGGAGAACATTCCTTTGAAATGGGGGACAACTCAAGATAAGGCTTTCAATGTTATCAAGGAGCGACCTACCCACACCCCAATAATTTCACTCCAAAATTTTGGTAAGACCTTTGAAATTGAATGTGATGAAAGAATAATTGGTATTGGTGGAGTACTAATGTAGGAAGGTAAGAATATTGATTATTTTAGTGAGATGTTAAATGGCCCAACTCTAAACTATGAAACATATGATAAATAGTTGTATACATTGTTTAGAGTTATAGAAACATGGAAACATTATCTTTTTACAAAATAATTTTTGATCCATTATGATCACGAGGATCATAAATACCTTAGGGTCCAATATAAAATAAACATGGGGCATGTTAGACATATAAAATTCATCAAATCATTTCGATATGCCATCATGAATAAAGAGGGTATAGAAAATACAATGGATGATGCAATTTTAGGTAAATATTCTCATTTATCCTTATTGGATTCAAAACTCTTTGGTTTTGAATGAATTAAGGATTTATATGCCACTGATAGTGATTTTAGTGAACCTTATTGACATTTTAAACCTAGATTTAGTTGGGAAAAGTTATATTTACATGATGGATTATTATTTTATATTGATATGATTTTCATTCCCAATTGCTATGTTTGTTTACTTTTACTAATGGATTCGCATTTTGGTGGGTTAATGGGACATTTTGGTGTTGAAAAAAATTTAAGCATATTTTGTGAGCATTTTTATTGTCCTAGAATCTATAGATTTTGAGAAGATTGTTGGAAAGTGCATTGTATTCCATAAATCCAAATCAAAACTGAACCCACATGGATAATTTCTTCCTTTCCTAATCCACAACAAACCTTGGGAGGAAATCTCAATGGAATTTATTTTGGGTTTACCAAGGACAAAGAGAATGATATATTCCATTTTTTGTGGTTGATTGGTTTTCTAAAATGGGAAATTTTATTCCCTACCACAAAAAATACGAAGCCACTAACATTGCAACACTTTTCTTATAGGAACTAGTCACACTCCATAGAATTCAAAAGACGATTGTGCCAGATCGAGACATAAAATTCCTAAGTTAGGAAGCAAGTAATATGGTTGCGAAAGGGCATGCATTATTCATGAAGAAACTCCATGAAAAGGCAAGGCAAAATATCAAGTGAATGACCTAGAAATATGTTGATCATGCAAACAACGGTCGCAAATAGGTGTTATTCGTGCTCGATGACTTAGTCTAGATTCATATGGGAAATGAGAGATTTAAAAACAACAAAAAATCAAATCTCATGCCACAAGGATATAGAAATTTCTAAGTGCTCGAGAAGATTAAAAACATTACTTACAAGACAAATTTTCTAGGCGACTATGGTGTTAAGTGAAACATTCAACATTTCTAATCTTTATCATTATTTGTGTGTAGAGGATAAAGATTCAAGGATGAATCCTTTTCAATAGGGGAGGATGATGAGAACAATGTCTTAGGAACCAAGTCACTTTCCTGGGAGGAGGATTTAGATTTACAAGGCCTGATGACATGTGGGAGATTAATGAGGCTAAATGCGACAATGGGCACACATCTCGCTTCATTGAAGGCCCAATGGATCTTGACTTACATGGATGGAGAAAATGGGCCTATTATCTAGCTTATTCAATCCTAAACATGAGGTTTAAATCTTGGACCACATGGTTTCATGAATTTGGAATCCTTTCCCACATGGAGAATTCTAAAATGGCATCATTGGACACCAAAGTCAAATCTGGTGGGCTATGCACTCAAAGTCAAATCGAGTGGGATATAGTTGCAAAGACATGTGATACTTTTACACAGTCATTATTGGTATTTAACTTTTGGACTTTAAGGGGACAAGGTAGTAATAGGGTTTAATAATTTGAGGTATTAGACCCTTGACTATTGTATCACCCCTTGGCTATAAATATCCACCCCATGGAACTTGTTTTTGGACCCATGATTCTCATTAAAACGGACCAAGATACCCCCAATACCTACAGTCTGGTTACTGGTATCTTAAATGGACCACTAAACTGGTCCAAGTATTATGGATGTCTCCCCTATCCAGTTAGGGATTTATTTCACCTCTTCATAGATTCGAACCCAGGGATGACTGACATAATAGCTATTGAGGAGTATCTCTAGTACGACTACACCATATGGAATAATGGTACCAGAGATGCTCCCTGATGGCTATTATGCTAGTTAACTTGGGGTTAAAATCTCTGGGGAGGTGAAATAAATCCCCAGCTATGTAGGGGATATATCCATAATACTTAGCCCAATTGAGTGGCCAAGTTAAGAGCCCAGTAACCTGAGTGTATGACATGGGGGTATCTTGGTCCATTTTTGGGAGCATCACAGGTCAAAAAAAAAATTTCCTTTTGAACAGACCTACACCACTAATTAGGTTATAGTATTGCTATGCCCCGTGCCTACTAACTTGCGGATCGGACCATTGGGGGGTTACAC
The DNA here is from genome assembly GCA_963277665.1 of Viscum album. Lineage (NCBI taxonomy): Eukaryota > Viridiplantae > Streptophyta > Magnoliopsida > Santalales > Viscaceae > Viscum > Viscum album. The sequence goes on from CAUJRU010000003.1 coordinate 6,202,190, forward strand.
CTTCACATGGTAGATATTATCCCTATTCCCTACTAGGATTTAATATTCCTCCATTGTGATTCAAACATGGGACCTAAGGCCTAACAACCACCAGGGAGTGTCACAAGTACCACTACACCATATGGTATAATGGTTCCAGAGAAGGTTTCCGGTTGGTTAAATTCCAGTGAGCCCCATGATTGATTTTCTGGGGATGTGAAATCAATCCCTAGCTAGCTAGAAGAGAAATCAATGATTCTTGGCCCAGTTGAGTGGCCTAGTTAAGAGCCCAGTAACCTGAGTGTAGGGGATGTGGAGTATCTTGGTCTATTATTGAGAGTATCACAGGTCCAACAAAAAGGTTCCTTTTTTACAGACTTGCACCACTAACTGGGTCGTAGTCTGGCCATGAACCATGCCCACCAACTTGAAAACCAAGCCATTGGGGAATTACGCCTCCACGTGATTCTCTCATCAATAGACCAAGATACTCCCCAGCCCCTACACTCAGGTTATTGGGCTCTTAACTGGCCAACTCAATAGGGTCGAGTATCATGGATATCTCCCCAAGCTAGCATAGTAGTATAAGAGAAGCTTCCACGTTGGTTAAATTTGAGTGATCCCCAGGTTTGAATCTATAGGGAGGAAAAATAAATCCCCAACTAGATAGGGGAGATATCCACGAAATTAAGCCTAGTTTAGTGGACCAGTTAAGATCCCAGTAACTTGAGTGTAGGGGCTAGTAAGTATCTTGGTCCGTTGTCGGGAGGATCACGATTCCAACAATTGTATGGAATTCAAGATTTAATTAAGAGATTATGATTTTTTTCTCTCTATGGTGTGAGGATTGTTCCAATTTTCTCTCTTTCTCTTTTGAATTCTCGACTTATCAATCTACAAGTTAGATTGGTGTTCCAAGATCAAAAATCCCCCAATTTCATGTCTCAACCCAAGTGCATTGTTGTGTTTATTGGAAATCACATCCCTCCCTTTAGTGTGTTGTCTAATTCGTAGGTCTCTCTCCTTATAGAATTGATTGACTACTTAAATCCACTATCCATACCCATCATCCACCACTTATCCCTGAATTGGATCCTTCATCTTCCGCCCTAATCCATGAATATTGGGCCACCTTGTGCGTCTCACATCACTAATTAAGGCTAATTGTGTCAGATATATTCCAATTTATTCCAATTTATGCGGACCATGTTAAATGAACTGCATCGATTACCTGAGTGGAGGAGTTGGATTTACAAGTCCCAATTATGTGAGGGGGATTAAAGAGGTTGAATGCTACAATGGGTTCCCATCTCGCTTCATTAAAGGCCCAATGGTTATTTCCTTGCATGGATGGAGAAAATGGGCCTATTATCTCAGTTATTAAAGTCCAAACATGATGTTTAATGCTTCTCCCACATGGTTAGATGAATTTGGAATCCTTTCCCACATGGAGGATTTTAGAAATGGCATCATTGGACACCAAAGTCAAATCCAGTGGGATATGCACTCAAATTCAAATCTGGTGGGCTATAGTTGGAATGTTGGGTGAAACTTTTCCAAACAAAGTATTTGGTAGACTTTATCTTTTTGAATTTAAGTGAAAAAATTATTTTAGTCATTATGAATTTAGGGTACTAGACCCTTTATTATTGAACCACCCCCTTTGCTATAAATATCCACCACCATGGAACTCATATGACATTAAATATTTAAAATGAGAGTTTATGCATTGTTTCTCTCCATTGTGTGAGATTTTTTCTATTTTTCCCCATATCTCTTATGCATTCCTGCCTTTTTAAACTACAAGTTAGATTGGTGATCCATAATCACAAATCCCCAAATTCTGTGCCTCAACCCAAGTGTATTATTGTGTGGATTTTCTATCACATCCTTCCCTTGACTGTGTTGTTTATGTTGTAGGCTACACTCTGTATAGTGTTTACTGACTACTTGCATCCGCTATCCATACCCATCATCCTCCACTTACTCTTGAACCACACCCTTCATTTTCTTCCCCCAAGTAATGAAGATCGGGCCACACTAAGTGTCTCACATTAGTTGGTATTGGAGCTTTGGTTGACATGGTATGAATTTGTCCCTTCTATCACATTATTTTAAACTTGTTTCCATCCCTATCCTTCCATATTATCCCCCATTCCAAAAAATCCCTTTTCTTGAAAACCTCTAGAATTGGACTTTGTTGTTCAACATTTTAATATTTTTACACTTAGTCAATTAGTCATCCATCTTATTTTTTCATTTAATTTGTTATATGTGTTTTTTTTTTAAAAATCAGAAAAAAAATCAAATTCTCTCAGCTCATCATTTTGTGATTTTAGAAATTAAGCACATCCTTTCTTTGAGAGACTTCAAAAAACAATTATTACTCTCCATTCATCATTTCGTAATTTAAAACTCCAAGCACAAGACTTTTTGTTGATATTTGAAAAAATGGAGGCAAGAAATCCGATATAATCATCTCTTCATCACTGTGTGATTTACATTATTATCCCATTCTATTTCCATAAATAACTTTCTATATAATTTTACTTCATCTCTATATCATTTTTAGCTCATATGTTTATTAATTTTTCTTATCTTGCACAATCAGGAAAGACCTAAATTCCACCTTTCTACCCCATTTTCCACCTGCTTTTATCCATTTTCTACCCTCCTTTTCACCCTTTACACATTACCTCTCAAAAGTGTTATGTTAAACTATCCCCCAACACAATCTTGGATTGGGAAGGATTTTTGTCACAAGATATCTCAAAACTAGGTATTATATTTCATAAAATCATGGGATTTTAATTGAGTGTGAGAGTAGAGAGAAATTAAAAAAAACATTCTTGAGTGTGTGCATCTTGTGTGCATGTGTGTGTGTACTTCTTGTGTGTGTGAGTGTGAGTGTGTACATATCATGTGTGTGTGTGTACATCTTTTTTGTGTGAGTGTGAGTGTGTACATCTCGTGCGTGTCTATGTGTACATATTTTCTGTGTTAGTGTGAGTGTGTACATCTTGTGTGTGTCTGTGTGTCTTTGTGTGTGTGTGTGTGTCATCGCAAGTGTGAGTGTGTTTAGAATTGTGTGTGTTTCTGCCTATGTGTGTTTTTTTGAGTAATATATCATGGCCTAAAATCATGGGAATAAAATTTCTCATGCTAGTGATGAAGGAAGCTGAAGTAGGTCTCCCAAAACGGAATCTTCATAGCTCCAAATGCATGCTTTGGTGAGACATTTCTAGAAGCTTATTAATAGGAATATGGCGGAGCTACATGAGGGGATTGAAAACATGGAGAATCAACCAATCCTGAGTACAATCCCGGGTTACCCATGATGTGCTCCAACACCACATCTCCACCACATCATGAAGGAGGAGATGAAGAACTTTGATGATGATTTTGAGGATGTCCTACAAAGGAGGAGGTTGTTCCAACAACATAGTCGGGGGAAACAAAGACCTAACGATGATGAAATCCTTTGAGGAATCAAGTTGAAGGTCCATTTATTTCAAGGGAAAATGGATATGGAAGCATACTTGGAGTGGGATATGTGGATCAAGCAGTTGTTTTCATGTTATACCTTTTCTGAGGAGAAAAAGGTAAAACATACAGCCCTTGAATTCCTTAATTATGCATTAATATGGTCGGATCAATTTCAAAATGATATATCCTGTTATAGAGGATGTCCTATTCATACTTGAGAAGACATGAAGTTCTCCATGACTAAGTGATTTGTTCCCTCACACTACTATAGATATTTTCAAAACAAGCTTCAACACCTCACTCAAGGGAGTAAGACTATTGATGATTACTATAAAGAGATTCAAGTTTCCATGATTCAAGAAAACATAAAGGAAGATCTGAAGGCAACTATGGCACACTTCATACATGGTCTCAATAGGGAGATTTCTGATCAAGTAGAGATATACCACCATGTGGAAATATAATATATGATCCAACAAGCCACCAAGATCAACCAACAAATAAAAAATAGGAGATACATGAGGAAACCCACTGCCCCTTTCACTCAATAGAGAAATTCAAGGAAGAAAATTGGAGAACCATCAAAGGAAAAATAGGTGGTTGGTCACAAAAGTGACAAGATAATTCTTCCACCTAAGAAACCTAATTTTGAGGCTATCCAAACCAAGAATCGAGATATTCATTATTAAAAATGTCAAAAAAGGGGTCACATTGCATGTGAATTCCAAAATTTGTGCACCATGAACATCAAAAAGTAAGGAGAATGTGATACCAATGGAGATAGATCATAAGTGGAGGAAGAAGAGTCTCTAGAAATTGATAGTAGATATTTTTTGGACAATTTTGAGATTCTTGTCACTAGGAGAGTTTTAAGTGAAGAAATGACCATTGGAGAGAAGGAGCAGCAATAGATTCTTTTTCATACATGCTAGAAGACCAATAGAAAGGTATGTAGCATTATTATTGATGGGGGAAGTTGTTTCAATGTGGAGAGCAATGAGTTGGTGGAGAAGTTGGGACTCCCAACTTTGAGGCACCAAAATCCATATCGGATTCAGTGGTCAAATGATGGTAGTGAGATAAAGGTATCCAAGAAAGTGAAGGTATTTTTCACCATCGGTATGTACAAATATGAGGTTTTGTGCGATGTTGTTCCTATGAAGGCTTTCCATTTTTTGTTGGGAATAATGTGGCAGAACGATCAGCAAGTTACTTAAGACGATTTCTTGAATCATCACTCATTTAGACTCTGAGGGTAACCTATAACCCTCAACCCCATTTCCCCCAAACAAATTTTGGAAAATAAAATTTTGAGATTGAATAAAAACGAGTGATGAAGAAAGAAAGAGTGAAAATGAAAAAGGATAGAATGAGGAAAGGAGAGAAAATAAGAGAAGAAAAGAGATGGAGAGCAATGAAAAATCATGAGGGAAAAATAATTTCATAAAAGAGAAAAGTGTGATGTTGGAAAAAAATATTGAGGTTAAGGATGATTTGTTTTCACAGAAAAACCTCCGAGTACTCGTGTACAAAGAGGTTTTTCTAAATACTAATGACTTACCCCCTTTGAAAAATTTTGTTCAGTCCTTGTTGCAGGAGTATGAATATGTGTTTCCTGAAGAGGTACCACCTAGTTTTCCACCCAATAGAGGTATTGAGCATCAAATTTACCTCAAACCTAGAGAATCACTACTTAACCACCCTGTATATCGCACAAACTCAGAAGATACAAAAGAAATTAAAAGGCAAGTTCAAGAGCTATTGATATGGGATATGTTAGAGAGAACCATAGTATTTGTGTTTTACTAGTGCTTCTAGTACCAAATAAGGAAAGAACATGGAGAATGTGCATTGACTACAAATCCACCAATGACATCATATTTAGGTATCATCACCCTATCCCTTTCTTAGATGATATGATTGATAAACTAAATGGTTAAACTATTTTCTCAAAAATTTATTTAAGAAGTGGCTACCATCAAATTAGGATGAAATAAGGAGATGAGTGGAAAACAACATTTAAGAAAAAACATGGACTTTATTAATGCTTATTCATGCCCTTTGGTCTCACCAATTCACATATTACATTTATGAGGTTAATGAATCATGTCTTGTGTGCATACATTGGAAAGTTTGTGGTAATTTACTTTTATGACATTTTGGTGTATAATATGAATTTGTATAAACATTTTTATCACTTAATAAAAGTTATAATGGTGTTAAGGAAGGAAAACTTGTTTGGAAACATAAATAAATGTGAAATTTTCCTTGATAAGATTTTTTTCATTGGATTTTCTGTGTGTGGGAATAGAGATGAAGTCGACACTGAGAAAATCAATGCTATAAAATAATGGAAAACTCCAACCTCCATTGGATAGGTAAGAAGTTTTTAGGGGCTTGATAGTTTTTATATGATATTTGTGAAGGACATATGCATACTTGTATAACCATTGAAAAAGTTGAAAAAGAATAACGTTTCTTTCAAATGGGGGACAACTCAAGATATTTCCTTCCATGAACTTAAGGAGAGAATCATGCACGCCCCTATACATTCACTTCCATAATTTGGTAAGACATTTGAAACTGAATGTGATGCAAGAATAATTGGCATTAGAGGAGTACTCATGAAAGAAGGTAATCCAATTACCATCTTTAATGTGATGTTAAATGGACCAACCCTATATTATGATACATAAGATAAAGAGTTGTATGCATTTTTTAGAGTTCTAGATACATGGAAACATTATCTTTAGCATAAATAATTTGTGATCAATTATAATTATGAGGATCTTAAATACCTTGAAACCAACATAAACAAAATATGAGGAATTCTAGATGGCTGTAATTTGTTAAATCATTTCCATATGTCATCAGGCATAAAAGGAGTAAAGAAAATATTGTGGCCGATGCACTTTCATGTAGATATTCTCTTTTATCCTTATTATATTCAAAAATCCTTAGTTTTAAATGCATTAAGGATTTATATGTCACTGATAGTGATTTTAGTGAACCTTATGAACATTTTAAACATATATTTAGTTGGGAATAGTTCTATTTACAAGATGGATTCTTTTTTTGGATTGATAAGATCTGAATTCCCAATTCCTCTATCTATTTACTTTTAATTAAGGAGTCACATTCTGGTGGGTTAATGGGACATTTTTGTGTTGCAAAAACATTAATATTTCTTAGTGAGCATTTTTATTGGCCAAGGATATCTATAGATGTTAAAAAATTTGTGGGAAAGTGCTTTGTATACCATTAATCCAAATCAAAACTGGACCCACATGGACTATATCTTCCTCTCCCAATCCACAACACCCCTTGGTAGGACAAATCAATGGAATTTATTATGGGGTTACCATAGACCAAGAGGTGGAGAGATTTCATTTTTCTTGTTGTGGATCAGTTTTCTAAATTGGAACATTTTATTAATTTTCACTAAATAGATGATGCCACTAACATTTTGCAACACTTTTCTTTAAAGAATTATTCAAACTCTATAGAATTCCATGGATCATTTTTTCAAATCGAGAAGAAAAAATTCATCAGTTACTTTTGGAAGAGCATGCAGGGAAAATAGGGTTAAAATTTATTATTTTACACTACTTTTAATCCATAAACTGATGGGAAAACAAAGGTGGTGAATTAGACACTATCATCCCTTCTACGAACAATTATCAAGAAGAATCTCAAGAATTGTGAGGAGTGTCTGCCAGATGTGGAATTTAAATATAACATGGTCAAGCACTCCACTAATCAATATTCTCCATGTGAACTTGTTTATGGTTTTAACACCCTTGACCTATTAATCAATTTTATTTTCCTTTACAAGAAGCAACTAATATGGATGCGAAAGGTTGTGTATAATTATTCAAATAAATCCATGAAAAGGCAAGGAAAAATATCAAGTAGATGACCCAAAAATATGTTAATCATCTAAACAAGGGTCACAAGAAAATGTTTTTCAAGTCTGGTGAATTATTTTGGGTTCATATGCGGAAGGAATGATTTCCCTAAAAGAGTAAATCAAAACTTATTCCTCAAGGAGATGGACCTTTCAGAGTGCTTGAGAAGACTAACAATAATGCTTACAAGATAGATATTCCAGGTGAGTATGGTGTAAGTTCCGCTTTTAATGTTTTTATTCTTTCTACTTTTTTGGGTGTAGAGGTTGAATAGTCTAAGAAGACTCATTTTCAATAGGGGGAGGATGATGATAACCTTGTTGAAAGCACCAAGTCGATTACCCAAGTGGAGGAGTTGTATTTTCAAGGCCCGATGACGCGTGGGAGATTAAAGAGGTTGAATGCCACAATGGGTGCTCATCTTTCTTCATCAAAGGACCAATGGATCTTTCCATTCATGGATGGATAAAATGGTCCCATTATCTCACTTATTCAATCCCAAACATGATGTTTAAATCTTGGCCCACATGAATGCACAAATTTGGAATCCATTCCCACATGGAGGATTTTAGAAATGGAATCTTTGGACACCAAAGTCAAATCCGGTGTGCTATGCACTCAAATTCAAATCTGGTGGGATATATTTGGAATGTTGTGTGCTACTTTTTCAAAAAATACTTTGGTAGAATTTATCATTTTTAATTTTAGGGAATGATGTAGTTTAGCCTTTATGACTTTAGGGTGCTAGACCCTTGACTATTGCACAACCCCCTTGGCTATAAAAACCCACCCCCATGGAACTTTTATAACATTGAAGATTATAATTGAGATATTATGCTTTTTATCTTTCTATTTTGTGAGAATTTTTATGTTTCCCCACTAGATAATGTGTGTTCCTGCATTGTCAATCTACAAGTTAGATTGGTGATCCAAGATCACAAATCCCCCAATTACGTGCCTCAACCCACGTGCATTGTTGTGTGGATTAGATATCATATCCCTCCCATGAGTTTTGTTTCTATGTATTAGGTCGTGCTCCTTATAGCATCGATTGACTGTTTCCTTCCGCTATCCATACCCATATCTGCCACTTAGCAACAAACTACATCCTTTCTTCATTGCCCTATTCCATGATGATCGGGCCACACCGAGCATCTCACATCACCAATTGAGTCCAATTAAAGCCAATTGAGGAAAATTGAGTCCAATTGAGGCCAATTAGTCCAATTGAGGCCAATCGAGGCCAATAAATCCAATTTTTCCAATTGAGATCAATTGATTCCAGTTGAGGCCAATTGATGCCAATTGATGCCAATTGAGACCAATTGACTCCAAATTAGACCAATTGAGGCCAAATAGGCCAATTAAGGCCAATTTGTCTAATTGAGGCTAATTAGGCCATTTGAGTCTAATTGAGGCCAATTGACGCCACTTGGGGCCACTTGAGTCCACTTGATGCCAATTGAGGAAAATTTAAGACAATTGAGGCCAATTGAGGCCAATTAGGCCAATTATGCCAATTGAGGTCAATTAAGCCAATTGAGGCCAATTAAGGCCAATTAAGACCAATTAGGCCAATTGAGGGAAATTGAGGCCAATTGCGGCCAATTGAGGCCAATTGAGGCCAATTTAGGCCAATTGAGGCCAATTGAGGCCAATTGAGGCCAATTAGGCCAATTACATCCAATTGATGCCATTAGGATAGTTTAGGGAAATTGAGACCAATTGAGGCCAATTTGTCTAATTGAGACCACTTAGGCCAATGGAGTTCAATTAAGTCCAATTAGGCCAATTAAGGCCAAATGATTCCAATTGAGGCTAATTGAGTCTAATTGAGGCTAATTAGCCCAATTGATATCAATGGAGGTCAATTGAGGCTAGTTGGGCCAATTGATGCCAATTAAGTCCAATTGAGGCTAGTTGAGGCCAATTGAGACCAATAAGTCCAATTAAGCTAATTAAGATCAATTGAGTCTAATTAGGCCAATTATGATTAATTGAGGCCAATTTAGCCCAATTGAGGCCAATTTAGGCCAATTAGCCAAGTATGACAATTGAGGCCAATTAAGGCCAATTGAGGCCAATTGAGGCCAATTGGGGCCAATTAGGCCAATTGAGCCCAAATGAGGCCAATTAGGCAAATTCAAACCTATAAAGACCAATAGAGGCCAGCTGAGATGAATTGAGGCCAATTAGGCCAATTAGGTCAATTGAGGTCAATTAGGCCAATTAGGACACTGGAGGCTAATTGAGGCCAATTGAGTCCAATTATACCAATTAGGTCCAATTGGGGTCATTTGAGGAAATTTGAGGCAATTTGAGGAAAATTGAGCCAATTGAAGCCAATTGAGACCAATTGGGTTCAATTAGGCCAATCAGGACAATTACGACTAATTGATGCCAATTAATCCGATTGAGACCAATTGATGTCAATTGAGTCAAATTAGCCCAATTGAGGCCAAATGAGGCCAATTGAGCCCAATTGATGCCAATTGAGGCCAATTGAGGCCAATTGAGGCCAATTGATGCTAATTGAGTCCAATTGGGGTCAATTGAGGCCAATTGACACCAATTAGTCCAATTGAACCCAATTGATGCCAATTAAGGCCAATTGAGGCCAATTGAGGCCAATTAGGAAAATTGAGGTCAATTGAGGCTAATTGAGGCCAATTGAGGCGAGTTGAGGCCAAATGAGGCCAATTGAGCCCAATTGAGCCCAATTGGGCCAATTGTGACCAATTGGGGCCAATTAGGGCCAATTAGGAAAATTATTTCAATTGAGGCCAATTGAGCCAATTGAGGGTAATTGAGGCCAATTGAGGATGATTGAGGCCAATTGATTTCATTAGGGGCCAATTAGTCCAATTGATGCCAATTGAGGCCAATTGGGGCCAATTGAGACCAATTATGCCAATTGTGGCCAATTGTGGCCAATTGAGTACAATTAAGGCCAATTGAGACCAATTTGTCCAATTAGGCCAATGAGCCAATTGAGGTGAATTGAGGCCAAATATGCCAATTGGGGCCAATTAGACCAATTAGGCCAATTAGGCCATTTGAGTACAATTGAGCCTAAATGAGACCAATTGAGGCCAACTGAGGATAATTGAGGCCAATCATTCTAATTAGTCAAATTGAGGCCAATTGGGGATAATTAAGGCCAATTGGGGCAAATTAAGGCCAATTGTGGTCAATTAATGTCAATTAAGCCAATTGAGGCTAATTAGGCCAATTGAGTCCAATTAGGCCAATTGGGGCCAATGGAGTCCAATTTGGCAAATTAATCCAATTATACCAATTAAGGCCAATTTGGCCAATAGAGGCCAATCGAGTCCAATGGAGGCTAATTAATACAATTAGGCCAATTAAAGCCAATTGAGGCCATTCATGGTCAATTGAGGCCAATTGAAACCAATTGGGACCAATTAGGCCAAATGTGGCCAATTAAGGCCAATTAAGGCCAATTTGGCCAATTAAGGCCAATTAGGCCAATTGAGGCCAATATGGCCAATTAAAGCCAATTAGGCCAATTGAGGCCAATTGAGACCAATTGGGCCAATTAAGGAAATTGAGGCCAATTGGGCCAATTGAGTCTTGTTGAGACCAATCGAGATCAATTCGGTCAATTAAGACAATTGAGATCAATTCGGCCAATTAGGACAATTGAGGCCAATTGAGGCCAATTGATATAGATCAGATTCATCCCAAAGAGAATAATTCCGGGCTTGATAAAAATCTTAATCTGCTTTTTTATTCGAATTAGAATAGCCCACACTTTTTGACATCCAACACCATGGTGTGCCATAACACACTAATATGGGGTCCTAAATGACTCATCCACATTGAAAATGATGGAAAATTGTAGCTGCACAATAAAGAGGAGGGAGAAGGTGGAGAAAAGCATCGTTAATTTGGTATTTCACTAATTTTGAGAGTGGGTTCATTAAATAGCACTGGGAAGTGATATTTGTCCTTTTTTATGTTTCCTTTGAGTGCCCCCATGCCTTATAACTCTAATTGGGTCGTTTTTCTTTCTTTATTTTTTCATTATAATGTATTTTCACCCCATTTTAATGACTAGACATTAATTTTTCGAATTTGTGAAGCTTTTTGTGCATTCTTCTTGCTTTATCCTTTTACCTTGCCTAGAATTAGTGGTGCATATCTATTACTAGTGACTTAGTCTTTAATCATAGAGAAACCTTGGAGGGTGGCGCTGCCTTTACGCCTTTGTAATTCAGCTACATTTCTCTTCTTCATCTTCAATTACTCATTTCCGGATTCCAAAGACACATCAGTTGGTATTAGAGTCGCCTTTCCATTGTGTAAGTTGTATTTCATTCCTCTTGTTACTCTCTATCATGTCTCACAAGAGTTGATCTTCTACTCCTACTCCATTGGAAATAACCAATGCACAGATACAATCACAAATTACTCAAATCGATGAGAAACTTTCTCAACTATTGATAGCGTGGTGACCTAATTCCCCTCCACCACTGCGGCATCCCCGACGTCCATCTCCATACAAGAGGCACAATATAGCACCATTTTATGAATATCGTTCAAATGGTGATGATTCTAGTGATTCATAGGTAGATATGTGAAGAAGAAGAAATGATGAAGATATTGAAAGAGGGTTGGAGATTGACATTCCAGATTTTGATGGGAGTATGAATCCGGGTGATTTTCTAGATTGGATGGGGGAAATCAAATGATTCTTTGAATATAAGAATTTTTTTGATGAGAGTAATTTCAAGGTATCCATTATGAAATTTAAATATTATACATCTCTTTGGTGGGAAAATATAAACAAATGGTGGGAATGATACGGGAATGAAAAATACGCTCATAAAAGAAGTTGAAAAAACTTTTGAGGAGAGGATTTTTCCCTAGAATTATAAGCAAGAGGTTTATTTCAGGATTCATATTATGCAACAAGGATATATATCTGTTGTAGAGTAAATTCGGGAGTTTGATCATTTATTGATGCAAAGTGTTGTTCTAGAGTATAAAGATAAAAAAATTGAAAGGTTTGTGGGTGGATCAAATGAATAAATTTCACAATCAATGGAGTTACAACAATATTTCTCTCTTGATGATGTTTGCAAGCTAGCGATGAAGGTGGAAGAGAAAAAGCGGACCTCAAAGGCATCGGTGATCAAAAAATACAAGAGAGGTACAAATTTTTATAACGTTATTTCTTATAATAAATCTGGTGTTGGTGAGAAAGAATTTGGAAGAAACAAGCTGCTGGATAAAGGGAAAGGGAAGGATACGGAACAACCAAAAGGGAATTCGAACTCCTTTGGACGTGAGAATCAAAAGTGTTTCAAATGTCATGGGTACGATCATTTTTAGGCCAATTTCCCTAACCATAGATTTATTACTATAATGGATATCAAAGATCCTAAAGAGGAAATAGAAGAGGATGAACATGATGATGACGAATCTGAAAATGAGGATCAAGTTTTGGAAGAAGCTTATGTGGGTAACATACTTGTGCTATGAAGAGTTTTGCAAGATCAAATCTTCCTGGAAGAAGATCAAAGAGAAAACTTCTTCCAAACTCATTGCACTATTAATCAGTGGATATTAATGGTGATTATTGATAGTGGGAGCTATAAAAATGTGTACTCAACCACACTAGTGGATAAACTAAAGCTTCCAGCTCAGAATCATCCTCACTCATATAAATTTCAATGGCTAAACTATGGGAGCACACTCTATGTCAGAAAACAAGTTATGATTACATAATCCACTGGTAAGAACTATGTTGATTAGGTATTGTGTGATTTTATTCCTATGGATGCTTGTCACTTTTTGTTGGAAAGGCCTTGGTAGTTTGAAATGGAAGTGAAATATGATGGGAGGAAGAACACATATTCTTTTCGACCAAGGGAAAAGAATATCAATCTTTCTCCTTTTAAGTCATCCCAAACCCTTTATAAAAAATATTTTCTCAATGCGCCTAAAGATACTCTCATTATCAATAATGCTCAAGTATAGAAATAAATAAATAAGAAAAACCCAGTTTTTTCTTTATTGATGATGGAAAAGTCATTCCATGAGGAGAAGATTCATCATCATATGTTAGATCATTCCTTGATTGGGGAATATCATAACGTTTTCATAATGATATTCTAACAGTATTACCACTATTTAGAGGTATTGACCACGAGATTGATCTTGTACTAGGCACACAATTTCCTAATAAACTAGCATGTCGGTGTAATCCTGTAGAATCAAGGGAATTTCCAAAGAAAGTGGACGATTTTATGGATCAAGGGTTTATAAGGACAACCATGAGGCCTTGTTCTATTCTAGCATTTTTGGTTCCAAAGAAAGATTGTACGTATCACATGTGCATTGATAGTAGAGATATCAATAATATTACCATCAAATAAAGGTATCCCATTCCACAAATCAATGATATGAAAGATGAATTTCATGGTTCATCAATATTTTTGAAGGTTGATCTTTGTAGTGGATACAACCAGATTCAAATGAAGGAAGGGGATGAGTGTTAAAAAACATTCAAAACTAAAGGTGGATTGTTTGAGTGTATTTCCATGCCATTCGGCCTCTCAAATACTCCTATCAAATTCATGTGAATCATGAATGAAGTTATGAAACCATTTATTTTTAATTTTTTTGTTGTTTATTTGGATGATATTTTGATTTATAACAAGGATATGGAGAGCCAGGTGGATCTTATTTTATGGGAATTTAACATTATGTGGAAACAAAAACAATATTGAAAGATGAAAAAATGAAGGTTCTTTTCAACAGAAGTGGTGTTTTTGAAATATGTGGCAACCAAAGAAGGCATCATGGTGGATAAATCAAAAGTGGAAGCAATCAAGTCCTGGAAACAACTAGAATCCATCAAAGAAGTAGTAGTTTCCTTGGTTTGACATCTTTTTATCGCCTCTTTGTTTCCAATTTCATCACTGTCATGGAACCCATTAATGAATGCTTGAAAAATGTGAAATTTGAGTCTTAAAAGGAAGAAAATGAAGCATTTGAAATCATTAATAAAAAGTTTTCTAAAGCAACATTTTTGGTGTTACCTGATTTTGATCAAGTCTTTGAAGTGAAATATAATGCAAGTGGAGTTGGGATATGAAGTGTTCTCATTCAAAGAAATCATCCTATTTCATATTTCAGTGAGAAATTTAATTATTTAAGTAGTAATTAAAGAACCTATGATAATATATTTTATGTGGTTGTGAGAGCCCCAGATCATTGGTCTCATTATTTGAGACTAAATCATTTTCTTCTTTATTTTGAACATCAATAATTGATGTTTATCAATGGTCAACATAAACTGAGTTTGAGGCATGAAAAGGTGGTAGAATTCTTACGATCGTTCTCATTTGTGTCAAAATACAATAAGGGGCAAGATACCCTAGTGGAGGATGATTTATCCTTATGGAATGCATCACTTACCATTCTAAATGCTCGAATTCATATATTTTAGCTTATGAAAGAATATTATCATCATGATATATAGTTTAATTCAATTTTTATCCAATTTCAAAATGGATTTGTGGTGGATTATTCTATACATTATGCATTTATCTTTAGGAGAAAGAAGTTGTGTGTTCCAAAGGGTAATTACTAGGACTTTCCCAATTAGGAAGCACATTATGGGGGACATTCTAGTCATTTTGGCATCCATAAAACCTTGGATATACTAAAGGAGAATTTCTAGTAGCAGAAGATGCAATCAGATATCCAAGAATTTTTTTTTGAGATGTGGAACATGTCAAAGGGAAAAGAGTCATTTAAATCCGGGTTTATATACTTTGTTACCTATTCCAAAGCATACATAGGAATATCTTAGCATGGATTTAATTATGGATTTTCCAAATAATCAGCAAGGTAAAGATTCAATAATGGTTATTGTTGATCAATTTTCTAAGATGTCTCATTTAATACCTTTCTATAAGATAGAAGATGTGGTGAAAGTGGAAGAATTGTTTTTCAAGGATTTTGGTCACCTTCATGGACTTCCCCATTGCATTTTTTTATAAAAGTGGTCACAAAAATTGGTCACCCAATTCATGCCCCATAAGAATTTAATAAAAAAACAAAATTTACAAAGAAAGCATGAGGTGTAAAGAGCTTTCACTAGCAGGAGACTGAGGGAGATATAAAAGTTGAGTCTTTAGAGAAAAAAAAACCAAATTTTGGATTTGTAAAAACCATGTTTGAGTCTTGACAGGAACCTGTCAAAAACTTCCTCCAGAAGAGGGAATTAGTCACTGCCCAGTCAAAAACATATGCCACCAATGTGAAAGAAACCAATCAATGAAAAAGAGTGATTCTGAATAGAGAATGCTCCAGAAATTTTCCTAGTAACAATCTTCTTAGATGATTTTGGATCTAAAATATCCATTAACTTTGCCATTACCTTAGAAACTGATTTTTAGCTTTGTTTTCTCAGCAACCTTCATCACATACTTTTTATGCACAGGGCCAATGCCTATTCCACTAACTAGAATTCCAAGAGTGGATTCCGGAACATAAATTCCTTCAATAGTATTGTTAATTATTCTCTATATAGATTTCATATCTTCCATGGCTGATTCCATGACATCTTGCAAGTAGTTATCGAAACCAACAACATACAAACCACTATCGGCAACAACATGATCAAAATATTGTCTAGTGATCGTGATACCTTGTGCAACATTTATTTCTTTGTGATGGAGGTAGGTTCCCTTAATAGTAACATTCTGGACATTCTTGGAACTTTCAACTGAACTCAATTGATCCAATATATCCAATATCAATGAAATCCTTCAAGGACACAAGGAAATTCATTCTTTTTTTCCCTTGATGTTTTCAATATAATATATCAACTAATCAAACAGGTGATAAATAATATCAGCAATAAAAATCATCACATAGACATCATCTGCAAGACCACGAGAATCTAGTGTTAATTTTACAACAAATTCCAGGATTGTAGCACTTTTATAGCTTTGATAGGAAAACATTCACTAGAGGTGTCAATTGATTGATCAACCTCATATGGATGTTTTGGAGGTTCAATATTTTTTCTAGTGGTTGGAGGTTTAATCTTTTCGTAGTGTATTCAAGAGGTCTTGTGATGATTTTACTTTCAAGGTGAGTGTAGTATCTATGATTACTTGCTATTCTAGGATCTGGGGTAATGTATCGATCAACATCCACCATTTTTTTCCTTTTCTAGAACTTTATATTAGGAAGGCTTCCTCAATTTTAATATTTTTATAATCAACTTCTAGAAAGGATTAACTAGAATTAGAGATTCCACCCTGCTCCCTATCTCATGTATCATGTGATTCAAGATGTTTTTCATGTTCCTCCACCAGGGAGGAAGGAACAGTACTAACACTTGTGGTCTTAGGTAGAGTATTTTCAAAGAAAGGTATTTCAATAAAATGGAATGCAAATTGAGAAGGTTGGGAATTTTATACCATTTTATTCCCTCTAGAAGCAGAGTGCACCACTACAAATATGGCTTTTATCAGTGCTAGAAAAGTGAATTAACAGCGCTAAAAAAAACACTGTTAATCGAGGTGAAGATTGGGGGGGGGGTCCCTTTTATCAGTGCTAAGAAACGCACTGATAAAGGTACCTTTTATTAGCGCTTTTTTTAGCGCTGATAAAAGGGGTATTTTATGAGCTCTTTTAGAAAGCGCTGATAAATGTCAAAAAAAATTAAAATAAAATAAAAAAGAATTATATAATGTGGGGGGAGCTTTTAACAGCTCTTGATCCCCCCTTCTTCAGTGTTAGGCAGACCCCCCCCCTCACACTCTCCCATGTGTTGCCCTTCCCGCGCATCCCCCACTCGTGCGCACCTCCTTGCTTCCACCTGAACTCGAACCCACGACCTCCCCCCTTGTGCGACTGCACCCTTACCACTATGCCATTTCATTTTTTCTCTATTTAATGATATATCTATTTACATATATATATATATATATATTTATATTAATTGGTATATTAATATGAATTCATATTAATATAAATATATTTAGTTATATTAATACATATATATTTATTCATATATTAGTATATATATTTTCATTCGTATATTAATATATATATATATATAGTTATAATTTTTTATTTGTATATTTATTTGCATATTAAAATATATTTATAAGATTAGTTTTAAATACATTTATAAAATATGTTTTTTTTTGTGTTTATAAATAAATAAATACATACATACATACATATATACAACACACACACACGTAGACACACACACATAGACACACACACACATATATATTTACGAATAAATACATATATATGTTTATTTGAAAATCCATAGAATGTTAAAACGACAATAACTTCTAATCCATAAGCCTGTTTTAACTCCACAACCAGTTAAATAGAAGAAAATGAAACAATATTCGATATGATATGTGGTACAGGCCTAACGAACATCTGGATTAGATGTTATACATGTTTGAATGTGAACAAATCATGGTATCCAGACAAAAAAAATCAGTTTTGGAGGTCTTCTAGGACCCTTTTGGCCTTGATAAATGTGATGGAAGGTTCCCTTCAGTCACTAGCACATAGATCTCGTCACAGGTTTCGATTTGATATGTTGTAGAGCTGAAACGGACATCCGGATCAAAGGTTATGGCCATTTGAAGTTTGAGTTACATTTTCTACTTATTTTAGATCTTTTATTGTTATTATTTTTTGAATTTTTGTGTCTTAAAATTGTTATTAAATAATTATAAATCGAGGATAATTCGAAAATTATTAATTAATAATATTTTTTAAAAATATTTTAAAGCCATTTTCACAAAATTTCTTATATATTAAATGTAATAGTATATTTATACTTATCAAAAACATATTAAAAAAATATATATTATATTTATATCAATATAAATATACTTATATGACAATATATTATTTTTCATGATTTTTTCGAAATATAAAATTTATCAGTGCTAGGAAAAAGTGCTGATAAAGGGTGGCGCTGTGGAAACCCATTTTTGTGGTAGTGGTGGCTATCATTAACTACGTCAAAAAAATTAATCTCATCTATTTCAGGATTCTTTCCTTTTTTGGCCCAAGTGAATTTCTTGGCATCCGGATGTGTGATATTATAGTCACATTTCTTCTGATCATGTCCAATCTTAAGGAAAGAGAGATATTAATCGATAATTCATTTATAAACCACGTCCTGGAAGAAACCAAAATCACTATTCTGAATCCAAATTTGGGAAGGAAGATCCTTAGAGACATCAATTTCAACAAAAATTCTAGCTACTGATAGACTTGATAGATTCCTCATCACTGAATCCAGCTTTAAAGTATTTTCTATGAGCATAGAAATTGAAAACAAGGATTTTTTCAAACAAGTGGAGTGGTAGCACAGGGAACCCAATCCATATCATAACAATGGAAAACTCAGAATATGGGTCGAAATCAGGGGTCTATTTAAGAACTATCATATAAAAGCCACCAAAAAAACAATATTGCCTCGCCCAAAGTATATAATAATCATCCTCAAAGGAAATTTGAAAAACAATGCTCTAAGAATTCAAATGTTCGAGATGAAAACTGGAAAATCCAATGGTTTTAAGACAATTTCTTAAGTATTTCAAAGAAGTTGTGTAATGACCCTCCAATTATCATTGGATTGAGAGTGCAATGAATCATTACCAGGCCTTAAGTGACATCCCCAAGATTCCAAAGGCCAGAAATAAATTCTAAAGGGTTTCAAATACAAGTGGGGGATGATTTACCCTTTCATAAATAAACCAATAAACCAACCATTCACTATATGATGAATGCACAAATGAAAGACAACTCAACAAATTCATGTATCTCAAAACCACATCAAAGTATGAAATAGTGGAAGAATAACCAAGTATAAAAGTACACAGTAGATAAATAAAAAAAGACTCTCAAAGGACCACAAGACTCCATGCTCCACATGCTCCAAGCTCCACAATCACCGAACATCCCAAACATCACGAGGTAGTGCTAAAAATGTGGGAAACGCTACCTTTGACCCTATCCCAGAAGATATCATCTGCAAAATCACCAAAGTTCCAATACAGCGGTGAGTATAAAACTCAATAGGTTTTCCCCAATTACTTCCCTACTCACACCACTAGGATAGAAAAGTTAGTCACATTTATATAAAACAGTTTATATAAAACAAATTACCAAAATAGTTTGTAACCAAATATAAAAGATTTTCTAGAACCATTTATAACCAAAAGCATATAAGTGCAATTGAAACCAATTTTACAGTAAGTTATTTTTCCAAAAAAATAACTAAACAAATCTTTAAAACCATTTCTCAATATTCCTTTGACATACCCAATTCATTCCATACATCCACACAACCAACCATGCATGTAACCAAGATCTCCCTATACTTGCGAGTGGTGAGTCATCCTTTCACTAAGACATCCTTAGTGAACCAATTGAAGTGGGAGATCCCTAACCCTTATCCATCCTATTAATGATGGGGGAGACCCCTAACCCTTATCCTTCCTACAAACCAATGAACACACACAACCATCCGACCATAAACCAAGTGTGTTCAACCAATTCAAACCATTTAAATAAAACATTACTTTTATTGAAAAGAAAAGGATAAAAAAAATTCAAAATAGCCATTACACATCAATAAAACATTTAATTTTTATTGAAAACATATAATCCAAACCATGTGCCACAATTCCAGAAAATACCGATTTTAAAATCTATATTTTAAAATAAAGAACACAAGCACTCATTCAAAATTCCCAATTTTCCATATTTCACAAACCATTACTCAAGAAGGTTTAAAACAATTGTTCAACTACAAAATAAAAATTAATTTCACATAAATCAATCAATTTGAAAGAATTACAATCATTTCTACTAAGTGGAGTTGATAAAGAAGCCTCCTACCTCGAAGGTTTTGACGAAAACCACAACGAAAGGAGAACGCACAAGAAAACCGGGTCAATTCTCCAAGAACCCTCCTTAGATCTCTTATCCTAATAAAAACAAGACCAAATCTTATCATATTTGGCATCCACACAATTAATTATACACATAATAGGCGTAGATCTATGTAACCAATAGAAGAGGATAAGTAGATCTTAGTAGATCTATGAAACTGAACAAGAATGAAGAAGAATGACCACATACCTCAAGAATTCGGCTTTGATTCGCCGTGTAAAGCCTCCATATCACCTCCAAAATTCTTGGGAGAGGTTTTTCTACCTTCAAGGGAGACTAATCCCGAGTTATGGCCACTTAGTAGAAAAAACGAGCCACTTAGAGGCAAAAACGTGTGAGATCCACTTTTTTAGGATCTCACTTAAGTGCCTCCACGGTTAGTTCACACGGTTTGAAAAACCGTGCACTAACTGTGGGTTAGCCACTCCCGCGGAAGGTCATCGCATGGAATCCTTGCACGGTCTCTTGAACTGTGCTGCAACTGTGCAGGAGAAAATTTCTAAAAAGTGTCAACTACACACGGTTTGGCTACACGGTTAGACAAACCGTGCGACTTCTAATTTTCCCCAAAAACATATCCAAAGCTCTCCCAACTCTCCCAACTCTCCCAACCATCACCCTTAATCTTAAAAAACATTAAAATAATTGAGTAAGGGTTACATAATAGAAATTGGGGGTACTAAATTCTCACCACCATTTGTCATTCCATCCTTGGAAAGTAGAAAACTCTCACCTAACAGAAAGAGTTCCGACCACTGCTCTTTCATTTACTTCTCACATTCCCAAGTCTCTTCTTGAATCTGACCATGTTGCCATAAAACCTGCACTAGACTGATGCCTTTTCCCTACAATACATTCTCCTTTCTATCCAAAATCCATACTAGGATATGTATCAATGAAGCATCTGGATCTAGGTCAACGTGATCCCATTTGATCACATGGTCAGGATCAGGCAGATACTTTTTCAACTAAGATAAATGGAACACATTATGCACTAAACTGAACCATAGTGGTAATGCTAACCGATATGCCACCTCTCTGACCCGTTACAATATCTCTAAAGGTCCTATGTATCTAGGAGATATATTGACCTGCTTCACTAAACAATGATCTCCAGGCCTTGGAGATATCCTCAAGAAGACATAATCACCCACAACAAATGACAAAGATCTTCTACGGTGATCTGGATAATATTTATGATGACTCTGAGTCGTTTCCATCATTTTTCTAATTAATTGGATCTTCTCTACTGTTTCTTAGACAAGTCTCGGTCCAACTAGTGAGGTTTCAACTGTTTCTACCCAACATAGTGGAGAACAACAAGTACATCCATATAATGCTTCAAATGGAGCCATGTGTATCGAGGTCTAATAGCTATTGTTGTATGAGAACTCCTCCAAGGGTATATACTCCTCCCATGAGCCTCCAAAATACATTACACAGGCCCACAACATGTCTTACAACATTTGTATCATCCGCTCAGATTTCCCATCCATCGTAGGATGATACGCTGTGCTCATAGTCAACTGAGATCCAAGAGCTTGCTGTAAGGATTTACAGAAACGAGACATGAACCTCATATCTCTATCTGAGACTATTGAAACTGGTACACCATGCCTCTTTACCACTTCTTAGATATAGAGTTTTGATAGATCCTCCACCGTATGGGTTTCACGAATAGGGATGAAATGGGCCAACATGGTATGTTGATCCACTATCACCCATATGGAATCATTTTTCTGAACCGTTCTTGGAATACCTGTAACAAAATCCATTGCTATCTAATCCCATTTCCACAGTGGGATAGGTAAATAATGCAACATACCTACTGGTCTCTGATGCTCTTCTTTAACCTACTGACAAGTTAAGCACCATGAGATAAACTCAACCACCTTCCTTTTCCTACTGCTCCACAAAAACTGTGCCTTTAACACCTTATACATCTTATGTATACCTAGATGTACAACTCATATCGAATGGTCGTAATCATGAAGGAGATTTTATTGAAAATCCATGGGTATAACTATATGATCTCTAAAGCACAAAACTGAACTCCCATCAAGTTTCCAGCCCTCAATAGTCTCCCCACCATTGAGTTTTTTAACTCATAAAAAAATTATGCATTAGATTTTTGTGCCTCTTTGACCATTTTTACCAAATTAGGAACAAGTGTAGTTGAAAAGAAAACTGCAACATCACCTCAGTATTCACATTCCACATGCATGTTAGCTAGTACTGACATCAACTACCAATCATCTAAAGCTCCTTTTTTCAACTGAGCATTTGAATTTCTACTCAATGAATCTGCCACTGAATTCCCTTTTCCTGTTGTATACATCAAGTCAAAGTCAAACATCTGGAGATACTCCATCCATCTCCTTTGACTCCAATTCAAATCTCACTGTGAGAAAATGTGTTTCAATATTTTTTGGTCTATAAAAACAGTGAATTTCTCACCAAAGAGATAGTGTCTCCATGTTTTCAAGGCATGTACGAATGCAGATAACTACAAATCTTGTGTTGGTTAATTATTTTAATGAAACCTCAACTACCTTGAGCCATAAGCAACCACATGGTCTCCATGCATGATAACATAGCCCAAACCTAATCCCGAAGCATCACAGTACAACACATACCACTATCTTGATTCTGGAAAAATCACGATAGGTGCTGATGTAAGCCAAAAATTAAACTCCTGTAAAGAATTATGGAATTCCTCTATCCATTGGAATAGAACATTATTTTTTGTTAGAGCTGTCATTGGTGAAGCTAGTCGTGAGAAATCATGCACAAAGCATCATTAGTAACTATATAGACCAAGAATAATTTGTATCTCGAAGAAATTCTTCGAAGGTTTCCATGGAATAACAACTTCAATCTTTTCAGGATCAATAGAAACACCTTTTTCAGAAATGACATGGCCAATAAAACGTACTTATTGTATCCAAAATTCACACTTTGATAATTTGGAATACAAACGGTTATCCCTCATGATTTGTAACACTGTTTCCAAATTTTCCTCATGGCTAGCCCTTGTATTTGAATAAACCAAGATGTCATCCACAAACATCACAATAAAAGAATCTAGATATCGCTGAAAAATATGATTCATCAAATCCATGAAGACCGCTGGTTCATTTGTTAGACCTAAAGGCATGACTACATATTCGTAGTAGCTATATATGCTTCTGAATGATGTCTTTGGAATATTCTCCTTTCAAACTCACAATTGGTGATATCTTGATCGCATGTCAATCTTGGAGACCCACTGTGCTCCCCTTAATTGATCAAACAGATCATCAATGCATGGAAGTGGATATCTATTCTTTTTCATAACTTGGTTAAGTTTATGATAATCAACACACATCCAAACAGTTCCATCTTCCTTATTCAAGAACAAAACCAGTGCTACCCATGGAGACGTACTTGGTCGAATGAAACCCTTGCTTTCTAGTTCTACCATCCGCACTTTCAATTCCCTTAACATTGTTGGTTCTATCCTATAATACGAAAGATAAGTAGGATAGGTCCCTGGAAGAAGATCAATCATAAACTCCACTTATCTAATAGGTGTTAACCCTGGGAATTTATTAGGGAATACATCTAGAAACTGATCCACAACTTCTGGAAAAATAGTTTCCTTGATCTCTTCCACTAATTCCAAAGTCAACTCTACAAACTGATAAGATATAATTCCCACCATTGGTGCCAACAATCTCTTTTCATCTTTCTTTACCATACTATCTCCTCTGAAGAGATGCTCGATGCCATCCTCAGACGTGAAACTAATTGTTCTCCTATAATAGTTGATGTGAGCCTTAAACATTTTCAACCAATCCATACCCAGGATTACGTCATAGATATCCATGTTCAACATCGAGAAGTCCCATTTCAGCTTATCTCTATCAACAGTTATAACACATGCTCTCTACGCAATGGCTTGACATTGTCTTTCACTAAGAGGAGTTTGCAGTTTTAAAATAGAAGTCATCATTTCCAACTTTGAACCTAACAATTCAACAGCATGAGAAGCAATGAATGAATGCGATGCACCAGTATCGAAGAGAACTTTCACATGGGTAGAATTCAAAATAATCATACCTCTCGCCATTGATGGCCCCACTTGATCATCGACCATCATCTTCTCAACTCCATACAATTTCTTCGGTGCTACACTTTTCTCCATGTTGACTTGCTGAGATTTCCCCGGTTGAGGAGTCATGGTGTTTCAAGAGTCACCATGGCCAGCTCTATTATGCTGACAAGACTGATTCTACTATCCTCGTCCTGCCGAAGCATACGATGCTTGTGATACTTAAGAAGAGTCCCGAGCACATGACCTTGGATCACTATGAAAATAGCGCTGAAGATGTCACATATTATTGCAATTATGACATTCTCTAGGTTGTGTCATACATTCTCGCTTTATGTGGTCAAGCGAACCACATTGAAAGAAACCTTCTTTGCTCTGGGGTCATGGAGGAAGGTTCACTGATCCCGCCGTCTGATTCTGATTTCTAATTCCTCATTGGAAATAGGTGTCCCTTTTCTATTTTCTCCTAGTGGTTGAGTTTCCACTATTCCTTGTAGGTATCATCATTCTTCCTCCTATAAATCCTGAGATATCCCATTCATACATAGTCTCTCTATTCACCATCTCTGTATGATCTGTAATACAATGCACCACAATCTTCGATCGAATCTCTGGCCTTATCCCCGATTCGAAGATCTGTGCCTTCAGAGTCGCACTTGCTGCAACCTCTGGTGCAAAACAGACTAAATTATTGAACTTATCTGCATACTCTATCATAGAGAGGCTCTCTTGTTTCATGTTGAATAAGTCTGTCATCTTATGGATCTTGAATGTATGAGGATAGAATTGTTTGTTGAAAAATTCTACAAAATCCTCCCATGTAAGGCCTTCATCCAATTTAGCATGCACCGCTAAATCCCAGCACTAGTGTGCAAGATCCTCTAGAATATACGTCGCTAGCTTGACTTGAGCACTGATGGTGTGCCAATGAAATCAAAGATACAATTCATCCTGCTTAGCCACACCTCCACCTTCTTGGGTTCAACATTATCCTCGAAATTCAGTGAATTATGCTTTATGAAATGGATGGTATGATCCACATGCCTTGGTTTATTCCTCCATTTCCCCATATCCATAGATTGAAAATCTTGGACAATACTCTGAACCAACCCTTGGTTCACCTGTGGTTCAGATGAAACCACATTCTCCGTAGCTTCATCGGTTGGTTTTGATGATGCCTACCGGGTGCCATTTTTTAAACCAACAACCAACTCCATTAATCTCACTCTCTAGAAACTGATGGCTTAGCATTTCAAATTCTATCACATCAACTATCAGAACATTGTTTGCAAACCTAAATTTTTCCATGTTCAACCATTTTTTAAAACATTCAACACGCTTTTTGAAAATCAAACCATTTTGAAAACACACCAAATATTTTGTTTTCAAAATATTTCTTCGAAAAAAATTTCTGCATTTTTCAAAAATTTGAACCTTACAAAAAATCATAAATCATTCCTCATAATGAGATTTGCAATCCTAGTGGAAAGTCATTACTCTACAATGAATTCCATGCTCATCTCATTGGATATACCCATGAAAATGATATTTCCGACATTCTAGAAGTGTATCCAAAACACTAATGTACCCAACACCCTGGCAACATGAAGTTCAAAAAAAATGGGTTAGCTACCTCCTTTTATGCTATACAAGTCAAGTTCCAAAAATCATACTCCTATCTAGTATTCCAACCCAAGGAATAGACGAAAAGTAATTCCAACTCCAAGACCAAAACATAGATGATTTGTACCACAAGGGAAGGACTAGACTGATACCCTTTGTAATGACCTGCCAATTCTCATTGACTTGAGAGTACAACGAGTCATTACTAGGCCTTAAGCAACATCCCCAAGATGAAAATGACTGGAAATAAATAACGAAGGGTTTTAAATACCAGTGGGGGATGATTTACCCTTTAATAAATAACCCAATAAACCAACCATTCACTATATGATGCATGAACAAATGAAATACAACTCGACAACTTCATGTATCTCAAAACCACATCAGAGTATGGAACAACGGAAGAATAACCAAGTATCAAAGTACACAGTGGATAAATGACACAAGACTCCCAAGGACCACAAGACTCCATGCTCCACATGAACAAAGCTATAAAATCATCAAAAGACCAAACATCATGAGGTAGTGCTAAAAATGTGGGAAATGATACCTTTTCCCCTATCCCAGAAGATAGCATCTACAAAAGCACCAAAGTGCCAAAGCAGGGGTGAGTATAAAACTCAGTAGGTTTCCCCAATGACTTCTGTACTCATGCCAATAGGATAGAAAATTTAGTCACATTTATATAAAATAGTTTATATAAAACAATTTACCAAAACAGTTTGTAAACAAATATAAACGTGTTTCTAGAACCATTTATAACAAAAATCATACAAGTGCAATTGATACCAATTTTCCAACAAGTTATTTTTTCAGAAAAATAACTAAACAAAGCTTTAAAACAATTTCTCAATAATCCTTTGAAATACCCAATTCATTCCATATGTCCACACAACCAACTATTCATGTATCCTGGATCTCCCTATACTCACGAGTGGTGAGTCATCCTTTCACTAAGTCATCCCTAGTGAACCAATAGATGGGGGAGATCCCTAACCCTTATCCATCCTGTTAATGATGAGGGAGACCCCTAACCCTTATCCATCCCACATGCACCATTTGACGGGGGAGATACCTAAATCTTATTCATCCCATTAATGATGGGGGAGACCCCTAACCCTTATCTATCCTGCAAACCTATGAACACACACAACCATCATGTTAAAAACCAAGTGTGTTCATCCATTTCAAACCATATCTAAAAAAATGTAGTTTTATTGAAAAGCAAAGGATAAAACAATTTCAAAATAGCCATTCTACTTCAATAAAACATTTCCTTTTTATTGAAAACATCTAATCGAAACCATTTACCACAATTCCAGAAAATCCCCATTTTAAATTATCTATTTTAAAATTGAGAACACAAGCACTCATTCAAAATCCTTAATTTTCCAGATTTCACAAAACGTTACTCAAGAAGGTTTCCAAAAATTGTTCAACAGAAAAATCACAATCAATTTCACAAAAATCAATCAATTTGAAAGCATCCCAATCAGTTCCACTAAGTGGAGTTGATATAGAAGCCTCATACCTCAAATGTTTTGACTAAAACCACAATGAAAGGATAACGCAAAAGAAAATCGGGTCGATTCTCCAAGAACCCTCCTTAGATCTCTTATTCTAACAAAACCAAGACCAATATCATCATATTTGTCATTCACACACTTAGTTATACGCATAACAGGTGTAGATATACGAAACCTAGAGAAGAGGAGAAGTAGATCTAAATAGATACAAGAAACTGAACAAGAACAATCACATACCTCAAGAATATGGCATTGATTCCTAAAGGAAAGCCTTTAGATCACATCAAAAATGCTTGGGAGAGGTTCTCCTACCTTCAAGGGAGATTAATCCCATGTTATGGATGATTAAGAGGAAAAAAATACCATTTAGAAGAAAAAACCTGTGAGATTGACTTTTTTAGGATCTCACTTAAGTGCTCGCATGGTTAGTTCGCACAGTTAGACAAACTGCGCGCTAACCATACATTAGCCAATGCCTCAGAAGTTCCTTGAATGTCCTCCTCACACGGTCTCCTAAATCGTGCTCCAACCATGTGGGATACACTGCCTAAAAAGTTCCAACTATGCAATGTTTGGCTGCACGGTTAGACAAACTGTGTGACAAACATGTGACTTCTAATTTACCCCCCAAACCCCTCTCAATCTCTCCCAAATCTCCCAACCATCACAATGAAACTTAATAACCATGAAAATCATTGATTAAGGGTTACATACCAACAACTAGGGGTACTATAAGGTGTTTGGTTAGAAAACTTCCCAGCATGAACAAATATTAAATTTGAAGTGAGAAGGCTTACCTCGTCTGCAACATTCTCCATTCAAAGTGGTTTATGGAATCAATCCAATCACTCCTGTAGAATTTTTCTCTTAGCCTCTTGATTTTTAGGTGAATATTTTTGTAGAGGAGAAGAAAAAGCAGATGAATAATCTCCATAAATCTGTTTGTACTCAAATATAGACGTTTAATGAATCATAAAAGAGGCGAGAAAATAAGTATCAAAAGCAGGCCATTTTCCAACATGGAGAAAAAGTGTGGATTCACCTTCGTAAGAAGATACTTCCATTTAAAAGGAAGATAAATCTAGCTCTATGAGTTAACGGTCTATTCAAATAGATTGAACAAGTTGGAAATAAATCATACAAAATTGATTTACCATATGATTTTGGTTGTGTTTCTGCAACGTTCAACATTGGGGAATTGTCTCCATACATTGAAGAAGAATATGCCATGAATTTGAGGAAAAATCATCTCTGGCTAGCGGGAATGATATGGATCATATTCAACCCATGGAGAATAATTTTGGTCTTGATAAAAATATTAAGACTAATATTTATTAGAATTGGACTAGCCAGCACGTTTTGACATCTAACACCTTGGTGGGCCACAACACCCTAATATGGGGCCCAAAATGACTCATCCACATGGAAAAGGATGAAAATTCGTATCATCATATTAAAGAGGGGTGAGAAGGTTGAGAAAATGATTATTAATTTGGTATTTCACTACTTCTGAGCGTGGGGTCATTAAATAGAATGTGGAAGTGAGTTTTGTGCATTTTATGTGTCCTTTGAGTATAACCTTGCCTTTTATATCGAATTGGTTAATTTTTATTTCCTTATTTTGACTTAATAACGTATTTTCACACCATTATAATTTCTAGACATGAATTTGAAGAATTTTTGAATCTTTTTATGCATACTTATTACTTTATCCTTTTCCCTTACCAAGAATTGGTGGTGCATCTGTTTTATTGATGACTTATCCTTTAAGCATGGAGAAACCATGGTGAATGGCATTTCCCTTAAGCCTTGGGCATTCAGCTATATTTCACTACTTCATTTTTCACTTACTCATTGCATGATTTCAAAGACACATCACCAACTGAGGCTAATTGGGGTCAATTGAGACCAATTGAGGCCAATTGATGTCAATTAGGCCAATTGAGTCCAATTGATGCTAATTGAGGCCAATTGAGGTCAATTAGGCCAATTGAGGCAAATTAGTTCAATTGAGGCCAATTGCATCCAACTGAGGCCAATTGAGGCCAATTAGGCTAATTGAGTCCAATTAGGCCAATTAATGCCAATTAATGCCGATTGAGGTCAATTGAGA
Source organism: Viscum album (assembly GCA_963277665.1). Taxonomy (NCBI): domain Eukaryota; kingdom Viridiplantae; phylum Streptophyta; class Magnoliopsida; order Santalales; family Viscaceae; genus Viscum; species Viscum album. Next base: position 6,231,908 of record CAUJRU010000003.1, read on the forward strand.
AAAATTGAGGCTAATTGATGCCAATTGAGGTCAATTGCAGCCAATTACATCTAATTACGGACATTTACAGTTAATTAAGGCCAATTAGGCCAATTGAGGCCAATTGAATCCAATTAGGCTAATTGGGGCTAATTGAGGCTAATAGAGTCCAATTAGTCTAATTGAGGCCATCTGAGACCAATTTAGGCCAATTAATCCAATTAAGACCAATTGAGCCCATCTGAGGCCAACTAGTCCAATTGAGACCAATTACGCCAAATGAGCGCAATTGATGTCAAATTGAGGTTAATTAAGGCCAATTAAGACCAATACAGTCTAGTTCAACTCAATTAAGACCAATTAGGCCAACTAAGGAAAATTGAGGCCAATTGGTCCAATATAGGCCAATTGTGCCAATTAGTCCAATAGGCCACTTGAGGCTGATTGAGGCCAATTAAGGCCAATTGAGTCCAATAAGGGTAAATTGGGGCCATTGAGGCCAATTATTGCAAACTAGTTCTAATTGAGTTTAATTAGGCCAATTGTGACCAATTGGGGCCAATCGAGGCCAATTGAGCCCAATTGAAGCCAATTAGGCCAATTGAGGTCAATTGAGACCAATTGAGGCCAACTTGGCCAATTGAGGCTAATTGAGGCCAATTTATCCCAATTTAGGTCAACATAGACCATTTTGTCCAATTTAGGCCAATTGAGTTTAATTGAGGCCAATTAGACCAATTTAGGCTAATTTAGGCCAATTGAGGACAATTTGGCCAATTGAGCCCAATTGAGACCAATTATTCTAATTAGGAAAATTGAGGCCAATTGAGCCAAATTATGACAATTAGGCCTATTGAGGTCCATTTAGGCCAACTAAGCTAATTGAGGCCAATTACGACCAATTCTCCCAATTCCTCCAATTGAGGCTAATTGAGGCAAATTAGGGAAAATTGAGTCCAATTAGTCCAATTGAGGCCAATTGAAAAAACTTTAGTCCAATTGAGACCAATTTTTTTCAATTTAGGCCATTTTGGCCATTTGAGGCCAATTGAGGCCTACTGTGGCCAATTAGGCCAATTGAGGCCAATTGGGGCCAATTAGGCTAATTAGGAAAATAAGGCCAATTAAGACCAATTGAGGCCAATTCATCAAATTGAGTAAAATGAGGCCAATTGTGGCCAATTGAGGCCAATTTAGGCCAATTGAGGCCAATTGAGGCTAATGAGGCCAATGGGGCTAATGTGGCCAATTGAATCTAATTAGGCAAATAAGGACAATTAGGTTAATTATGGAAAATTGAGGCCAATTGAGGCCAATTGAGGTTAATTGAGGACAATTGAAGCCAATTGAGGTTAATTGAGGCCAATTTGGCCAATTGAGACAAATTGAGGCAAATTAGGCCAATTAGGCCAATTAAAGCCAATTGAGGCCAATTGAGTCCAATTGAGCCTAATTGAGACCAATTGAGTCCAATTGCGGCAAAATGAGGACAATTTGGCCAATTGAGGCCAATTATACTAATTGAGGCAAATTGAGCCAATTAAGCCAGTTGAGGTCAATTGAGGCCAATTAAGCCAATTGAGGTTAATTAGTCCAATTGAGGCCAATTGAGACCAATTAGGCCAATTGAGGCCAATTAGGCCAATTAAGGTCAATTGAGGTCAATTGATGCCAATTGAAGCCAATTGAGGCCAATTAGGCCAATTGAGGTCAATTATACCAATTAAGTCAATTGAGGCCAATAGAGGGCAATTGAGTTCAATTAAGTCCAACTAGGCCAATTCAATCCAATTAGGCTAGTTGAAGTCAATTGAGGCCAATTAGGCCAATTGGGCTAATTAAGGCCAATTAAGGCCAATTTAGGCCAATTTAGGCCAATTAGGCCAATTTAGTCCAATTTATGCCAATTTAGGCTAATTGAGGCCAATTAGGGCATTAGGCCAATTGAGGCCCATTGATTCCAATTAGTTCAATTGAGACCAATTGAGGCAAGTGAAAGAAAACTATGCCAATTGAGACCAATTGAGGCCAATTAGGTCAAATTGAGACCAATTGAGACCAATTAGGCCAATTGAGGCCAATTAAGGTCAGTTGATTCCAAATAGGATAATTGAGGCCAATAGTAGCCAATTGAGGCCAATTAAGGCCAATTAGGCCAATTACGGCCAGTTGGGGCCAAATAGGCCAATTGCATTCAATTGCAGCAAATTGAATCCAATTGAGATCAATTATGCCAATAGAGATCAATTGAGGACAATTGAGGCCAATTGAGGTTAATTAGGACAATTATGTCAATTGAGTCCAATTGAGGCCAATTGTCCCCAATTAGGGCAATTAGGCCTATTAGGCAACTTGAGGCCAATTGAGGCCAATTGGGGCCTATTTTTTCAATTCGGCCAATTGGGGGCAATTGAGGTAAATTACAGCCAATTGAGGATAATTGAGGCCAATTGAGGCCCATTGACACAAATTGAAGAAAATTAGGCTAATTGATGCCAATTGAGGCAATTTGGGGCCAATTAGTCCAATTGAGGCCAATTGAGTTCAATTGAATCCAATTGAGGCCAATTAGGCCAATCTAGCCCAATTGAGGCCAATTCAGTCCAAGTGTGGCCAATAGAGGCCAATTAGGCAAATTGAGGCCAGTTATGGTAATTGAGACCAACTCAGGCCCATTGAGACCAATTAGATAAATTAGGCCAACTGAGGCCTATCGAGGGAAATTGTGGTGAATTGAGTGCCATTAGGCCAATTAGTCCAATTGAGACAAATTGAGACCAATTATGCCAATTGAGGCCAATTGAGGTTAGTTGAGGCCAATCGAGGCCAATTTGGCCAATTGCGGCCAATTGAAGCCAATTAGGAAATTGTGACCAATTGAGGCCAATGATGCTAATTGAGGCCTATTAAGTCCAATTGAGCCCAATTTGGCCAATTGAGACAAGTCAAGGCCAATTAGGTCAATTAGTCCAATTGAGGCAACTGAGGCTAATTGAGTCCAATTGGGGCCAATTAGACCATTTAGGCCAGTAAGGCCAATTGAGGTTAATTGAGACCAATTTAGGACAACTAGAACAATTTAGGTAAATTGAAGCAAATTTGGCCAATTAATGTCAATTGGGACCAATTATGTTAATTGACGCCAATTGAGCCATTTAGGCCAATTGAGGCCAATTGAGGCCAATTAGAACAATTGAGCCAAACTGATTCAAATTAGAAAAATTGAGGCAAATTGATGCCAATTGAGGCTAATTAGTCCAATTGATCCCAATTGAGGCCAATTGAGGCTAATTATTCCAATTGAGGCCAAATGATTTAAATTAGGCCAATTGACACCAATTGAGTCCAATTGAGCCAGTTGAGTCCAATTGAGGCCAATTAAGCCAATTGAGGCCAATTGAGGCCAATTGGGCCAATTAAGGCCAATTAGGTAAATTCAGCCAATTGAGGTCAATTGAGGCCAATTGAGGTCAATTGAGGCCAATTGAGGCCAATTATGTCCAATTGGGCAACTGAGGCCAATTGAGGCCAATTATGTCCAATTCAGCCAATTACGGCCAATTAGGCCAATTGAGGACGATTAGGCCAATTGAGGCCAATTAGGCCAATTAAGGCCAATTGTGGCCCATTAAGCCAATTGAGTCCAATAAAGGCCAATTAAGGCCAATTGAGGCCAATTAGGCTAATTGAGTCCAATTCGGCCAATTGAGGCCAATTAGGCCAATTGAGGTCAATTGAGGAACATTTAGGCCCATTTAGGCCTATTGATTCATTTGGGGATGATTGAGGCCAATTTGGCCAATTTAGGCCAATGGATCCAATTAAGGCCCATTGAGGCCAATAGGCCAATTGGGCCAATTGTGACGAATTATGCTAATTAAGGCCAATTTGGCCAATTGATTCTAATTGAGGTCAATTGAGGCCAATTAGGCCAATTTAGGCTAATTAGGCCAATTGAGGCCAATTTGGCCAATTTGGAGAATTGAGGTCAATTCGGCCAATTGAGTCCCATTTCAGCAAATTGAAGCGAATTAAGTCCAATTAGGCAAATCGAGGCCAATTGATTCCAATTGAGTCCATTTGAACCAAATTGAGGCCAATTGGGGCCAACGAGGCCAATTGCGGGCAATTATGGCGAATTAGGCCACTTGACGACAATTGTAGCTAATTGAAGCTGATTGAAGTCGATTGAGGGTAATTGGGGGGAAATTATGCCAATTAGGCCAATTGAGCTCAATAGAGTCCAATTAGGCTAATTAGGTCAATTGAGGCCAATCAAGGCCATTTGAGGCCATTTGAGACTAATTGAGGCTAATTAGGAGAATTGTGCTAGTTGATTCATTTAAGCAAATTAGGCCAATTAAGGACAATTAGGCCAATTGATCCCAATTGATGTCAATTGAGGCCAATTAGGCCAACTGAGGATAAATTATGCCAATTGAGTTCAATTATGCCAATTAGGCCAATTGAGGCCAATTAGACCAACTGAGGCGAAATGCGGCTAATTGAGGCCAATTCAGCCAATTAAGGCTAATTGATACCAATAAAGTCCAATTGAGGCCAATTGAGGCTAATTTTGGCCAATTAGGACAATAGAGGCCAATTTGGCCAATTAGACCATTTTAGGCCGATTGAGGCCAATTGTGGCCCAGTAGGGCCAATGGAGGCCATTTGGGGCTATTTGAGACCAATTGAAGCAAATTGCGACCAATTGAGTCCTATTGAGTGCAATTAGGCCAATTGAGGCCAATTGAGGGTAATTTATCCAATTGATGCCAATTAGGCTAATTGGGGCTAATTGGGGCCAATAGAGGCCAATTGAGGCCACGTGAGACGAATTATGCCAATTGAGGTCAATTGTGGCCAATTGAGACTAATTGATTCTAACTTGGCCAATAGATGTCAATTGAGATCAATTATGTCCAATTGACACCAATTTTTTCCAATTGAGGCAAATTAGGCCTAATTAGGCCAATTGAGGCCAATTGAGGTCAATTAGGTCATTTTAGACCAATTGAGGCCAATTGAATCCCATTATGACAATTAAGACCTATTGAGTTCAATTTTGTCAATTAGGAAAATTGAGGCCAATTAAGGTCAATGAGGCCAATTATGACAATTAGGGTAATTGAGGCCAATTAGACCAATTGAGGCCAATTGAGGCCAATTCTTCCAATTCAGCCAATTATGGCTAATTGAGGCAAATTGAGGAAAATTGAGTCCAGTAAGGCCAATTGATGCTAATTGAGGAAAATTTTGGCCCTTTGAGACCAATTTTTCCAATTGAGGCCAATTGAGGCGAATTAGGTCAATGAGGCCAACTGAGGCCAATTCATCCAATTGAAGAAAATCATGCCAATTCAGGCCAATTGAGTCCAATGAGGCCAATTGAGGCTAATAGAGACCAATTAAACCAATATGGCCAATTGATGACAATTGAATCCAGTTGAGGTTAATTGAGGCCAATAAGGCCAATTGTGGGAAATTAAGGCCAATAAGGCTAATTGAGGCCAATTATGCGGATTGAGGCCAACTAAGGCCAAATGTGGCCAATTAGGCTAATAGAGGAAAATTGAGGCCAATTAATCCAATTGAGGTCAATTAAGGCCAATTAGACCAATTGAGGCCAATTGAGGCTAATTAGGCCAATTGGGGCCAAATGTGGCCAATTAATCCAATTGAGGCCAATTGAGGCCAATTAGGCCAATTGAGTCCAATTAGGCCAATTGAGGCCAATTAAACCAATTTTGGTCAATTTAGGCCAATTAGTCCAATTTGGCCAATTTAGACAAATTTAGACCAATTGAGGTAAATTGTGGCGAATTAGGCCAATTGAGATCAATTTTGGCCAATTTAGGCGATTCATGCCAATTTCGCTCAATTGAGTCCATTTAGGGCAATTTGGCCAATTGAGGCCAATCAAGCCAATAAAGACAAATTATGGAAACTTGAGGTAAATTTGGCCCATCATGACCAATTGAGCCAAATTAGGGAAATTGAGGCTAATTGATGCCAATTAGGCCAATTGTGGCCAATTGAGACCAATTAGGCCAATTGTGGCCAATTGAGGCTCATTTGTCCAATTGAGGCCATTTGAGGTCAATTGAGGCCAATTAGGTCACTTGAGGCCAATTGCAGCAATTTGAGGCCAATTGCAGTGAATTAGGCCAATTGCGGCCAATTCAGGCCTATTAGGCCAATTGAGGCTTATTGAGCCCAATTGACACCAATTATGCCTATAAAGGCCAATTAGTCATCTTGCGGCCAATTATGACAGTTAAGCCAAATTGAGGCCAATTTGTCCAATTGAGCCAATTATGGCCAATTGCGGCCAACTGAGGTTAGTTACAGCTAATTGAGCACAATTAAGGCCAATTAGGCCAATTGAGGTCAATTAAATCCAATTTGGCTAATTAGGTCAATTGAGCCAATTGAGGCCAATTGAGGCCAATTAGGCCAATTGAGGCCAATTGAGGTGAATTAAGGCTTTTGAGGTCAATTGACACCGATTGATGCCAATTAAGTAAAATTAGACCAATAGATGCCAATTGAGTCCAATTGAGGCAATTAGGCCAATTGAAACCAATTGAGGCCAATGGAAGCTAAGTGAGGCCAACTGGATCCAATTATGCCAATTAGGTAAATTGAGGCCAATTATGGAAATTATGACCAACTTGCCAATTGAGTCCAATTGAGGGAAATTAGGCCAATTGAATCTAACTGATTCAAATTAGGCTAATTAGCCCAATTGAGTCCAATTGAGGCCAATTAGGCAAATTAAGGCAAATTGAGGCAAATTGAGGTCAATTGAGCCAATTGAGGCCCATTGAGGCCAATTGAGGCCCATTGAGACCAATTGTGGCCAATTATGCCAATTGAGGCCAATTAATCCAATTGAGGCCAATTGAGGTCAATTGACGCCAATTGAGGTCAATTGACATCAATTGAGACCAATTAGGCCAACAGAGGCCATTTGAGGAAAATTAGGAAAATTAGGAAAATTGAGGCTAATTAGGATAATTAGGTCAATTGAGGTCAATTTAGGTCAATTATGCCAATTCGACCAATTGAGTTCAGTTAAGGCCAATTAGGAAAATTGAGGCCGATTGAGGCCCATTAGGTCGATTGAGGCCAATTAGGCCAATTGAGTCCAATTGAGCTCAATTGAGGCCAATTAGGCCAATTAAGGGAAATTGTGGCCAATTAGGCCAATTGAGGTCAATTGAAGCCAATTAAGGCCAATTGTGGGCAATTTTGGCCAATTGGTCCAATTAGGCCAATTGAGGCCTTTGTGGCTAATTAAGCCAATTAGGGCTATTAAGGCCAATTGAGGCCAATTAGGGGTCCATTAGACCAATTAGACCAATTAGACCAATTGAGGTCAATTTAGGCCAATTGATGCCAATTATGAAAATTCCAGGCAATAGAGGCCAATTAGGCCAATTGAGGCTTATTAGGCCAATTGAGAAGAAAAAAGGCAAATTAGGTTGATTAGGTCAATTGAGGCCAATTGGTAGTTTTTTATTTTTTTCAAGGGCTTGAATGGTTTTTAGAGTTTTTTATTTCTTTTAGGGGTTTTATAGGGTTTTAAGGCCTTTAAGGTTTTTAGAGATTTCTATGGTTTTCATGGGATTTTTAGGGTTTTTAATCTTTTTAGAGATTTTTTTTGATTTTTATTGTTTTTATGGTTTTTTATGGTTTTTGAAATCCATAAAAATCCTAAAAAACCCCTAAAAAACATGAAAATTTAAAAACCCCTAAACACACTGAAAATCCATTGAAATCCATAAACCCCCTAAAAACCATAGAAACCCTAAAACCCATAAAAATCGAAAAAACCACAAAAACTCTAAAAACACTTAAACCCCCTAAAAACATTAAAAAACTCTAAAAACCCTCTATTAGCCTAATTGGCCTCAAATTCCCCAATTTTTCCTAATTGGCCTAAAAATTGGCCTAATTAGCCTCCACTAGCCTAAATGGCCTCAATTGACCTCAATTTTTTAAATTGGCTTGAAAATGCCTCAATTGACCTCATTGGCCTCAATTGGCCTCAATTGGCCCCAATCGGCCTCAATTTACCTCAGCTGGCCTCAATTGGTCTTAATTGGCCTAATTGTCCTAATTGGCCTCAGTTGGCCTCAATTGGCCTCAATTATCCGAATTGGTCTAATTGGACTCAATCAGCCTTAATTGACTTAATTGGGATCAATTGGCCTGAATTGGCCTCAAATGCCATAATTGGCCTCAACTAGCCTAATTGGTCTCAATTGACATTATGGCCTCAATTTACCTCAATTGGCCTCAATTTCCGTAATTGGTCCCGATTGGCCTCAATTGGCTTCAATTGGAATTAATAGGCGTCAATTGGTCCAATTGTCTTCTTTTGGCCTAATTGGCATCAATTGGCCTAATTTGCCTCAATTGGCCTAATTGTGTTCAGTTGGCATAATTGGGCTCAATTGACCAAATAGACCTAATTGGCCTCTATTGGCCTCAAATGGTCTTAATTAGCCTAAATGGAATAATTGGTCTTAATTTTCATCAATTTTCCAAATTGGACATAATTGGCCTCAATTGGCCTCGGTTGGCCGAATTGGACATTATTGGCCTCAATTGGCCGAATTGGCCTAATTAGCCTAAATTGGTTTAATTAGCCTAATTGGCCTCAATTGGACTCAATTAGCCTCAATTGGGCTCAATAGGGATCAATTGGCCTCGATTGACCTCAATTACTATCAATTGGCCTAATTGGAATCAACTAGATGTAATTGGCCTCATTAGCCTCAATTAGCCTCAATTGGCCAAAATTGGCCTCCATTGGCCTCCATTAGCCTCCATTGGCCTCAATATGCCTCAATTGGTCTAATTGACCTAATTGGTTTCAATTATCCAAACTATCCAAATTGGCCTCAATTGGGCTTAATGGCCCTAATTGGCCTCAAATGGCCTCAATTATCCTCAATTGACCTCAATTTGACACAATTGGCCTATTTCACCTCAATTGGATTCAATTGTCTTGATTGGCCTCAATTGACCTAATTGGCCTCAATTGTCCTAATTGGGCTCAATTGGGCTCAATTGACCTCAAATGGCCTCAATTGGGCTCAATCAGCCTCAATCGACCTAATTGGTCTCAATTGTCCTCAATTGGAGTTATTAGCCCTAATTTGCATCAATTTGATTAGTTGGACTCAATTGGTCTCAATTAGGTCCAATTGACCTCAATTGGTTCCAATTGATCTCAATTGTCCTCATTGGACTAATTGCGCTAATTGGCCTCAATTAGCCTAATTGGCCTCAATTGGCCTCAATTAGCCTAATTGACCTCAATTAGTGTAATTGGCCTCAATTAGTCTAATTGGCCTCAACTGGCCTAATTGGCCCCGATTTTCCTAAATTGGCCAAATGGGGTTCAATTGGTCTCAATAGGCTTCAATTGGTGTAATTGGCCTTAATTGGCATTGTTTTGCCTCTATTGTCTAATTGGCCTAAATTGGCCTAATTGGCCTCAATTGGCCTCAATTGGCCTCAATTGCCATAATTGACCTAATTTGCCTCAATTTTCCTCAATTGAACTAATTGGAATAATGGTCCTCAGTTTTCCTCAATTATCTTCAATTGGTGTCAATTCGCATTAATTAGCCTCAATTGGATGCAATTGGCCTCATTTGGCCGCAGTTGGCCACAATTAGCATCAATTAGCCACAATTGGCCTCAATGGGATTCAAATGCCCTTAATTGTTCTAATTAGCCTCATTGGATTCAATTGGACTAATTGGCCTCAATTGGCCTCAATTGTTCTCATAGTCCTAATGAGCCTCAATTGGCCTCAATTATCCTAACTGGCCTCAGTTGGCCTCAATTGGTCTCAATTGGAATAATTGGCCTCAATTGATCTCAAATGACCCCAAATGGCCTAAATGGTCTAATTGGACTCAATTGGCTTAATTGGGCTCATTTGGCATCAATTGGGCTCAATTTGTTTAATTGGCCCAATTGACCTCAATTGTCCACAATTGTCCCAATTGGTCTCAATTGGCCTCAATTGGCCCAATTTGCCTCAATTGGCCTCAATTGGCTTCAATGTGTCTAATTAGCATAATTGGTCTAATTGGCCTTAATTGGCATTAATTGGAATAATACACCTCAATCTGCCTCAATTGGCCTCAATTGGCATCAATTGGCCTAAATTGGTCTCAATGGGCCTCAATAGGGCTCAATTGGCCTCAATTGGCCTAATCAGCCTAATGGGCCTCAACTGGCATCAATTGGCCTAATTGGCCTCAAATGGCCTCAAATGGCCTCAAATGGCCTCCAATGGCCTCAGTTGGCCGCAATTGATCTCAATTGGCCTAATTTGGCATAATTGGCCTCAATTGGCATCAATTGGCTTTAGTTATCCTTAATTTGCCTCAATTAGACAAATTGGGCTCTATTGGCCTCAATAGACCTCAATTAGCCAATTTAGCCTCAATTGGACTCAATTGGCCTCAATTGGCATCAATTGGACTAATTGTCCTAATCGGCCTCAATTTGATTCAATTGGCCTAATATGGCTAATAGGCCTCAGTCTGCCTCAATTGGCTTCAATGGGCATCAATTCGCGTTAATCGGCCTAATTAGCTTTAATTGGCCCAATTGACCTCAATTGGCCTCAATTGGCTTTAATTGGCCTCAATTGGCCTAATTAGCCTTAATTAGGCTCAATTGGCTGCAACTGACCGCAGTTGACTGTAATTGGATTCTATTGGTGTAATTGGTCAAAATGGCTTCAATTGGGCTCAATTGGCATAATTGGCCCCAATTTGCATTATTGGCCTCAATTTGCATGATTGGCCTCAGTTGAACTCAAGTTGCCTAATTGGCCTAATTTGGTGTCAATTGGACACAATTGGCCTAATTGACCTCAATTGACCCCAATTGGCCACCATTGGCCTAATTGGTCGCAATTGGCATCAATTGGGCTCAATATTCCACAATTGGCCTCAATTGGCCTAATTGGCCACAACTAACCGCAATTGGCCTGAATTGGCGTCAATTGGTCTCAATTGGACAAATTGGCCTCAACAGGCCACAATTGGATTCAATTGGACACAATCAGCTTAATTGGCATCAATTAGCCTCAATTAGCCTAATTTGGATCAATTTTCCACAATGGGCCTAATTTACCTGAATTTGCCCCAATTGGTCTCAATTGGCCTTATTGGCATCAATTGGCATCAATTGGCCTAATTTCCATAAGTGGCTCCAATTGGACTAAATTGGCCTCAATTAGCTTAAATTGGCCTCAATTGGCCGAAATTGTCCTAATTGGCCTCTATTGGCCTAATTTTCCATAATTGGTCTCAATTGGTCTCAAATAGGTCTAATTGGTCTTAATTGGCCTCAATTGGTCATAGTTTGCCACTATTAGAATAAATAGCCTTAGTTGGCCTCAATTGTTCTAATTGGCATCAATTTTCCTGTATTGACATCAATTGGAATCAATTAACGTCAATTGGCCACAATTGGCCTCAATAAGCCTAATTGACCCAATTGACATAATTGACATTAATTTATCTCAATTAGCCTAATAGGCCTCAATTCGCCTCAATTGGCTTAAATTGTGTTCAATTGGTCTAATTAGACTCAATTAGCCTTAATTGGATTCAATTGGCCTAATTGTTCCCATTGGTCTAATAGGCCTCAACTGGTCTCATTGGTCTCATTGGCCTAAATTAACATGAATTGACCTCAATTGGGCTTATTGGCCCCAATTGGCTGAATTGGCCTCAATTAGCTACAATTGGCCTCAATTGGCCTCCTTGGCCTAATTAAACTCAATTGGCCTCAATTGACCACCATTGGAAAAATTGGTCTCAGTGGGCCAAAATTTTCCACAATTGGACTCAATTTTCCTCAATTAGCCATAATTGGCTGAATTGGAAAAATTGACCTCAATTGGCCTCAATTGGTCTAATTGGCCTAATTGGCCTCAATTGGCCTAATTTTCATAATTGGCCTCAATTTGCCTAAATGGCATAATTGGACTCAATTGGTCTTAATTGGCCTAATGGTCCTCGATTGGATTCAATTTGCCTCAATTGACCTAATTGGCCTCAATTGGCCTAATCAGCCTCAATTGGGCTCAATTGGGATTAATTGGGATCCATTTGCCTCAATTGGCCTAAATTGAACTAATTGGCCCCAATTGGCCTAAATTGGGCTCAATTGGCCTCAATCGGTCTCAATTGGCCACAATTGACCTCAATTGGCCTAATTGGTCTCACTTGGCCTTAATTGGCATCAATTGGCATAATTGGTCTTTATTGTCCCCAATTATCCTCAATTAGCCTAATTGGCATCAATTGACCTAATTGGGCTCAATTGGCCTTAATTGGCCTAATTGAACTAAATAAGACTCAATTGGCCTCAATTTGCTTCAATTGATTTCAAATAGACCCAAATGGCCCCAATTGGTCCTAATTGCCCTCAATTGGCCTCCATTGGCATCCATTGGCCTATTTGGCATCAATTGGCCTAATTGGCCTCAATCAGCCTCAAGTTTCCTAATTGGCCTAATTTGCCTCTATTGGCCCAATTGGCCTGAATTGGTCTAATTGGCCTAAATTGGACTCAATTGGACTTTATTAGTCTCAATTGGCCTTAATTTACCGAATTGGGCTCAATTGGACTCAATTAGCCGCATTTCGCCTCAGTTGGCCTAATTGGCCTCAATTGGACTCATTTAGCACAATTGGCCTCAATTGACTTCAATTGGGATCAATTGGCCTAATTGTCCTCAATTGGCCTAATTGGCTCAAATGACCTCAACTGGCTCAATTGGCCTAATTTCCCTCAATGGCCTCAAATGGCCTCAATTTTCCTAATTGTACTAATTGGCCTCTATTGAGATCAATTGGCCTCAATTAGCCTTAATTGGCATAATTTCCCTTAATTGGCCTCAATCGGCTTCAAGTTGCCTAAATTTCTCTCAAGTGGCCTAAATGGTCTTAATTAGATTTAGTTGGCTAAAATTGGCTACAATTGGCCTCAATTGGCCTCAGTTTGGTTCAAATGTACTCAATTGGGCTCAATTAGAATCAATTGGCTTCACTTTTCCTAATTGGCCTCAATTTGATTCAATTGGTTGAAATTCACCTAACTGGCCTCAATTGGACTCAATTTGGCTCAATTTGACTCAATTGGCCTAAATTAGAATCAATTGGACTCAATTTGGGTAATTGGCTTCATTCAGCATCAACTTGATGGAATTGGACTCAATTGGCTTAATTGACCTCAATTCGCCAAATTTGCCTCAATTGGCCTAATTACCCTCAATTGGATAATTTGACTCCATTGATCTCAATTTGCTTAATTGGCCTCAAAATGCCTTAATTGACATAATTGGCCTCAATTGGGGTCAATTGGCCAAATTGGCCTCAATTGGTCACAATTTGCCTAATTGGACTAATTGGCCTCAATGGGACTCAATTGGCTCCATTAGCCTAAATTGACAGAATTGGCCTAATTGGCCTCAATCGGCCTCAATTCACTCAATGGACCTCAATGGGCCTGCATTGGCCGAAATTGGCATAATTGACCTCAATGGGCCTGATTGGCCTCAATTGGCCTTAATTGTCATCAATTGGCCTAAATTGGCATTAATTGGCATAATTGGCCTCAATTGGACTAATTGGCATCAATTGTCCTTAATTGGCATGAATTGTCCTAATGGGCCTCGATTGGTCTCAATTGGTCTCAATTGGCCTAATCGTCCTCAACTGGCCTAATTTGCCTAATTTTCCTCAATTGGCCGAATTGGAAATAATTGGTCTTAATTGGCCTTAGTTGATCGAATTGGGCATAATTGAAATAATTTGTCTAATTGGCCTAAATTGGACTAATTCTCCTCAACCAGCCTCAATTGACCTCAATTGGCCTCAATTGGAATCAATTGTCCTCAATTGGTCTCAATGGGCCTCAATGGGGCTCAATTGGCCTAATCGACCTCAATTGGCCTATTGAGACTCAAATTGCCTAAATTCACCTCACATGGCCTCAGTTGGCCACAATTGACATCAATTTGACCAATTTGGCATAATGGGCCTCATTGTCCTCAATTGATCTCAATTAGCATCGATTTTCCTGAATTGGCCAAATTGAGCTCAATTGGCCTTAATTAGGCCTCAATTAGCCAAATTGGTCTCAATTGAACTCAGTTGGACTCAGTTGGTCTCAATTAGTCTCAATTGGAATAATTAACATAATTGGACTCAATTTTCCTCAATTGCACTAATAGGGTTAATAGGCCTAAGTCTGCCTCAATTAGTATTAATGGGGGTCAGTTCATATTAATTGGTCTCAATTGGCTGCAATTGGTCTCAGTTTTCCTTAGTTGGCTGAAAATAGCTGAATTAGTCACAATTGGACTTAATTAGGCTCAAATGGCCTTCATTTTCCTAATTAGCCTCAGTTGGACTAATTGGCTTCAATTGGTCTCAATTGGTCTGATAGGCCTAATTAGCCTCAATTGGCCTCAAATGTCCTAATTGGCCTCAATTGGCCTCAATTGGCCTAATTGGCCTCAATTGGTCTCAATTGGCCTGAATTGGTCTCAATTGGCCTCAATTGGCCTAATCGGCCTAATTGTGCTCATTTGGCCTCAATTGGAATAATTTCCCTAATTGGGCTCAATTGGTCTAATTGGCCTCAATTGGACTCATTGGCCTAATTGGCCTCAATTGGCCTCCTAATTGGCCTTAGTTAGCCTAATTAGATTCAGTTGGCCTAATTGGCCTAATTGTTCAAATTTGCCCCAATTGGCCTCAATTGGACTAATTCACTTCAATCAACCTCAATTGTCCCCAATTGGCATCAATTGGTCTCAACTGACCTCAATGTGCCTCAATTGGCCTCAATTGGCCTAATTGGAAAAATTGGCCTCCATTGACCTCAATTGGAATAATTTTCCTAGTCGGTCCCAAATGAAATCAATTGGCCTCAATTGGCCTCAGTTGCTACAAATGACCTTAACTAGCCTAATTTGGAATAATTGACCCCAATTTGCCTAATTGGCGTAATTGGCTAAATTGGTCTCAATTGGTCTCAATTGGTGGTTGCACCCAAATTTACCCTACTGGTAAAAGCGATCGATGTAGTACATGTAGGGGTCGAATCCACAGGGACCGAAGAAGTAACCTTGAGACACTATGATTGTGTGAAAGATGGGCTATGAAGTAGCTAACTTTGGATTTGATTTTGGATGGTTTTTAAAGAACACTAATAAACCTAAGTGAATTCAATTAAATGGAAATGGGTTGATCTTATGATTATGCTCGGGGTGGATTGAATGAATTTTACTTCCTTAGACAATTTTGGTTTTATTAATTTTTGATGAATCCATTCTTCAAAAATAACATTACATTCATCATTTTCTGGTTTGGTGCTTACTAAACACAATTAATAATCCAGTATACACTTAGAGAACCAAATTCATGATCTCCCCGAGGTATATGGTCATTTAGTAATTGAATTTAGTTTTCTCAAACACAGTAAATATGAAGAGTAGAAATAATTGAAGAATGGATGTCTTAAATTAATTATCCAATTAACAACAATTCGTTCAAAAAATAACATTCAATCCAGCCTTTGCATCCTCATAAGATCATCCCATTAAGGGTTTAGCCCTCCATTGATGGTATACTCTCAATGGTGGGCGAAAGATGGCTAAAAAGAATTGGATTGAAGAAATTAAAACCGCGGAAATAACGAGCACTCCTCCGTGTGTGTGAATGAAATTCACACCTATGTGTGAACTAATTCACAACAACACAGAGATATCACTTTGCTTTGTGATAATAAAGTTTTAATAAAAGAAATGGAAAATATAGAAGTGAATGAAGTTGATTAAGAACATAAAGATACAAAAAATAAACTTACATGGAAATGGAAAACATTACAAAGGAAATTTGGAAGCATAACCTTACAATGAAACAAGCAACAAAAGATGATATGAAAAATATATCCACCCCTATTACCTTCACCAATAGCTCCTTATATAGGCATATTAGGAGCCTTAGGTACATCCCCCAATAATTAATTCACCCCCAACAATTAATAGAGTCAAATGGAGGGTGAATAATCAAAATGAAATTGATGTTTCGAATTTGACCCGGAAAACTGTCCAGATTCGTCCACCATATTAACGTGTGAATTAGAAAATGAAGAAAGCAGAATCCGGAGGGGTCGTAGAAGGTACATATCTTAGTCCATCTGTCCTATATGAGCTGTAAAAATTTCAGGAAATTTGGCTCATCCGTTTGGATGTTATGGTCAAAATGGTGGGACGGATTTCTGTGCATTAATGTCGGGTCCACCATTTAAATCTCAACATCAGATCCCTTTATCGTCATGAAAACATCAGAATTAGCTCCGGCCACAGTTTAATAAAATGATCTCATATTTTTATATTTCTACTATATAAATTGGAGATTCATTGGGCTTGGTTTCTAGGCCCCACATTTGTTTGATGGGCCTTAGGCCCATTATGCTTTTTCCAGCAAGTTTCTGCCTTCAGTCGCAAAATTCTCCATCTTCCTTTGGGATTCATCCAGCAGACCTAAAAGATAAAATGTTCCAAACAAAGTGGTAAATCATATACCAAAATTTAAAATTCAGAAAATTAATATAATATTGTCAAAAAACAAATTAATTATTGGGCCCAAATTTGCATTTTAAACATGAATTGCATTTTTGATGAGAAATGAAGTTCTATTTATGTAATGAACTAAAAAAAATGTTTATGGACTTTGGAAAAATGAATATAAAGATATTAAAAATTAATATTAGCCACTTTTAGTGACTAATCACACCCCCCAACTTGAGTATTGCTAGTCCCGAGCAAAATAAATTACAAATATGAAATTTAAATCCCCTTTTCCAAAAAAATTTTAATACACATTGCTCACCCAAATATCTAATACCAAAAAAAATTATGAAAACCCATCAAAATAATTAAAAACAAGCTAGGTCCATAAGCATATCCCAAGCCAAAGCCCATTCCTTTGTTCAAATTCATCGCCACATTTCATCCAATTCCAATTAAGCATGATAAAGTGTTGTGCATCATAAAAGATATGGGGCCCATTTTATTGTTCAAGGGGAAAAATGGAAGCGCTAGGTGGGAATCACATTAAACCTTAAGATGAGTATCCTTTTTTTTGATTTTTTTTTATTTTATTTTTTTAACCACAATAGATATGAAAATACTAACTCTGGGCAAGACAACTATGCAGTCACGATACCCAAGTGCCGGACGCCACACATATTGTCAATTTCATTCTCTACAATAGAGATATAAATCCTAACTCTGGGAAAGACAAATATGGAGTCATGATCCCCAAGTTCCGGACGCCACGCATTTGGACAAAACATTGCTCTATGCGGTCATTTTTTTTGTTTTTGTTTGTTGATTTTTTTTTTGTTTTTTTGGATACTCATATTAAACTAAAAGTGACCCTAGAACCCTATGCTATAATGAAAGGGACCCAAGAACTCAAATTTACACCCATGATCCAGTAGACGTGCATTGTGGCATTTTTATTAAGAGGATAAAAATGTAAACTTTGAAAAATCACATTAGACAACCACACTTTCCAAAAACTATGCTCATGAACTTAAACTTGCATTAAAATCAGAATCAAAGCATCCAAATTTTTCGATATCCAATTTCAGAGTTTGCAATGTGTGTTATCATGTTCATGGTTAATGTAATTTTTTCTTTCCATGCATGTTCTTATTGAAAAAAAATTATTTTTACCCCCCTCCCAAATTAGAATAACATTGTCCCCAGTGTTTAAAGAAAAGAAAAGTTAGAAGGGGGTATGAGAGGAGTTCAAAGAAGAAATTTAAAATGAAAATCATGGAATGAAGTCACCTGGTGGTTGATGATGATAGTGCATGCCATAGTATCCCTTAAATCCTGGATTTGAGTCTCAGCGGCTTGGATGGTGGTGAATGGATTTTCCTTATGGCTTACGACATGTCCTTTTTTTTTTTAAACCTATAAAAACATAAAAATAAAAATAAAAAACAAAATAAACTGATGATACATTGTCTTCTTTATATTTTCTAGGTAAGTTATTACTTAGAGATCACACCATGTGACACGGATGAATATGGCGCTCCCCTTTCATACCCATCTTTACTCATAAAATAAGAACAGGTCAATAGTTTATGGTAATTTATTATATGAAAAAAAATGATTCAAAATGACTAGAAACATGAAAACCATGGGTTGCCTCCCATGCAACGCTTTTGTTTAACGTCGTTAGCTCGACTTGAACCCCCCAACTTATCCAATTCCAACTTTCAAAATTTTAATTAACCCATATTTCTCCACTTCAACAAGATTGAGATTGATTATTTGTTTGAAATATGTTTCATGTGAAATCCTTTGTTCTATAATGAGCGGTAAAATCCATGTAATATCAGAAATGGTTGATTGAATTTAATATCTAGTATTGACTAAGACATCAATAAACATTACCAATTTTTTAGTTTCAAGAGGATAATAAATTGAAATTTCATGGTATTGGTTATCCACATTTAAGAGTGGGGAAGAAAGGAGAAAAATTTTGAGTTCAGGTTGATAAAAATTTACAAAAGAAGAATGGAAATTTGAATCAAAAACAGTTTCTTCTCCATGAAATTTAGAAATAATTGGTTCCTTTTGAAATTTTGATTCCTCCCAAAAATATTCCTTTTTAATGTCGGGAGTGGGTATAGACTCAATATTTGTTAACTCTCCCAATGGTTCAATGATTGGTGATTCTAAAAAATCATTTTTGGTGCAATATTCTAGACATTCAATCCATGAAGAATAATTTCCCTCTTGTGAATTCATGAAATCAATTTCATCCTGATTTAAATACTCATTAACAATTCCTTCATGTTCTTTATCTTAAATTTCAACATTACCTAACCAAATCTCTTCATTATCAACCTATGTATTCCAAGATTTTAAAGTGGGTTCTTTACTAAATTCACATGAGTTATGTGGGAAACAAGATTCTTCTATAAGTGATGTGGAAAGGATATCCTGAGTGGGAATGGGGTCTTCATAAGTCTCAATGTTTTGTATTTCTAATCTCAGTGATGAAACTTCTGAATTCATTTTAACTATTTTTTCACACAAATGTTCAAGAATTTTTTCAGAATTAGGATTGATTGATGCTTGTACATCATCAACATCATTATGTTTTATCTCTTCAATCATCCTTGAGAGGTATGGAAATTGATCCTTTAAAAAATCAGCATCCCATTGATTGTTCATGTTATCGGGTGTGGGGTATTCATTTAAAGGTTGATCAAAGTAATTTCCTATTTGAGGGGATTCCCAATGTTGATTTTCTATTCGATTCCAGCCCGATTTTATGAAAGGAAATTTTTGATGATACTCCATTGGGGTTGAATGAAATTTGGATTTGGATTTGTTTTTTTGGAAAAAACAGAAATGGGAAAAGAAAAGAGAAATAGAGGTGAGAAAAGAGAAGTTAGGTGAGAATAGAAGGTGAGTGTCTAAGAAAACTTACTTGGGTCCCCGAAAACGGCGCCAAAATTTGGTTGCGCCCAAATTTACCCTACTGGTAAAAGCGATCGATGTAGTACATGTAGGGGTTGAATCCACAGGGACCGAAGAAGTAACCTTGAGATGCTATGATTGTGTGAAGGATGAGCTATGAACTAGCCGACTTTGGATTTGATTTTGGATGGTTTTTAAAGAACACTAATAAACCTAAGTGAATTCAATTAAATGGAAATGGGTTGATCTTAGGATTATGCTTGGGGTGGATTGAATGAAGTTTACTTCATTAGACAATTTTGGTTTTATTAATTTTTGATGAATCCATTCTTCAAAAATAACATTACATTCATCATTTTCTGGTTTGGTGCTTACTAAACACAATTACTAATCCCGTATACACTTAGAGAACCAAATTCATGATCTCCCTGAGGTATATGGTCATTTAGTAGTTGAATTTAGTTTTCTCAAACACAGTAAAGATGAAGAGTAGAAATAATTGAAGAATGGATGTCTTAAATTAATTATCCAATTAACAACAATTCATTCAAAAAATAACATTCAATCCAGCCTTTGCATCCTCCTAAGATCATCCCATTAAGGGTTTAGCCCTCCATTGATGATATTCTCTCAATGGTGGGCGGAAGATGGCTAACACGAATTGGATTGAAGAAATTAAAACCGCGGAAATAACGAGCACTCCTCCGTGTGTGTGAATGAAATTCACACCTATGTGTGAACTAATTCACAACAACACAGAGATATCACTGTGCTTTGTGATAATAAAGTTTTAATAAAAGAAATGGAAAATATAGAAGTGAATGAAGTTTATTAAGAACATAAAGATACAAAAAAGAAACTTACATGGAAATGGAAAACATTACAAAGGAAATTTGGAAGCATAACCTTACAATGAAACAAGCAACAAAAGATTTATGAAAAATATATCCACCCCTATTCCCTTCACCAATAGCTCCTTATATAGGAATATTAGGAGCCTTAGGTACATACCCCAATAATTAATTCTCCCCCCAACAATTAATAGAGTCAAATGGAGGGTGAATAATCAAAATGAAATTGATGTTTCGAATTTGACCCGGAAAACTGTCCAGATTCGTCCACCATATTAACGTGTGAATTAGAAAATAAAGAAGGCCGAATCCGGAGGGGTCGTAGAAGGGACATATCTTTGTCCATCTGTCCTATATGAGCTGTAAAAACTTCAGGAAATTTGGCTCATCCGTTTGGATGTTATGGTCGAAATGGTGGGACGGATTTCAGTGCATTAATGTCGGGTCCACCATTTAAATCTCAACTTCAGATCCCTTTATCGTCATGAAAAAATCAGAATTAGCTCCGGACACAGTTGAATAAAATGATCCTCAAATTTTTATCTTTAAACTGTATAAATTTGAGCTTCATTGATCTTGGGTTCTGGGCCCCACATTTGTTTGATGGGCCTTAGGCCCATTATGCTTTTTCCAGCAAGTTTCTGCCTCAGGCGCAAAATTCTCCATCTTCCTTTGGGATTCATCTAGCGGACCTAAAAGATAAAATGTTACAAACAAAGTTATAAATCATATCCCAAAATTTAAAATTCAGAAAATTAATATTATATTGTCAACAAACAAATGAATAATTGGGCTCAAATTTTCATTTTAAACATGAATTGCATTTTTGATGAGAAATGAAGTTCTATTTATGTAATGCACTAAAAACAATGTTTATGGACTTTGGAAAAATGAATATAAAGATATTAACAATTAATATTAGCCACTTTTAGTGACTAATCAATTGGCCTTAATTGGCCTAATTGGACCAAATTAGCCTCAATTAGACTAATTGTTCTCAATTGGCCTCAATTGATCTCAATTGGCCTAATTGGACTTAATTGACTAATTGGCCTCAAATGGCCTTAATTTGGCCTTAATTGGCCTCAATTGGCCATATTGGCTTAAATTGTCCAAATTGTATAATTGGCCTCAATTGGCCTCAGTTGGGGTAGTTGGACTCAATCGGAATCAACTGACCTGATTGGGCTAATTGACCGAATTGGCCTTAATTGGCCTCAATTGGCCAAATTGGCCTCAATTGGCAGCAATTAACCAAATTTGCCTTAATTGTCCTCAATTGGCCTCACTTGGTCTCAATTAGCCATAATTGACTTCAATTGGCCTCATGTGGTCTCATTGGTGTCAATTGGCCACAAGTGGCCTAATAGTCCTCAATTGGCCTAATTGTGCTCAATTGGATTCAATTGGACACAATTGGCCTAATTGGCCTCAATTGGCCTCAATTGGAATAATTGGACTCAATTAACCTCAATTGGACTCAATAGGCATCAATTGGCCTCAATTGGCCTCAATAGGTCTCATTGGACTAGTTGGCCTCAATTTGCATCAATTTGTCTCAATTAGCATAATTCGCCTAATTCGCCTCAATTGGCCCCAATTGACCTCAATTAGCCTCAATAAGACTAATTGGTCCCAATTGGACTCAATTGTCCCCAATTGGGTTCAATAGGCCTCAATTGGCCTCAATTCACCCAATTGGCCTTAATTGGGCTCAATTGGCCTCAATGGGACTAATTGGCCTAATTGGTCTTAATTGGCCTCAATTGACCTCAAATGGACTCAATTGGCCTAATTTCCCTTTATTTTCTTAATACCCTAATTGCCCTCAATTGGGATCAATTCACATAATGGGCATCAAATGGCCTCAAATGGCCTCAATTGACCTCAATTTGTCATAACACTACAACAGAATCACCGTTTAGAGGCAGTTTTTTTTTGCATTTCGCGGCGGTTTAAACCTCTGCGGCATGGTTTGGCGGCGGTTAACAGAAACCGCCGCCTAATATGGCGTCACCAATCTATTCACGACGTTTTTTTTCTGTTTTTCTGCGGTTTAAGGAAAGCATCGTAGATGCCTCATTTAGCGGTGGTTTTCCAGAATTTAGCGGCGGTTTTTACGATCCCTAGATATCAATTTATTCATGGTGGTTATAACCTCTACGAATAAACTCAAATTTAGCGGTCGTAAAACCGCTGCCGAAGTCATGGGAACCACCGCGGAATGAGGCAGCAACGATTTAGCTATGTCACGGTGGTTAAAACTGCTGCTAAACGTAAGAAAAAAATTTATGTTTAGTGGCGGTTTTCACAGTTTAGAGGTGGTTTAAACCGTCGCCCATATAAATGTCATGGCGGTTAAAACCACCACTAAAAGCTACCTAGAAAAAAAATCTGCTTTTTCCGCACCACTGCCCTGAAAAACAAATCAATCCAGAAATATAAACCAACTAAGATACATTATATCCCTCCAACCATGCATAAGCCACATCATGTTTCATCATCACTAGCCCTCATCCTTCACTACATCACATTCCCACAATCACTTCCTCAATATCAAAAATAAAAACATGACAATCACACACCAAAACATCACTTTCCACAAAAAATCATTTGGTAAGAAATTATATATTATTCATATTAGGTTAAAATGGATTAATTAATTATAACTGATGATAAAATATTATAATTAATTATGTATGATTCCTTTGTATGTTATAGGACCTAAGAAAATGGGTGGTGAAAGATTGGTCCATGGAAAGCTTGGGGGTGAGGTCTGTCCATTAGCTGTTAAGTTGTGTGTCAATGGAAAGGGGCATCAAAATGAGTTAGGCTCTCTAATGTTCTAAACCTATTGTTTTTATTATTATTTTGTGTGGTTTGAGGTGTGTAAGATTTCTATTGGATTCCATTCTCCTTCTATAAACCCAATTATTATTTTTTAATTAAATGGTTAATTGAAATTAAAATGTTAAGGTGATTGAAGACCATGAGAAAACTGAACTATGTGGTAGGGAACAAATAAAAGATTGTGTACTGGCCTGATTCCTTGGTCTCTAAAGGATGAAGAATTGAACTTAAAGATCACAAGTGACTTCATGACCCCTTCATTGGGGGGGGGGGGCTTTTGAGATTTCTTTTCCCTAGAGGATGAGCCTTGTATACCTTTTTATGGAGGTGTTTTGTGACATAAGATGACCATCCAATATAGGCTAGCGAAGACCCTTGAGACACCTCCAACAATTAAGTAATTTTTGACTTAGAAACCACAACCTATCTAGTCTGGAATGTGTCTTGGGTATACCATCAAGTTATGCAATCATAGTAATTGTTTGTGTTGACCAAACCCTTTTCCATTAGTTGTGATTTACTCTAGGTGGACGAACATAGGATGGGATAGGATTGGGTTTGTTGAGTGGACCATCTAAGTGGAACCTTCTAACTAAGATGTTCTATGATCCATATTCCTGGAAAACCCATTATTTGGTTTCCGCATTGAGGTCGAGATGTTATTTTATATATTGACACTGCTAGAAATTGGGATTTTATCGAATGAAAAGTACTATATTGAGATAGTGGTCAATGAACAAGGATCTCAAGAGAGATTCCTCTACATACATACATACCTAGAGTACCCATGTGGGTTCCCAGTAGATAGAACAACCCTGAACAGGTGCATGTGTTTCTTTAGAGATGGTTACAGGTGTCACTGTAGAACCTGAACCAATGTGGATGCCTGATGGAGCTAAGATGATAATGATTGGAATGGGTGTTCAGTTGACCATGGTTTTATTTATATTTATATTTATTCTTGATTCATGATATTTAACAAGATTCATTAGAATCTCTAATTGGGCATGACACAATTTTCATTACTTAGAACACCTATGAATCACTTGTTGGGATGGATGAGATCCTTTGATTCTTATTGTGTTTCTAATCTATTATCATGAAATATTTGGGGTGTAAACATAGTAAAACTAGCATCAATCTTATATGATAGATGTATAACTATTGGTGGTACCTTTTTTGCAAGAAAAATCCATCGGGTCCTGTGTGCTAGATATATTCTAGTAATTTATATATCTTCTCACTGGAGTGTTAGTTTGGTACATATGAGTAGTCCATTCTAATAATTTTTCTATATAGAACAAGATTCTACACATGCATTCATAATCTGGGGTTTATATTGATAACATACTAGTAGATGGTGCTTTATAGCTTTCTAGGGATTATGATAGGTGTGGGTGGACAATTGGAGAATCCGTCGGGTCGATAAACCTCCTGGTAGCATAATGGATCCAAGGAATGAGTCCTCTATTTATTTTTTGGATTATATAACCCCCTCATAGTGATAGGACATGGGTCCTCCATTCATAGAGTTGGTAACCCTCTCAGTTGATGCAAACAATGCACATTGAGGCATAGATCATTCATTGCATCCAATAACCCTCTTGAATAACAAAGTATTTAGTGTTTAATGAGAACATTATTACTTCTAATATTGAGGGAGGATGTAGAAGTGATTGATGTGTGATAGTATGTGTGAAAGTTAGGACATGAAAATGTGTGGTGGAAACTACCAATTCAAACACAGGCCTAAATGGAATGATGTATACCACACTCGTGAAATCAAGACATAAAAAGAAACATCATAAATCCATAAAATGCATAAAAAGAAACATGAGAAATCAAGGAAATTTTGGGACATGAAAATGTGTGGTGGAAACTATGTTACACAAATGATACATATACAAACCAACAGTTCCCGTATTTTTTCAACACATCAACTATAAAACTACTCAGGGTCTGATGATGCATCGTTACCCTCTCCACCTTCATCTTCACTTTCTGCTATCACCTGTAAGAACATTGTATTTAAAATTAAATACGGTTGCATATTTATATTAAAACGTAAAACAAATGAAAGTTAGAAAACTAAATAAATTTTATTTTTTGTGATTTACCTGTATACCACCAGTCGATGCACTACCACCGGGGGCATATCTGCTCATATGTTGACTTATTTCAATCAACTCTTTCTGTAAAGAAGATATCTGATCCCCTACTGGTGAACTACGTTTCGTAAAGTAACAATCTATTTCTTATCATCTTCAGGTATGGGATGAGTAAAGTCAGGAGTAGATGCATCTTCCCCCCCGGTGGCCTGCTAAAAACATCGGATGGTATGGGTCCCAAACTCATCCCGCGCACTCTACCAGGATGCTCCTTCCCAAGGACTTTAGTAACCGGGTCGTCCTGGGAGACTGAGTAGGACTACACAGGATTGGAATCCCATTGTTCTTTAATTTTTACCTATAAATAAAATATCAATATATATTAACACAGTAAAAACTGATAATAAGTTATTATGATAAACAATTGACCTCATACCACAACCTCTTTAGCAGGCTCATTAACAAAGCTTCCATCTGATCTCTTGTGAACATCCAACCACAGTTCAGTTCTGGATTCTTCATGCCCTAAACTCTGGGACTGCATTAAGAAAAGATAAATCAACAATTCAATATATTAAACAGATAATATTTTCGTATAAATATTTATACTACTTAAAATATTACCAATGTCGTTCGGATTTTAGAAAAAAAATTTAGACCGCAGTGTGCGGGATGAATTGCTTAGCCCTGTTTGATGCATTTTTTATTGAGAGATCCTAAAATAAATAAAATGAAATTTAATAATAATATATTGAATGTCATGTCCTTTTCATATACAAGTATAAATGTAAAATGAGGATAAAATAATAATATATATTTCAATACCATACGCTTCTGATCACGATGTCTGTCAACAAACACTTTCCATTGTTCTTTCAGTACCCCACTGGGTAGCTTCTCATACATTTGATGCGCAGTCAATGAAGTATCGTTGACATCACACCACAATCTCCATTTGAAATCTTTCCACTTCTTACCTAGATTTTTCAACGTCCACTTCTGTGCTATCACATCCACAACGGTAAAGTGGACACTACTACAACCTGCCCCTTTATCAGTGCTAAAAACCAGCATTAACAGCGCTAGAAAAGCGCTGTTAATTCCAGCGTAGATAAAAGGGGGTCCCCTATATCAGCGCTTCTCGGAGCACTGATACAGGGTCCCTTTATCAGTGCTAAAAAAGCGCTGATAAAGGCCCCAACACCTGCACCTAAAAAACAGTACCTGCACACTAGAATACCTGCACAAAGTAGCACATGCACACCTGCACACCATAGCACCCGCACCCAATATTTTGACTGACAACGGTATATACATTTACTTAACATCATGAATACAAAAAAAAACGCATTGCTATATACATTTCAAACATTTTTTTACATGGTTACATTTACAATTATTCAACAACAGTTATAAACAATCATGTTTCATCCTTTGATATCAGTGATCCGCTCTCGATGGTATTTGTTGCCGAACAGAGCATCCGAACTCAAGGAAAAAAATTCACCTATATAAGAAAACAAATATTATGTTAGTAATGCAATAATGAAAGAAATTAAAACAGTAATATGAAAGAATACATTAATATGGAAATGTGAAACTAAAATATTAAATTTTAAACTCAAAAGTTTTCATTTTCATAACAATGAAAGGGATTAATGTAAAATCAATATGTTTTTGATTGATTTATCTCATTTAATAAATACTGATTCTTTATCCAATGAAAAGATTTACCGGTTACACCGTGCGTCGGATTGAGGTGCGGTCGATTCGTACACGTCACAAATGACTCGTGGATCGTTGTCCTAAAGTATCAAAACAATCCGAAGGCGTTTTCTCTGTTTGGCGTATGTCATTGGTGTTGTTTTCCAAAGTTTATGTCATTTTCAAACTGATATCAGAAACTTTTAGCCATACCGGTCACACCGTGCATCAGATTGAGGTGCGGTCGATTCGTACATGTCACAAATGACTCGTGGATCATTGTCCCAAAGTATCAAAACAATCTGAAGGCATTTGATCGGTTTGGCGTATGTCATTGGTGTTGTTTTCCAAATTTTATGTCATTTTCAAACTGATATCAGACACTTTTAGCCATACCGGTCACACCGTGCGTCGGATTGAGGTGCGGTCGATTCGTACACATCAGAAATGACTCGTGGATCGTTTTCCTAAAGTATCAAAACAATCCGAAGGCATTTTCTCAGTTTGGCGTATGTCATTGGTGTTGTTTTCCAAAGTTTGTCATTTTCAAACTGATATCAGACAATTTTAGCCATACCGGTCACACCGTGGATTAGATTGAGGTGAGGTTGATTCGTACACGTCAAAAATGACTCTTGGATCGTTGTCCTAAAGTATCAAAACAATATAAAGGCGTTTGCTCAGTTTGGCGTATGTCATTGGTGTTGTTTTCCAAATTTTATATCAATTTGAAACTGATATTAGACACTTTTAGCCATACCGGTCACACCGTGCATCGGATTGAGGTGCGGTCGATTCTTACACGTCACAAATGACTCGTGGATCGTTGTCCTAAAGTATCAAATCAATCCGAAGGCATTTTCTCAGTTTTGCGTATGTCATTGGTGTTGTTTTCCAAATTTTCTCTCAATTTGAAACTGATATCAGACACTTTTAGCCATACCGGTCACACCGTGCGTCGGATTGAGGTGCAGTCAATTCATACACGTCAAAAATGAATTTTGGATCATTTTCCTAAAGTATCAAAACAATCCGAAGGCGTTTTCTCAATTTGGCATATGTCATTGGTGTTCTTTTCCAAATTTTATGTCATTTTCAAACTGATATCAGACACTTTTAGCCATACCGGTCACACCGTGCGTCGGATTGAGGTACGGTTGATTCGTACATGTCACAAATAACTCGTGGATCGTTGTCCTAAAGTATCAAAACAATCCGAAGGCGTTTGCTCAGTTTTGCGTTTGTAATTGGTGTTGTCTTCCAAAGTTTATGTCATTTTCAAACTGATATCAGACAATTTTAGCCATACCGGTCACACCGTGTGTCGGATTGAGGTGGGGTCGATTCGTACATGTCACAAATGACTCGTGGATCGTTTTACTAAAGTATCAAAACAGTCCGAAGGTGTTTGCTCAGTTTGGCGTATGTCATTGGTGTTGTCTTCCAAAGTTTATGTCATTTTCAAACTGATATCAGACAATTTTAGCCATACCGGTCACACTGTGCATCGGATTGAGGTGCAGTCGATTCATACACATCACAAATGACTCGTGGATCGTTGTCCTAAAGTATCAAAACAATCCGAATGCTTTTTCTTGGTTTGGCGTATGTCATTGGTGTGGTTTTCCAAAGTTTATGTCATTTTCAAACTGATATCAGACAATTTTAGCCATACCGGTCACACCGTTCGTCGGATTAAGGTGCGGTCGATTCTTACATGTCACAAATGACTCGTGTATCATTTTCCTAAAGTATCAAAACAATCCTAATGCGTTTGCTTGGTTTGGCGTATGTCATTGGTGTTGTTTTCCAAATTTTATCTCAATTTGAAACTAATATCAGACACTTTTAGCCATACCGGTCACACCGTGCGTCGGATTGAGGTGCGGTCGATTTTTACACTTCACAAATGACTCGTGGATCATTTTACTAAAGTATCAAAACAATCCAAAGGCGTTTTCTCAATTTGGAGTATGTAATTAGTGTTGTTTTCCAAATTTTCTCTCAATTTGAAACTGATATCAGACACTTTTAGCCATACCGGTCACACCGTGTGTCGGATTGGGGTGCGGTCAATTCGTACACGTCACAAATGACTCTTGGATCGTTTTCCTAAAGTATCAAAACAATCCGAAGGCGTTTTCTCAGTTTGGCATATGTCATTGGTGTTGTTTTCCAAAGTTTGTCATTTTCAAACTGATATCAGACAATTTTAGCCATACCGGTCACACCGTGCGTCAGATTGAGGTGCAGTCAATTCGTACACATCACAAATGACTCGTGGATCGTTTTACTAAAGTATCAAAACAATCTGAAGGCGTTTTCTCAGTTTGGCGTATGTCATTGGTGTTGTTTTCCAAATTTTATATCAATTAGAAACTAATATCAGACACTTTTAGCCATACCGGTCACAACGTGCGTCGGATTGAGGTGCGGTCGATTTGTAGACATCACAAATGACTCGTGGATCATTGTCCTAAATTATTAAAAAAATACGAAGGAGTTTTCTCGATTTGGCGTATGTCATTGGTGTTGTTTTCCAAATTTTCTCTCAATTTGAAACTGATATCCGACACTTTTAGGCATACCGGTCACACCGTGTGTCGGATTGAGGTGCGGTCGATTCATAAACGTCAAAAATGACTCTTGGATCATTTTCCTAATGTATCAAAACAATACGAAGGCGTTTTCTCAGTTTGGCGTATGTCATTGGTGTTGTTTTCCAAATTTTATGTCATTTTCAAACTGATATCAGACAATTTTAGCCATACCGGTCACACCGTGTGTCGGATTGAGGTGCGGTCGATTCTTACACGTCACAAATGACTCGTGAATCGTTGTCCTAAAGTATCAAAACAATCCGAAGGCGTTTTCCTGGTTTGGAATATGTCATTGGTGTTGTTTTCCAAATTTTCTCTCAATTTGAAACTGATATCAGACAATTTCAGCCATACCGGTCACACCGTGCATTGGATTGAGGTGCGGTCAATTTTTACACGTCACAAATGACTCATGGATCGTTTTCCTAAATTATCAAAACAATACGAAGGCCTTTGATTGGTTTGGCGTATGTCATTGGTGGTGTTTTCCAAATTTTCTCTCAATTTGAAACTGATATCAGACACTTTTAGCCATACCGGTCACACCGTGCGTCGGATTGAGGTTCGGTCGATTCTTACACGTCACAAATGACTCATGGATCATTTTCCTAAAGTATCAAAACAATCCGAAGGTGTTTGCTCAGTTTGGCAAATGTCATTGGTGTTGTTTTCCAAAGTTTATGTCATTTTCAAACTAAGTAGTAGGAATTCACTAATCTAAAGATATGAAACATAAGAAAGGGAGATCATAGATGCTCAATAAGTGTAAAGGGAGATATAAATAACCATATAAAGATAACATAAGTATTAGGAATTCACCTTCATTGTCCTATTTGTTTACATTCTTCGATCAGGTACGCTGCCCATTCGTTTCTAAAGACATTTATATCATCTTCTGAATAGGAGTTTTTGCGACAGTCATAGTAGTACTGAAAAAATATAAATACACAAAGGATTACTAATTATTTTAAATAAAGTAGTAATTATTTTCAAAAATACCTCTTCAGGGATGCTAGTTTGTCCATGAAATACGATCTCTTTCATAAATTTACAAACACAATAACCGCAGTCCTTGTCATTTGTTTGTTTGGGACACTGCAGAAACATCAAGAAAAATAATTAATTTGTTTTGATATGTACTTGGATAGTGAAATATAATTATATATACCGAGATACTTCTCCATTTGTAGATCTTGTGGGCATTGTCGTCCTTACGCCCTGGATTCATTCCAACCTTTAGACGATATTCATACACCGCCCTATCATAACAAAATCCTCATTAAAAGATAATATAAATTATATAACTAGATATTTAGTTCTAAAATGTTGGATCTAGTGTATTAAAAATTGACAATCGCCATCATGTGTGGTCGGTTAGTTGGATATCCATGCAGTGAATCCAGAAAATAAATCTTTGGAGTATCCAAATTGACTGCAATGAGAATCCAATGTTCCCTAAAAACACAAAAAGAAATAAGTACTGATAGAAATGAAAATATAATTGATATGATTAAAAAGTATAGTTTTACCCTTGCATCGTTGGTATTAAAAAGAGCCTGTCAGTCATAATTCTTCTTTGAAATGTTCTGAGCAGATTTGACATCAATTCTGCCTGAAAATTAGAATCTATTTCTGTTCATTGTGTAGAAATGGTGTGAGGACTAATGAGTCCAAATTTGTATTCATGGGAAAATCCCTTCAATTGTTTTTCATATATACTCCTGTGAAAAATATGAGATGTATTTATCCATAATTATCAAAGTATAGCAGCTTTTGTAAAATCAAATCATGAAAACATACCTCATGTATACATTTATAACTAAGGCGCCTAGCCAGTCGTATGTGATGATCTCAGAAACAGCATCTGCACTAACGAAATCCATTGTTTCCTCTCTGAACATATCTTTTTCCCAAACAATTGTATGATTCTTTCCGTCTTTCATTTTCTTATCCACATGAGCTTGCAATGATATTAAATGTGGATATAGAATGGGCGGGGTGAACGTGCTCTCAGTAGATCGTTTTGATCGGTTGGTTGATCCAATCTTGGAGCCGCTCTTTCATTGTAGCTTCTCTATTTTATCCTTCTGTAATAACATTCATCGGTTCAGCCATTTTCTAATTTAATGTTAAAGGTTCTGCTTGAAAAATGAACTGGAAATGAATACCTCCTGCTCGACGTGTTTTTTTACAAGATTCGACAGCCATGCAACGAATGTTCCAATAGCTTTTTCCACCGTATGAATGTCGTCATCGTCATTTGGCACGGGTAGCTCGGTGCTCGGCTCATGAGCTACATTAATTGACACTTTGACATGACCGGTTGGAAGTGGTCTGGAGTGTAGCGTGTCATTCTGCATATTGAACACCGTAGCCCTCACTACAAGGCGATGGGTGGGAGTTGAAAGATATAAATGACAGTCATTTTTACCCTGCAGAATATCATTAAATGAAAGGAATTAGTGACTATGTGATTCACATCTCAAAAAAACGAATATTATAACATTGATTACCTCAGTTAAGTTAGGTCTTTGAGGGGAATGGCTCGCCTCGAAGCTGGTGAGGGGTGGATCTTCTCGCGGGGGTTGTTCTTGAGTTGTTTGTTCTCTTCGCCTCTCCTCCATCAAACTCTTTAGCATCTCTCCCTAAGATTGGATTAGTTCTTCAAGGGTAGCTACTTTATCTCTCATTACATGCAATTCTTTAGTTTGTTCATCCTCTTGTTTTTTTTCTTAAAATATGTCTTGGGTGACACCCCAAAACCCACACCTCTGATGCGGCCATACTGTTCTGGCTGTTTCAAGGCCGTTGAAAGTATGTCTGTATCCGGTTCGGGTGCTGATGTTTCCTGTGACTATGTCAAATAGAAAATATGAAAAAATAAGTAATCATCGTTATGTAATAGTGATTTAAAGCAAAACAAGTTTATATTATGTCATACTTACACATGTTTCCCACACTTTTTGTGTGTTTTCATCTACCAGTTTCCCCTCTTTATTAACACGAGCCTCCTTCCATAGAACATGGCGTGGAATGGAAGTGACTTGAGATTTTGCTTCATCAATCTGCTTATAAACAGAGAAACATGGTTACAGTGTTGTTTTATGTCACATAAAATTATTACAGTACTTTTAAAATACATACCAATTGTTTTTCAATTGAAGCGTACCCCAACCTTGCTTTACGGTAGGGGTACGCTGGTTTTGCTGCCCATTCTTTATTTTCAGCACTCATTTGCTGTTTCATAAATAAAAACCTATCAATCAATGTGATGAATACAAGCAACGTTACACAACGTGTAACCAAACACAATGTACCTGAAAATTCTTGTCCGCACGACGGTTGCAAAACGCATCCCACGTTGCTTTGGATATCAAGTGTGCATAAAGAGGAGGCGGGTGCGGCTTGATTTTCCCTTCGGCATCTTTCAGATGATTTTTCATTAAAATGGTGCGAAAGCCTCTATGAATCCTTCCTGCCAGTCTGAAAACATATTCTTTGTGCGAAACATCTACTATAAATGCACTCTACAAGAGATGATGAAGGGTTAGTCAATATTTCAATATTTTATTTTATTTTAATAAATTAAATAGATGATATCGTAATTTTACCGTAATCTCTTCCCACATTAATGTTTTAAACCCGCTGACAACACGGTGCCACAACTCTACGTCAATCGGTACGCGTTGTCGAGTGACGATTCCAATGTAGCTACTAAACATGGCTTTGTTGGGGTTTACATGCTGGCCTAGATTATTCCATCCCACATCATATTTGATGCCTTTTTCTTTTGCCTTAAGGATTTTTGCTAAAACTGTCAAACTACAGCGCACCTGTTTTTTTTGTGTCGCTGGGGTTTCATCGCCTACCATTTCCTCAGTTTTTGCATCATCATTATGTTTCTCTGAAGCACTAGCTTCGGCACTGACACCAGCTGCAACAGGTTGAGAGACCTGTTGTACGTCAGCAGTGGGACCAGCTGCAATAGGTTGAGAGACCTGTTGTCTCTCAGCAGTGGGACCAGCTGCAACAGGTTGAGAGACCTGTTGTACGTCAGCAGTGGGACCAGCTGCAACAGGTTGAGAGACGTGTTGTGTCTCGGGATTGGGTGCATCAGCAGGTGAAGAATTCATTATCTGCAGAACTGGTTTAAAATTTAAGTTATATCACATAAAATCAACAACGAACATATAATAACATAATGTAACACAATCTATATTACAATAAAAATCAATAACCTGATTATTGAACTCCCTTTTTTTTAAAAGGCTGAATGGATTTGACCCCTCTATCAACTATCCATATCTCTTCATTGTGGTCTCCTCTGACATATAAAACGTCGTCTACATTGGGACCACTGCGAAATGATTGCGAAATCCCAATGAAAGGATCAACTTCCTTTGAATTTTCATCTGACCCTTCAGCTGTTTTGGTCGATAACAGAACAATTGACCAGTTTCGGTTTGCGGGATCGGGAACATAAAATACTTGCACTGCCTGTGATGCTATTATAAATGGTTCGTCTTTCTCCCCTTCCTTACTGAAACCAACTTACACAAATACCAAATCATCTATTTTAACAACACTCCTCTTATCAACCCACTTACATTGAAATATCGGAACTTGAAATTCCGTATAATCCAAATCCCATATTTGTTTGATGATGCCAAAGTATGACATATTCGCATAAATTGGATTTCTGTCCTTAGCATCGGAAACATGCATCACTTCAGCCACAAGTGTAACCCCACTATTCCTCATGGTACTGTCTTCATCATGTTCATTATTATAAAATGTATAACCATTAACTACATAAGCATTGTAAGATAATGCATACACACTTGGTCCTCCGGCTAGCCATCGAAGTCGTTCTGAAATAGACTTTGGATTTTCATCTGACTTCTTAAAAATATGATCTCAAAACCATCCTATAAACTGTCGATTATGTGTATTTGATATCCATTTTTCAGCCCTTGATGGATTCAATTGCCTAAGAATTTCTTTGTGGATTTCAACATATGGGTCAATATCCAAACTGTTATGCAAAACATAAAGGTGGGCTTGCCCCCGATCTGTAATATTGATTGTGACAACCTTTCTTCCATAAATTCCTTCACCCTTTAACCACCCAGTGTGACGAGATTTCGGTAATCCAATGCTTTCCACACCAGACAAGTATTCGGTACAGAATTCAACGGCCTCCTCAACAATATATCGCTCTGCAATACAACCCTCTGGCCGACTTCGATTTTTTACATACCCTTTAAAAATCTTCATATACCGTTCAATGGGGTACATCCATATGTAATGTACAGGACCACATAGTCGAATCTCTCTCACCAATTGGACCATCAAATGAACCATCATATCAAAAAATGAAGGCGGGAAGAACATTTCTAATTCACATAATACGACGACAATTTCTTTTTCCATAGCTGGCAATTTTGCCGGGTCTATAACTTTTCTGCATATAGCTTTGAAGAATAAACACAGTTTCATTAATGTATGGTGGGCATTCTTGGGAAAAATGCAACGTAAAGCAATTGGAATGAGATTTTGCATCAAAACATGACAGTCATGTGATTTCAGACCTTTTAACTTCAAGTTGCTCATTAACACAAGGTTACTGATATTTGGCGAATACCCCTCTGGAACCTTTACGTCATTCAAGAAGTTGCAAAACAGATATCTCTCCTGCCTGGAAAGAGTGTAAGCAGCAGGAGGAAGAAATGTTCATTTTTCACCCTTTACTGGTGTCAACTCTTCTTGTATTCCCATCTCAACCATGTCTAACCTAGCCTTAATTCCATCTTTTGTTTTGCCAGATGTATTTAGCAACGTGCCGATAACACTGTCAAATACATTTTTTTCTACATGCATAACATCAATTAAATGTCTTACATACAGACAATTCTAGTATTGTAATTCAAAAAAATTGATCTTTTTTTCCAACCGATTTTCGTAAGGTTTTTCAAAGCCGGTTTACCAAAAGTAGTGTCCAAATTTTTAACTTTCTCAAAAAATTGATCGCCTGTTAGTGGAGACGGTGTTGTACGTTCTTCTGAACTTCCATCGAATGATGTCTTCCAAGAACGGTACTTATGTCGTTGCGGTAGAAATATGCAATGTCCTAGAAACACGGTTTTCGATGAATGTTTCAACCTAATTTATTGTGTACCTTCTTCGCAAATGGGACAGCCTTGAGTTCCTTAAATGCTATATCCTAACAAATTTCCATAAGCTGGTAATTCATTTATCATCCCATACAACATGACTCTCAAAGTGAAATCTTCCTTTCTGTAAGCATCATACAATGTAACACCGGAATCCCACAATAATTTCAAATCTTCGATCAATGGAGCCAAATAAACATCAATATCATTACCCGGTTGTTTTGGTCCTGATATAAGCATAGATAACATGATGTATTTTCATTTCATGCATAACCACGGTGGTAAGTTATAATTTATCAACATAACCGACCATGTACTGTGACTGCTGCTTTGAAAACCAAAAGGATTCAATCCATCTGTAGATAACGCAAGACGAAGGTTTCTCGACTCGTTTCCAAATTCAGGATACTCATGATTGATTCTCTTCCACTGAGGAGAGTCTGCCGAGTGACGTAGTATCCCATCTTTAATTCTTGTATCTGCATGCCATGTTAATTGTTCTGCAGTCTCCTCACTTCCATATAGGCGTCTAAACCTTGGAATGATTGAAAAGTACCATACAACTTTAGTAGGACAGGATTCATCTTTCTTGTATCGATAAACACCACACTTTAGGCATTCTTTAAGTGATTTATGGTCCTTGCGAAACAATATACAGTCATTCGGGTAGGCGTGTATTCTTTCAGAGATCATACCCAAAGAGCGTAGCATTCGTTTGGCATCGTATGTTCGGCTCGGGAGCTCATTGTCTTCTGGGAGCATGTCATTCAAGACGGCAAGTAGTTTCGTAAAACTATCGTCACTCCACCCGTTATCTGCTTTCAAATTATACAGCTTCAGTACGGCTGACAATGTTGTATATTTAGTGAAACCAGCATACAATGGCGTGTTTGCACAACTTTTTAACTTCTCAAACAATTTTGGGCAATCACGAAGTTCATCTTCGAAGGTCCTTGTCATTTTCTCAATACGATCATCATCATCATTCACATCTGTAATCACATCCTCCATACGGTCATCTTCATTGTTCATGTTTGTAATCATATCAGATGATCCATAAAACGCAGTGTCACTCCAGTCACTACCTACATTCGTTGTTTCCCCGTGTTTATTCCAACATGTATAACTTTGATCTATTCCGTGACAGATAAAGTGTTCTTCCAACTCATCTAGACTAATTTGTATTGAATAACAACAGCGTAAACATGGACAAAGGATTTGAGAAGAGTCACATGCATGATCTATTGCAAACTTGATAAATTCTTTCACGCCTTCTTCATACTCTTTTGTCAACCGATTGGCATTCATCCATTATTTATTTATATTCATCCTATTTAAAATCCATAGGATAAGTATATAGGTTAAAGGAGAAGGAATATGAGTATAATTTAGATACAAAACAAGATACTTCAAGGAAATAAAGGAATAAATAAATACCAAAATAAAAAATATATTGGGAACCACTACAATCCCCAAGCCTCACATCATCTAGATCTGTAAAACCCAGTAGTGCAGGACACTCAACCAAACAGGCCAAATACACAATAAGGACTGAAATCTCTCACCTATCCACTTTTCATAACAAATATAATCACTACTCAAAATCAATGTCCCTATTAGTAGTATCATAGACCTCACTACTATGTTATTCATGCTGTTATACAGTTGTTATTTTAAAATAAAGGGCTGAAATGAATCCTAAGAAAGACCTTAATACATTAAAACCAATGTTTAGAAAGGAAAACCATTAAAGGTTTGGATCAATAAGCTGTTAAGAATGAAGACCATCATTGCAACGTCACCATCCAACAGAAGCACATGATGTAGTGAAACACTCATCACATGGGAGCAGCATATTATTTATCAGTGTCTTACATGGTATAGCCTCATAATATTTACATGGTAATATTCCATACTATAAATAGTCTCAAGAGATGGCTCATGTCCCATTTCAATATATAGGTTTGTTCTGGGTCAGTCTGCACATCCAGCCTATCAACAACCTTACAAAGTTATACCCACCCAAGTAGTCACATCCCCAAGGGGGATGTTCACACACTTTAGGTTCAATTAAATAAGGCCAAGGGCTCTGATGTATCACTAGTTCCATGTGTGGCCTATGGGAACAAATACATAAAAGTCATAGAATGTATTCCAAGAGGTCTCCGGGTTCCCCCTAACAAGGCCCTCTAAGTCACACTCACTCTAATAACACCCATTAAGGAATTTATAAATCCATAAAGAAATTACCAGGACCACATACCTATTTTATATGTTTCTACTATTTTAATTCCAAGTTGAAAACTTTTCCTAGGCTCGCTAAGCCTCGTCCATTTGTCTACCCCAAGATCAACTCATCAATATAGCTCCTTCCTCTCTCCAAAAAACCAAAATTATTAAATTATAACATTTATAATTAATTATCCAAATCAATTTAAACTTGTTATATTCACTAGAAACTCATCTTGTGGACTTTTCATGTTAGAACCAAGACCAAAAATCCATGTAAGATCTGAAGTGGGATCTTAGTCCCATCTTAGGAAAAATACCCAACCAAACCAAATCCATAGACAACATTATATAATTTGATCCAATATCCATGAAAACTACAAAAGGAAACACAAATCCTTCATAATGATTGGTGACTTGTAGATACCATCATGATTCCTCTTATACATGAGGTAGGAAAACACCCCCATCAAATCAATATGATACCACCGTGCTCTAGTTGAATCACCCATAAAACCTAATCTAGATAAATCAAAAATCAATAGAAACTAAATATAAAGAATAAAATGGTAAGGAAGATGGTGAAATCACTTAGAATTGTTGAATAAATCCACTAAAAAACTCCCCATGGAAAGGAGAATCAAAGAGGAATAAGGGGGTGGGTTGATTGGGCATTGTATAAGATGGAGGATGAGAAATGGGGGCTTCCCCTATTGGAATTTCAGAGGAAAAAAGATGAAAATATAATTTTAATGTTCTACACAATTTTCCAAACCATATATTAATAATGTGGTGGCACTGTACAAGAAAACCCCTTCAAATATTTGGTCAACATAGTTTACCAGACTATGCATTAATTATGTAAATTGGAACTACCTCAGTCTACAAAATTTCACATGTTTTGTATGAAATCATGAAAAAATGGTATGTTAATCCCTAACTAAAATCCACCTCACATGGTTTCCTCTAAGATATCCCATGGTTAACCTTCACTAACCATGAAAGTCAACTATGTGATTTAGAAAGAGGACTGAAAACCTCCTCATGTTCAAGGTTC
Source organism: Viscum album (assembly GCA_963277665.1). NCBI lineage: Eukaryota > Viridiplantae > Streptophyta > Magnoliopsida > Santalales > Viscaceae > Viscum > Viscum album. The sequence continues at coordinate 6,271,026 of CAUJRU010000003.1, forward strand.
TACATTGTTTCTCAAAAAATATGAACAAAAAACCATGTTTCATTTGAAAAATCTCCAAAAAACATCATATAAAACTAAAATAAAGCTTTTGAGACTCACCTGAGTACTTGAGGCACCTCTCAAACCGCGGTGGAGGAGGAGGCAGCAGAGTAGGAAGAGGAGGAGGAGGAGGAGGTGCCGGTGGAGGAGGAGGATGAGGCAGCGGACTAGGAGGAGGAGGAGGAAGCGCCGGTGGAGGAGGAGGAGGACGAGGCTACGGTGGAGGAGAAGGAGGAGGAGGAGGAGGAGCAGAGTAGGAGGAGGAGGCGGAGGCAGCAAAGGCAGCGGAGGAGTAGGTGGATGAGGTCGGTGGAGGGGAGGAGGAGCAGGAGCAGAGGAGGAGGCGGCAGCCGAGGCGGAGGAGGAGGAGGCATCAGAGGCAGCAGAGGAGGAGTAGGAGGCCGCAGTGGAGGAGGAGGAGGCCGCGGTGGAGGAGGAGGCACCGGCAGCAGCGCAGAGGCAAGGCGGAGGCAGGGCGGAGGCATCGGAGGCAGCAAAGGTAGCGGAGGAGGAGGATGATGAGGCCGGTGGAGGAGGAGGAGGAGGAGCAGGAGCAGAGGAGGAGGCGGTGGCCGCGGCGGAGGAGGAGGAGCCGGCGGCCACAGAGGCACCGGCGTGACCGCGGCGTGACCGCGGTGTGACCGCGGCGTGACCGCGGCTTGACCGCGGAGGAGGAGGTGGCCGCGGAGGCACCGGCGGCACTAGCGGAGGAGGAGGAGGCATCGGCGGAGGAGGAGGAGGCCGTGGTGGAGGAGGAGGCTCCGACGGCAGCGCAGAGGCAGGGCGGAGGTAAGGCGGAGGCAGCGGGGGCAGCGGAGGCAGCGGAGGAGGAGGAGGATGAGGCCGGTGGAGGAGGAGGAGGAGGAGCAAGAGCAGAGGAGGAGGAGGAGGCCGCGGCGGCGGAGGAGGAGGCGGCGGCCGCAGAGGCACCGGCGTGACCGCGGCGTGACCGCGGCGTGACCGCAGCGTGACCACAGCGTGACCGCGGCGTGACCGCGGAGGAGGAGGAGACGTGGAGGCACTGGCGGCACCGACAGAGGAGGAGGAGGAGGCATCGACAGAGGAGGAGGAGGCCGCGGTGGAGGAGGAGGCACCGGAGGCACCGGCGGCAGCGCAGAGGTAGGGCGGAGGCAGGGCGGAGGCAGCAAAGGAAGCGGAGGAGGAGGATGAGGCCGGTGGAGGGGAGGAGGAGCAGGAGCAGAGGAGGAGTAGGCGGCCACGGCGGTGGAGGAGGAGGCAGCGGAGGAGGAGGAGGAGGAGGCCGCGGTGGAGGAGGAGGAGGCCGCGGTGGAGGAGGAGGCACCGGCGGCAGCGCAGAGGTAGGGCGGAGGCAGGGCGGAGGCAGCAGGGGCAGTGGAGGCAGCAGAGGAGGAGGAGGATGAGGCCAGTGGAGGAGGAGGAGGAGGAGGAGGAGCAGAGGAGGAGGCGGCGGCCGCGGCGGAGGAGGAGGAGGCGGCGGCCGCGGAGGCACCGGCGTGACCGCGACATGACTGTGGTGTGACCGCGGCATGACCGCGGCGTGACCGCGGAGGAGGAGGCGGCCGCGGAGGCACTGGCGGCACCGGAGGAGGAGGAGGCATCGGTGGAGGAGGAGGAGGTCGCGGTGGAGGAGGAGGCACCGACGGCAGCGTAGAGGCAGAGCGGAGGCAGGGTGGTGGCAGCGGAGGCAGCGGAGGCAGTGGAGGAGGAGGAGGATGAGGCCGGTGGAAGAGGAGGAGGAGGAGCAGGAGTAGAGGATGAGGTGGCGGCCGCGGCGGTGGAGGAGGAGGCGACGGCCGTAGAGGCCCCGGCGTGACCGCGGAGGAGGAGGCGGCCGCGGAGGCACCGACGACACCGGCAGAGGAGGAGGAGGCATCGGTAGAGGAGGAGGAGGCCGCGGTGGAGGAGGAGGCACCGGCAGTAGCGCAGAGGCAGGGCGGAGGCAGGGCGGATGCAGCGGAGGCAGCGGAGGCAGCAGAGGAGGAGGAGGATGAGGCCGGTAGAGGAGGAGGAGGAGGAGCAGGAGCAGAGGAGGAGGCAGTGGCCATGGCGGCGGGGGAGGAGGCGGTGGCCGTAGAGGCACCGGTGTGACCGCGGCGTGACCGCGGCGTGACCGCGGAGGAGTAGGAGACGTGGAGGCACTGGCGGCACCGACGGAGGAGGAGGAGGCATCGGCGGAGGAGGAGGAGGCCGCGATGGAGGATGAGGCACCGGAGGCACCAGCGGCAGCGCAGAGGTAGGGTGGAGGCAGGGCGGAGGCAGGGCGGAGGCAGCGAAGGCAGTAGAGGAGGAGGATGAGGCCGGTGTAAGGGAGGAGGAGAAAGAGCAGAGGAGGAGGCGGTGGCCACGGCGGAGGAGGAGGAGGTAGGGGAGGCAGCGGAGGAGGAGGAGGAGGCCGCGGTGGAGGAGGAGGAGGCCGCGGTGGAGGAGGAGGCACCGGTGGCATCGCAGAGGCAGGGCGGAGGCAGCAGAGGCAGCGGAGGCAGCGAAGGAGGAGGAGGATGAGGCCGGTGGAGGAGGAGGAGGAGGAGCAGGAGTGGAGGAGGAGGAGGCGGCCGCAGCAGAGGAGGAGGAGGCAGCAGCCGCGGAGGCACCGGCATGACCGCGGCGTAACCGCGGCGTGACCGCGGCGTGAAAACCACCACCTTCCTTATCTAATGAAGGTGTATCAGGAGGACATATTCAGATCTCAAACAGATCAATCAATTCCAAGTAGGGTGCCTGCTAACCTTCATTGTTAGGATTATCATACAGGTACCGATCAACCTTCTGGTGAGGGCACCTCATGACAGATTGCCATCTCGGATGCCCATGCACAGGATCCACTGAGGAAGAATCATCAGAAAAGGAATGCATAGGATATCTAGGAGAGGTCTAATATCCCCACTCCTACTAACAACACCCGCCAACATACTCTATCATGGAACCACCATCAGGCTCACATCACTACTCCCTAGCAATAAGTATATGGGCATATTCCTGCAGAACACATGGGGGACGCTCATATTGCTACCCACATGAATGAATCCTATCGACATATCTCGATGGAACATGGAAGATTAATGTGGGAACATATCCCTTCTTCAATAAAAGACATCTGTCAATAGGCTATGGAAACATAGAAAATGTAATATTATATTTATTCACACACTTTGTTAAAGTTCCAATACATTTTAACAATAGCTGAAGAGCTCCACCAACATATCCCAACATTATTGGAGGTGATGGGATAACTGCATACTCTTATCCCTATATCCAAGAAAACTCAACACTCTGATTATTATTATCAAGTTGTTTTACTGGAGAAATCCTACATTCTTTATTCCACTTGGGAGGATTAGCAGCATACACTGATGAAGGGTGAGGCATCAAACAGGTCTCATAATCCCACTCTAACCTTGGCAAAACATGTGATAGTAGAACATACCTTAGGAGGTGGAGGCCGCGGTGGAGGAGGAGGACGTGGTGGAGGAGGCACCGGTGGAGGAGGAGGAGGCACCGGCGGAGGAGGAGGAGGCCGCGGTGGAGGAGGAGGCACCGGCGGCAGCGGCGCGGAGGCAGGGTGAAGGCACCAGAGGCACCGGAGGAGGAGGAGGATGAGGCCGCAGAGGAGGAGGCGGCGGCCGCGGCGGAGGAGGAGGAGGCGGCAGCAGCGGCACAGACAAGGGCTTCCGCGAGAGCTTGATTGTGTGCGGGGAGGAGGAAGAGGACCCGCGGGTTTTTAACAAATCCGCGGGACCCTTTATCAGCGCTAGGAAAAAGCGCTGATAAAGGGTGTATTTATCAGTGCTAAAATGAAAAGCGCTGATAAAGGGGAGGACCTTTATCAGCGCTTTTGTTAGCACTGATAAAGGTCCGGCCCTTTATCAGCGCTTTTCTGTTAGCGCTGATAAAGATAGGCGCATTCCTTGCCCAGTTTTGTGGTAGTGGGAAGAACATCTGTATACAAAAATTCATTTTGAACATATTAGTAACATGACATTCAATCAAACCAAAATGTAATAAATTTACCTTTATTTGAGAATCATAAAATTCATTTTTCTAGCTTGGAGGCATATGTCTCCAATTGTCATATGAAATGGGAATGGAAATAGGTTCCGCTGCCAGCTGGCCTAAAATCTGGCAAAGTAACCCCACGACGTCAGTCGTAGGGACCCCATAAGAATCAAATGGCACGACTATCTTCCCACCATTCATATTCCAAACATCTGAACGTTTTATGTTTTTCTCCACGGTTTCATTTTTGTCACATTTAATGAGCAAACAATTAGTATAAACAAAATGCAATAAATTTATTTAATTAATATTTGTACCTATGACAGTGACACTCCAGTATGCCCGGGATAAACTGGAAGGGGAGTTTCACTGCCCCACTGCTGAGGCTCCTGAAGGGGGAGTCGATGACTCAACCTCTAATGGGACATCCATAGATGGTGTGAGAGATAGTGCAGGGGGAGATAGTGTAGGGGTGTCGGCAGCTAATGCATCAGATGTCATGGGAAGGGAGCGTGATGGATCACCATCTGTCACAGAACTAGATGAAATAGTGTACCACTTCCTCCTGGACATTCCTGTCATTTAATAAAATAAAATTAAGTTCAGAATATATATTTCAAAAAAATTATGCAGAAAAAAAATAAAAAATGATAATAGATGCCCAATACTAACAGACAAAATATATATAACAGTTATAATGAATGACTGCAAAAATGAAACAAGTGGTTGCTGAATAAATAAATAATTGTAAATACAATCATTTTCCCCTTCAATCATGTCGGTTTCCTGCTCCATTTCATCATCCACTTCATTCATCCTTGCTAGACTAATATTTTCAATATCATGATGGACAACCAATCCTTCTTCCTATTGCTGATTAACTTCAATTTCAGAGGTCATATTTTCCACTTCATCACCCATATCATACAAGTCTCTTTTTATTACATGAGCAACTACACTCCACCCTTCATCGGCAACATCATTCAAATAATATACCATTTTTTCTTGCGATGCTAAGATATATGGATCATGCATTTCATGATCACCAACATCTATCAAGCGAGAGAAGTTCACAGAAGTAAATTGCAAGGAATCTCTTTTAACACCTCTGATAAAATCGACCCATTTTCATTTGAATAAAACAACTGAAAAATGTCTATGGTAGTTTAATTCAATAATATCATGCCGATTTCCATAGTATTCCACTTCAGCAAATGTAAATATACCACTATTCTGTGTTTTCAAACCCACTTCTCGATTGAATGTACGAAATCTAAAGCCATTCACATTATAAGACTCAAACTTTTTAACTTGTTTTAGAGGACCTCTAGCAAGAAACTTCAAATCTTCTAACACCACTGCTCGAGTATCAGTATTCATGATCTCAAAAAAGAAATATACTTTATTATATTTTCAAAATGTACGTGTCAAACTAATATTCATATTTATTGCAATATTTATGAACTTACACGTCGTGAAAACCATTCTACAAGCTCTTTATTAACATCTTTCGTTATATCATTCACATTTCGGGTTCGGACTCTCATTCGTCTCTTTGTTTGTATCCTCAACTCTTCAATAAATGTATCTACAGTTTCACTATTCAGCAGCACATATCTATGTGCCTGTAATAATTCCAATTCAGTCAATGTCACATTTGAGGTCCTCCCAACTGATCGGCCAATAGCAGGAAATATTTTGGATTTCTGATGTATTTGAGATTGAGTCGATGTTTCATCAACATGTCCAAATCGATTAAATATTGTCTCAATATCATCCAAGTATCAGGAAAAAATGTCAGACACTCCTCAACCAAATAGCCTTCAGCAATAGAGCCTTCTGGTTAAGCTTTATTTCTCACGTATGATTTCAAATGCCCAAGATATATGTGAAATAAAATAAACATAATTATGCATTTAATTAAGTACCAAAAATTGTTTACTTAACTAGAAAACATATGGATAAATTGCCTCTCAATTGGATACATCCATCGATAATGAACGTGGCCTCCTAATTGAGCTTCCACAACCAAATGCACAGTTAAATGCATCCTTACAGTAAAAAATAACAGAGGAAAGATCATATCCATGACACAAAGGGTCAATAAAAACCATTCCTAGAGGTTGTCAAGATGAAATGGAAGTAGAGATTTCTCACATAGTTGTCTGAAAAATGTGTATAACTAGAGTACAATAGCAGTAATTTTTTCTGGTAATAATGTACAGAATTCCAATGGCAGTAACTGCTGTAACAAAATATGTGAATCGTGACTTTTCAATCCATGTAACTTACGATTATTCAAGTCAACACACATCAAGATGTTACTTGAATACCCATTAGATACCTTAACATTCTATAACATTTGAAGGAATGTATCTTTATCCCAATTTTTCATTGCAAAATTTTCTGGAGGATACTTTTCGTTCTCATCTGGCCAGAGATCGCATTTTATGTTCATTGCTTGTAAGTATTTGTGAGCATTGAGATGATCCTTCGACTTTCCATGCTCATTAAGCAATGTGAATATCAAATTTTCACAGACATTCTTCTCAATATGCATCACATCAAGATTATGCCGCAACAAATTAAATTCCCAATACGGAAGTTTGAAGAATATACGTTTTTTCTTCCACTGTTGTGTTCTAGTTTCGCTTGAAGATGCCCTTCGAACATGTTTTCCACTCTCATTCAAATGATGAACCTTCCCAAATTCCGTTTCAACACTTTTAAGCTGTGTCAATATTTTAGAACCAGTTAACAACTTTGGAGGTGGTATACGATCAATGGAACCATTAAATTTTGATCTGTTCAGCCGAAATCTATGAGATGTATCGAGAAATCTTCGATGACACAAGAAGCACCATTTTCTACTGTGAGGTAGCCATTTGGGCTCAAAATCAAAGTTACAAACGGGACAGGCCAATCCCTCGTAAGTGTTCTAACCAGATAAATTCTGAAGCCCAGGGAAGTCACTAATGGTCCACATAAAATCAGCATGCATTTTGAACATTGGTTTAGAAGAAGCATCAAATGTCTTAATATCGTTGCTCCATAACTCCTGCAATTCTTCAATCAAAGGTTGCAAGTATACATCAATATCATTTCCAGGAATTTTTTTTCCAGGAATAATCATCAAAAGGATAAATGATGTTTGTTGCATACACATCCAAGGAGGCAGATTATAAGGGATGAAAAAAACTGGCCAAATGCTATAACTGGTACTCAAAGTCCCAAATGGGTTGAATCCAACGACAACCAATCCCAATCGAACATTCCTAGGATCAGCTGGGAAATCGAGATGAAATGAATCAAATGTCTTCCACAATTGAGAATCTCATGGATGTCTCATTAACCCATTATTGTTATTATCTACATAATGCCACTTCATGTATTTAGCAGTTTTCGATGACGTGAATAATCTTTGAAATCTAGGATTCAAAGGAAAGTAATGAAAAACCTTTGCAGGTGTGTTCATTTTCTTCTTCTCCATAAAATTGTGTTCATTCAGACTTCCAACATCACCCTTTTCCTGCCATCTTGAAGAAGAAAATTTCTTTCAATTCTGTCTACTTGAATCCTCTCCCCAATAAAGCATACAATCATTGGGACACACATGTATATTTGTATAATTAAGACCAAGCTTGTTAACAACTTTTTTCATATCATAAAAAGATTTTTGGGATTTTTGCTTCAGGAAATGCATCAATAATCAATTCCAATATCATGGACATTGCCTTATTTGTAATTCCACATTGAAATTTGATATGGTACAACTTCATCAGAAATGAAATCTTTGAATATTTCAAACACCCACTATACAATTATTGATTTCCACTGTAAACTAAATAATGAAACTCTTTTTACTCAGTGAATTTTTCTCTTACATTTGGCTCCATAGAATCAAGATGAGGATCCAATGATATGTTACAATCTTGATATGCCTATGTTACAGTCTCAAAAACATCACTTGTCATGTTGCAATTTGTAGCACACTATTTTGGTTGTTCTGATATGTTTTTATGATGATAGTGGTGTCTTGCAGTTCCGAATGCATAATTTATGAGGTTTTGCCTTTCATTTTCCATTGTTGATGAACTTGGGACCTCATTCTGCAGATTAACATCAGTTCTCAATATTTCTGTGACATTCGATTCTCCATGCCAAATCCAACACAAATATTGACCAGGGAATTTCTTCAGTATTAAATGTTCATAAACCTCATCTCTCTTCAACCATGTTCTAAACTTACATTTAGGACATGGAAATTTTATTCTCCCTTTAACGGATCAATTAGAAATTGTAAAATCTAAAAACTCATTCAAACCCTTAACATATTGAGGTGTGTTCCTTGGTAATGTGATCCAGCTTTTATCCATGTATATTACAATGTGCCTACACAAAAATTAAAATAATTAAAACACATAGTTACTACTAAATAGAGAAAGAGATTCATATATACGATAGTGTAACATTACAGAAACTTAATATAATAAATATGAGCCCCTGAGTTAGATATGAACCCTCTAGTGTTTGGGATAATGGAAGATTCTTTGGTAAAGAGAAATAGTGTGCTAACAACGTGGTAGATACTTTACCATGAAAACCAAATCATGTTGTTAATTTGGAATAACCCCAACCTAAGTTCTCTATAATGTCTTCATATAAAACTCTAATATCAAATAAATCTATTATAAATAATGTTTCGGGAAAACCTTATGATGCTTACAAAACTCAACACATTGTTAATTTGGAGTGGCAAGAACCACGTGAGGGATTGTCTTGAGGAATGATAAGTGGTGGTGTTCATGGAAATTCATGATGAAATATTTAAGCAATAAAAATCAATGAACATTATATAACATCAAAACAAGAAAATTATTAGAGGGCGTGAGACATATGAGAGGAATACTAGAATCTTGGATATTTCAAAAATCACTGGGTCTAAGTTTAATTGAGAAATCAACCACTTAGTTAGGCAGAAGACAAGAAAATAAATGGTAAAGACATCAGCATATTCTCTCACAATGAGAATTTAATCATGGTTTATCTTTTCTATAGTCTCAATAATTTGATATATATATTCTCACTTAGATGTAAAAAATATCCATTCTTTACATAATGATTACAAAGGATAATCATCTTTCTATATTCACTTTTATAGAATGAGAGGGAGATTTACGATATGAGGATAATTTTTTTAATTATAAAATATATCCTATATTTATACAAGAAAAAGTAATTCATACACATAATTTCATTTAATTAAAAAAAGGGTGTATCTCAAGGTTTTATTTTATATTAATGAAAATATTTCTTAAGGGAATGAATTATTATAAGGGGATGAAATGATTGACTAATTTTATCACATCAATAATAACTCGACATAGATGTTTTGATGGGGTGTTTTAACAGTTATACAAAACATTCATGATAAGAAAGAATGTATAAAACATGAATAAAATAGTATTTTCTCTATACCTGAGTAATTAACTATCAAACCTGTAACCATATTATTATTAGGATCCGTATTAGTAATTTGGTTTTCATAAGCTCACCCTTACCCTATAGACCATATATGTTGTTTTCATTGATAAAATTATATACCCCTTCACATAATGAATTGATTTAAATAGGGTACCCATTTATTTAATATAAAAAAATTTAAAATATTATTGGGGTTGATTAGAAAATTCCTTTATTCCATCAATGGTGGGTTTCTCCCATAGATATTCTCTAGCTATGTTCACCTATTTCCAACACCTGAATCATTTTCTTTTCTTATTTAAGAAATTTATGGCATGATTCTTCATACACTTTAGATAAGTGGGATGATAAACGTTCTTAACCCCATGATATTTATTTATTTCACTACAATAATTGAAATCCACACTTCACTTATTATATATTAAACCATGAAACCCTCGAGAATCAACGATCTCTATTTCAAATTTGAGGGTTTATCAAAAAATATCTTTATAGACAACAATTTCTCATATCACCTAATCATTTAATAGTTTCATATTCAGACAAAAATAATGGTTTTTAAGTGAACTTTTAGTGTTATTGAAAATGGCTGAGGTATATGGTAAATGTCGTATGAAGTTTTCCTCATACACTTGAAGGATTTTTCTTCCCTTTTCTTGAGGCCAAGGAAATAATTATCAATTTTATATGAGAGAGTTAAAGGATAATATTTATCATAAATAATTTTCATAAATTCATTCCACTCCATTAATTTGATCTTCTCATCAGGAATCATTTTATTCATTAATGTAACACATTATATATTTTCTTTCTTTAACCATATCACCTGTAAAGGTATTATCATATTAAACCAATGGATTATCAAAATAAAGTAAGCAGTGGGGATTTTGATTTCCATGTAATTATAAAAATAATGTATAGATTCCATATTTATAACATCATCATCGAATAATTATGCCACTTCACAAAAAATTTCCATAATATGGAAACCATCAATATTTTCAACAAAACAGAAAACCCAACTCTTAACATGTGTCAATCATCACTGTCACATCATCATATTAGATAGAAAATAGGTAATCCCAACTCTCAACCTATGTCAATCATCTCATCATCATCACATCAACATAACAAGAAAGTCCAACTCTCAACCAGTGTTAACCATCCCAACATCCACTAAATTTCCACATCATTACCTCAATGACACATGTTATAACCTCGAGCCATCACAACCAAAAACATGACATAGCCTTAAAGCCATCACAACCTAGGGAAATGTGTACATGTTATACGTTAATCCATTATAACCCATAATATAAGCATTTATTGTAACCATGAGCCATCACAACCCATGAGTATAGTATCAAAGAACACCAAAAAATCAAGCAGATAGAAAAACGATCACTTAAGAATAAAAACTAACAAACACATAAAAAATCACATGCAATAAGTAGAAAAACAAATAATCATAAACGAAAAATTCTACATACAATACAATAAACACAACATTACAATTTATTATAAGAAAAAATAATAATAAATAAATAACTAATATCAAAACAACAAAAAAACATTTGAAATCAAACCCTGGGGTTCGTATAGGTTGCTGGGGAAGCAGGATCGCTGGGGTCGCAGGGTCGCTGGGGTCGCGGGGGCTCGGGGTCTCGGGGGAAGGAATCGCGGTCGCTGGGTGAGAAAGAGGAGGTTCAGGGTGGGGGGGGGGGGGGGGCAGGGTCGGGACTGTTAAAAAAAAGTTTTCTGACGGTTTATTATAAACTGCCATGAATTACTTTTTAAAAAAGGTTTAGCGGTGGTTCTAGGAACCACCGCTACAAAACTGCCACTAAACGGTGCTTTTGTTGTAGTGTAATTAGCCTCAATTGGCCTCAATTGGCCTACCTTGCCTCAATTGGTTTCAATTGGTCTTAATTGGCTTAATTGGCCTCAATTGGACTCAATTGGCCTAATTGGTCTAATTGGCCTCCATTTGCCTCAATTGGCCTAAATTGGCCTAATTGGACTAATTGACCTTTATTAGCCTCAATTGGTCTCAATCGGGCTCAATTGGCCGAAATCGGGTTCAATTAGCCTAATTAGACTCAATTGGCCTCAATTGCCCTCAATTGGCCTCAATTGCCCTCAATTTATCTCAATTGGACTCACATGGTCTCAGTTGCCATAATTGGTCTCAATTGGTCTCAATTGGCCTCAACTACCAAATTGAAATCAATTTTACTCAACTAACCTTATTGGCCAAAATTGGTCTCAATTGTCCTCAATTGACCTAATTGGTGTCAATTGGCCTCAATTGGCCTCATTGGGCTCAGTAGACCTCAATAAGCCTAATTGGCCTCAATTGGCCATAACAGGCCTCAATGTTCCTCAATTGGTCTAATTGGCCACTATTGAAAAATTTGGCCTCAATTGGCTAAATTAGCATCAATGGGTCTCAATGGACACAATTGGTCTCAACTGGTCTCAACTAGCTTCAATTGGCCTAATAAGCCTCAACTGTCCCCAATTACCCTCAATTGGCCTCAATCGGCCAAATTGGCCAAATTGGCCTCAATTGGACCCAATTGAACGAATTAACCAAATTGGCTTAATTAGCCTTAATTGACCAGAATTTGTCTTTATTGGCTTAGTTGGCCTAATTAGCTTCAATTGGCCAAATTGGCATTAATTGGACTCAATTGGCCTCAATTAGCCTCAATTAACATCAATTGAGCTCTGTTGGCCTCATTTTGGCAAATTGGTATAATTGGTCTCAATTAGCCCCAATTTCCCTTAATTGACCTAATTGGACTCAATTGGCCTCAATTGGCATGATTGACCACAATTGGCTTCAAAGAACTCAATTGGGCTCAATTGGCCTAAATTGGCCGCAATTTGCCGCAATTTGCCTAACTGACCTCAATTGGTCTTATTCACCCTAATTGGCCTAATTGGTCTCAATTGTCCAAATTGTCTTAATTGGCCTCAATTGGCCTCAATTCACCTCAACTAGCATCAATTGGCCTTAATTGTCTTAATTGGTCTCAACTAGACTAATTGGCCTAATTGGCCTCAACTGTCCTCAATTGGCCTCAATTGACCTAATTGGCTTCAATGGCCTAAATGGCCTTAATTGGCCAAATTGGAATCAATCATAATCAATTGGACTAATTGACCACAATTGACCTTAAGGGGCCTCCATTGGGCCCAATTGGTCTCGATTGGCCCCAATTGTCCCAATTGGGCTCAATTGACCTCAATTGGCCCAATTGGACTCAATTGGACTTAAGTGGCCTAATTTTCCTCAACTAGCCAGAAAATACCCTAAATGGCCTCAATTGGACTCAATTTTACCCAATTGGCCTCAATTGGATCCAATTAACCCCATTTGGCCCTGATTGGACTCAATTGGAATAATTGGACAAATTGGACTAAATTGGCAAAAATTTGCCTCAATTATCTTAATTGGCCTCAATTAGACGAAATGGCCTCAATTTAGCCCAATTTGACTGGCCAAATTAGAGTAATTGTCCTCCATTTTCCACAATTAGCATCAATTATCCTCAATTGGCCTCAATTTTCCTCAATTGGCCTTAATTGGCATTAATTGACCTCAATTTGCCTAAATTGTCCTCAATTTTGCTCAATTGTCCTCAATTGTCCTCATTGCCCCAATTGGACTCAACTAGAGCCAATTTCCCTCAATTGGACTCAATTGGCATCAATTATACTTAATTGGCCGAATTGGCTGAAATTATCATCAATTGGACTCAATTGGACCAATTGGCCTCAATTGGACTCAATTGTCCTCAATTGGCCTATTTGTCCTAATTGGCCTCAATTGGATTCAATTGGCCTAATTGGCCTCAATTAGCCCCAATTAGCTTCAATTTGTCTCAATTGGCCTAATTGAACAAATTGGCCTTAATTCGACTAATTGGCCTAATTGTCCTCAATTGGCCTAATTGGACTCAATTGGCCTCAATTGCCTAATTAGACACAATTGGACACAATTGCCCGCAATTGGCCTCAATTCTTTTAGTTGGCCTAGTTGGCCTCAATTAGCATCAATTGGTCTAATTGGCCTTAATGGGTTCCAATTGGCCAAATTGGCCTCAATCGGCCAAATTGGACCTATTAGCCTCAATTGGCATAATTGGCCTAAATTGGCCTCAACTGACCTTAATTGGCCTCAATATGCTTAATTAGCCTTAATTGGCCACTATTAGCCTAAATTGGCCTCATTGGCCTCAATTGGCCACTATTAGCCTAATTCACCTCAATTAGACTGAATTGGCCTCAATTGGCATCAATTGGTCTCAATTGGCCTTAGCGGGCCTCAATTGGCATCAATTGACGTAATCAGCCTAATTGGCCTCAATTGGCCTCAATTGGCCTAATTGACCTAATTGGCCTCAAATGACATAAATTGGCCTCAAATGGCCTCAGTTGCCCATAATTGACCTAATTTGGCGTAATTTGGCACAATTGGCATCAATTGGCCTCTATTGGCCAAATTGGTGTAATTGGCCAAATTGGTCTCAATTGCCCCGATTAGCCTCAATTGATCTCAATTGGCCTCAATTGACTGTATTTGGCCTCAATTGGCCTTAATTAGACTAATTGGCCTTAATTGGCCTCAACTGTTCTCAATTGGCCTAATTGGGCTCAATTGGCTAATTGGCCTCAAATGGCCTCAATTTTGCTTCAATTGGCCTCATTTGGCCATATTGGCCTAAATTAGCATAATTTTCCAATTGGCCTCAATTGATGTAATAGGCCTCAATCGCCCTCAATTGGCCTAATTGGCCTAATTGGGCTTAGTTGGCCTCAATTGGTTGTAGTTGACCTAATTGGCCTCAACTGTCCTCAATTGGCCTCAATTGACCTCAATTGACCTCAATTGGGATCAATTAGCCACAATTGGATTCAATTGGACTCAATTGAACGCAATTGACCCAATGTGCTCTCATTGGCCTCGATTAGCCTTAGGTGGCCTAATTGGCCTCATTTGGCCTAATTGTGCTGAATTGGACTCAATTGGTTTCAGTTGGCCTAATTGGCCTAATCGGCCTCAATTAGCCTCAATTGACCTAATTGGCCTCAATTAGTCTCAATTGGCCTCAATTGGCATCAATTGACATCAATTGTCCAGAATTAGCCTTAATTGGTCTAATTGGCCTAATTCACCTCAATTTACCTTAATTGGCCCGAATTAGCCTCAATTGGACTAATTGGTTGCAATTGGCCTCAATTAGCCCCAATGGGCCTAATTTTTTTTTTTCAATTTCCCTCTATTGACCAAATTGGCCAAATTGGACTCAATTGACTTTAATTAGTCTCAATTCGTCCAATTGACCTCAATTAGGCTCAATTGGCCTAACTGGCCTCATTGGGTCTAGTTGGCCTTAATTGGCATCAATTGACCTCAATAGGCATCAAATGACCTCAAATGGCCTCAAATGGCCCCAAATGGCCTCAAATGGACTAATTGGCCCCAAGTGGACCAATGGCCTAATTGGTCTTAATTGGGCTCAATTGGGCTCAATTGGCTTAATGAGCCTCAAATGGCCTCAAATGGTCTCAATTGGCCTTAATTAACCTCAACTGGCCTCAATTGACCTCAATTAGCCGTAATTAGCCTCAATTTGCCTTAATTGGCCTCAATTGGATGAATTTTCCTTAATTGGACTTAATTGGTCTAATTGGTCTAATTGCCCTCTATTTGACTCAATTGGCATAAATTGGCCTAATTGGTCTAATTGGCCTCAATTGGACTCAATTGGGCTCAATTGGCATAATTGGCCACAATTGGCCTCAATTGACCTCAATTGCCCTCAATTGCCCTCAACTGCACTCAATTTCTCTCAGTTGCCATTATTGGTCTCAATTGGCCTAATTGGCCCCAATTGGCCTCAAGTGGCCTCAATTAGCCTCAATTGGCATCAATTGGTGTAATTTCCCTAATTAGACTCACTTAGTCTCAATTGGTCTAATTGGCCTCAGTTATCCTCAATTGGCCTTATCGGCCTCATTTGGCCTGAGTTGGCCATATTGGTTCCAATCGGTATCAATTGCCTAAATGGTCTCAGTTGGACTCAACCACCCCAATTGGCCTAAATTAGCCTCAATTTACCTCAAATAGCCTCAATTTTCCTCAAATGGCCTCAAATGTCCTCAATTGACCAAATTGGCATCAATTGGCCTCATTGGGCTCAGTAGGCCTGAATAGGCTTAATTGGCCCCAATTTGCCTTGATTGGCCACTATTGTCCTCAATTGGTCTAATATTGGCCTCAATTAGCCTCAATTGGCCTAATTGGTCTCAATTGCCCTCAATTTTCCTAATTTCCCATAATAGACCTATTTGGCCACAATGGGCCTCAATTGGTCACAATTTGCGTCAATTGGCCTCAATTGGCCTAATTGGCCTCAATTGTCCTCAATCTCCCTCAATTGGATTAATTGACCAAACTAGCCTCAATTGGACTCAATTGTCATTAATTGGCCTCAATTGGACTCAATTGGCCGCAATTTGCCTCAATTGGCCTAACGGGCCTCAATTGACATAATTCACCCTAATTGGCCTAATTGGTCTCAATTGGCCTAATTGGCCTCAATTCACCTCAATTCACCTCAATTGGCCTCAATTGAGCACAAGTGGACTCAATTCACCTCAATTCACCTCAATTGGCCTCAATTGAGCACAAGTGGCCTCAATTGGCCTCAATTGGAATCAATTGGCCTAATTAGCCTCAATTGGGACCAATTAGCCTCTATTGACATCAATTGAACTAATTGGACTAATTGGCCTCAACTATCCTTAATTGGCCTAATTATCCTCAATGACATAATTGGCCTCAATTGGCTTAATTTGATTCAATTATCCTCAATTGGCTTAATTGACCTCAATTGAACTTAATGGGCCTCCATTGGGCACAATTGGTATCAATTGACACCAATTATCCTAATTGGCCTCAATTGGCCTAAATTAGCCTAGTTGGCCTAATTGGCCTCAATTGGTCTCAATTGCCCACAATTGGCTTCAATTGGACTAATTGGGATCAATTGTCCTCAAGTGGCCTAATTAGTGTCAACTGGACACAAATGGCCTAATTGGCCTCAATTAGGCGTAATTTTACTCCATTGACCTCAATTGGCTCCAATTAGCCCCAATTGACCCTAATTTGGCATATTGAACTAATTGGACTAATTGGACTCAATTGGCCCCAATTAGCCTCAATTAGCCTAACTGGCCTCAGTTGGTCGAATTGGCCCCAATTTTCTTTAATTTGACTCAATTGGCCTAATTAAATTAATTGGCCTCAATTTTCCTCAATTTAACTCAATTGACCTAATTGGCATTAATTGGCCTTAATTAGCCTTAATTAGCATCAAATGGCCTCAATTGACCTGAATTGATCTCAATTGATCTCAATTGGCCTCAATTGGCCTTAATTATCCACAATTCAGCTGAATTGTCCTTAATTGGCCTCATTGACTCAATTGGCCTCAATTGGGCTCAATTTCCCTCAATTGCCCTCAATTAGCCTAAATTGGCATCAATTGGCCTTAATTGGCCGAATTTGCCTAAATTGGCATCAACTGGCCTCAATTGGACCAATTGAACTCAACTAGACTGACTGGCCTCCATTGGCATTAATTAGCCTAATTGCCCTAATTGGCTTCAATTAGAATCAATTGGCCCAATTGGTCTCAATTGGCCCAATTGGTCTCAATTGGCCCAATTGGTCTCAATTGGCCCAATTGGTCTCAATTGGCCCAATTGGTCACAATTAGACTAAATTGGCCTAATTGGCCTCAATTGGAATCAATTGGCCTCAATTGGCCTCAATTTTCCTAATGGGCCAAATTGGATTCAATTGGACTAATTGTCCTAATTTGACTCAATTGGTCGAATTGGACTGAATTGGTCTAATTGGACTTAATTGGCCTAATTGTTATTAATTAGCCTTAGTTGGACTAATTGGCTTAATTGGTCACAATTGGCCTCAATTAGCCTTAATTTTCCTAGTTGACCTCAATTGGCCTAATAGGCCTCAATTGGCCCAAATTGTCTAATTAGCCACAATTGGCCACAATTGGCCTCAATTGGACTCAATTATCCTAATTACCCTAATTGGCCTTAATTGGTATCAATTGGTCTAATTGGCCTTAATGGGCCTCAATTGGCCTAATTGGCATAATTAGCCTCAATTGGACTCAATTTCCCATGTTGTCCTTAATTGACCTCATTAATCCTAATTGGCCTCAATTGGCCTTAATTGGCCTAAATATACCTAATTGGCCTCAATTGGCCACTATTATCCTAAATTTACCTCATTGGAATCAATTGGTCTTAATTGGCCTCAATTGGCCTCAACTTGCCTCAATTGGCCTAATTGGCGTAGTTGACCACAATTAGCCGCAATTGGCCTTAATTGGTCTAAATTAACCTCAATTGGACTTAATTAGCCGAATTGGCCTCACTTGGCCCCAATGGAGATCAATTGGCCTCAGTTGGGCTAAGTTGGCCTCAATGAGCCTCAATTGGCCTCAATTGGCCTAATCAGCCTAAATTGGACTCAATTGGCCAAAATTGGCCAAAATTGGCTTGATTGTCCTATTTAGCCTCAATTGGCCTCAATTGGCCTCAATTTGACTTAATTGGACTCAATTTTCCTCAATTAGCCATAATTGGTCAAATTGGCCTCAATTGGCCACAATTCGCCCCCATTATCCTAATTGGCCTCAATTGACCTCAATTGGCTTCAATGTCCTTAATTGGCCTCAATTGACCTCAATTGGCCTTAATTTGCCTCAATTGACCTCAATTGGCCTCAATTGGCCTCAATTTGCCTCAATTAGTCTTAATTGGATGAATTAGACTCAATTGGCATTAGTTGGCCTTAATTAGCCCAATTGCACTCAATTGGCTCTAATTGGCCTTAATTGGCCTCAATTGGTCTCAATTAGCCTAATTGGACTCAACTGGCCTCAATTGGTCTCAATTGGACTAATAGGCCTAATTGGCCTTAATTGGCCTCAATTGGCCTCAATTGGGCTCAGTTGGACTAATTAGCCTCAGATGGTCATAATTGACCATAATTGATCTCAATTCGCCTCAATTGGCATAATTGTCCCCAATTGGTTTTAATTAGCATAATTGGACTAATTAGCCTTATTTGGTCTTATTTGGCAACAAATGGCCTAATTTGCTTAATTGGTCCCAATTTACCTCAATTGGCCTAATTTGACTCAACTTGACTCAATTTGCCTCAATTGACCTAATGGGCTTAATTGGCCTCTATTGGACTAATTGGGTTCAATTGACCTCAATTGGCCTCAACATGCCACAATTGGTCTAATTGTTCTCAATTAGCCTTAGTTGGCCTAATTGACCTCAATTGGCCTCAATTGGCGTCAATTAGCATCAATTGGTCTCATTTGAAATCAATTGGCCACAATTTGCTTCAATTGGTATAATTGGCCTCAATCGGCATCAATTAGCCTCAATTAGCATCAATTAGACTCAATTGGCTTCAATTGTCCTTTATTGGATTCAATTGGAATAATTGGCCTCAATTGGCCTCGATTTGCCCCAATTTTCCTTAATTGACCTCAGTTGGAAAAATCGACTGCAATTGGCCTCAATAGACCTTAGTTGGCCTAATTGGCCTCAATTAGTCTAATTGACCACAATGGGCATCAATTGGCCTAATTTTCCTAATTGGCTCAATTGGCCTCAATTGGCCCTTAATTTGTCTAAATTGGCCTAATTGGCCCCAATTGGCCAAATTGGCCTAATTGGTCTCAATTAGCCTCAATTATCCTCAATTGGCCTAATTGGACTAATTGGCCTCAATTGGCCTAATTGACTTAATTGGCCCCAATTGACCTTAATTATCCTCTGTTGGCCCAGTTGGCATCAATTTAACTAATTGGACTCAATTAGACTCAATTGGACTCAATTGGCTTAATTGGTCTCAATTGTCCTACTTTTCCTCAATTTCATTAATGGGATCAATTGGACTCAATTGGAAGAATTGGCCTAATTGGCCTCAATTTGCCTCAATTGGTCTCAATTGGCCTAATTGGTCTTATTGGGATCAATTGGACTCAATTGGCCTTAATTGCCCTAATTGGTATAATTAATTTTAATTGGCCTCAATTTGCCCTAATTGGCCTTAATTGGCCTCCATTGGCCTCATTGGCCTCAATTGGCCTAACTAGCCTAATTGGCCTCAATGGGAATCAATTGTCCTAATTGGCCTGAATTGGTCTTAATTGGCCTTAATTTTCTTAATGATCCTCAATTTGTCTTATTGGATTAATTGGTTGTATTGGCCTCAATCAGTCTCAATTGGCCTCAATTGGCCAAATTGGCCAAATTGGCCTCAATTGGCCTCAATTGGGATCAGTTGGACTAATTAGCCTCAAATGGCCACAATTGACCTAAATTGGTCTCAATTCGCCTCACTTGGCCTAATTGTCCTAAATTGGCCCCAATTAGCCAAAATTTTCAAATTGGCCTATTTGGCCTAATTGGAATCAATTGGCCTAATTGGCCTCAGTTGGCCTAATTGGATTAATTGGCCTCAATTGTCCTAATTGGACTAAATTGGCCTATATTTTCTTCAATTTGCCTCATGGGCCTAACTGGTGTCAATTGGCCTAATTTGCCTCAATATGCCTAATTGGCCCAATTGGATTCAATTAGACTCAATGGGGACTAATTGGGCTCAATTTACCTCAATTTGCCTCAATTTGCCTCAATTGGCCACAATTGGTCTAATGGGCCTAATTGGCCTCAATTGGCTTAATTGGCCTCAATTGGGCTAATTGGACTCAATTGGTCTAATTGCCCTCAATTGGCCTAGTTGGACTTAATTGGCCACAATTGGCCTCAAGTGGCTACAATTGGCCTCATTGGACTAGTTGGTCTCAATTACCCTAATTGGCTTCAACTGGCCACAATTTGCCTCAATTTTCCTAATTGGCCTCTATGAGCCTCAATTGACCCCAACAGACCTAATTGGCCTAATTGAACTAACTGGCCTCAAAGGGTCTAATTGGCATCAAATGGCCAAATTGGATTCAATTGGCTAAATTCGCCTCAATTGGTCTAATTGGCCTTAGTTAGCCTTAATTGGCCTAATCGGCCTCATTTGGCCTCAATTGGCCAAATTGGATTCAATTGGTATCAATTGCCTAATTGGTCTCAGTTGGACTCAACTACCCAAATTGGTCTAAATGGGCCTCAATTTGCCTCAATTTGCCTCAATTGGCCTAATTGGTTTCAATACACCTAATTGGCCTCAATTGGCTATAATTGGCCTCCATTGTCTTCAATTGGTCAAATATTGGTCTCAATTAGCCTCAATTGGCCTAATTGGTGTCAATTTCCCACAATTTTCATAATTGGCCTCAATTGGCGTAATTGGCCTCAATTGGTCACAATTGGCCTAAATTGGCCACAATAGGCCTAATTGGCTACAATTGTCCTCAATCACCCTCAATTTTCTTAATTGGCCTAACTAGCCTCAATTAGCCTCAATTGGTCTCAATTAGCCTCAATTGGCCTTAAATGGCTTCAATTGTCCTTAATTGGTCTCAATAGATCTCAATTGGCCGCAATTTTCCTCAATTGGCCTAACAGGCCTCAATTGGCATAATTCGCCCCAATTGTCCTAATTGGTCTCAATTGGCCTAATTCGCCTCAATTCACCTTAATTGGCCTCAATTGACCCCAAGTGGCCTAACGGGCCTCAATTGGCATAATTCGCCCCAATTGTCCTAATTGGTCTCAATTGGCCTAATTCGCCTCAATTCACCTTAATTGGCCTCAATTGACCCCAAGTGGCCTCAATTGGCCGCAATTGGGCTAATTAGCCTCAATTGGGCTCAATTAGCCTTAATTGGCCTCAATTGAACTAATTAGCCTAATTGGCCTCAATTATCCTCAATTGGCCTCAATTGGCCTAATTGACCTCGAAGGCATAATTGGCCTCAATTGGTTTAATTAGACACAACTATCCTCAATTGGACTAATTGAACTCAATTGACCTTAATGGGCCTCCATTGGGCAAAATTAGTTACAATTGGCCCCAATTATCCTAATTGGCCTCAATTAGCCTCAATTAGCCTCAATTGGTATAATTGGCCTCAATTGGTCTCAATTGCCCACAAATGGCCTCAATTGGGCTAATTGGCCTTAAGTGGACTAATTGGCATCAACTGGACAAAAATTGCCGAATTGGCCTCAATTGGGTGTAATTTTATTCAACTGGCCTCAATTGGATCCAATTAGCCCCAATTGGACCTAATTTGGATGAATTTCAATAATTGTACTAATTAGACTCAATTGGCCCCAATTATCCCCAATTAACCTAATTGTCAATTGGCCGAATTAGCCTCAATTTTCCTTAAATTGACTCAATTGGCCTAATTAATGTAATTGGCCTCAATTTTCTTCAATTAACCTCAATTGGCTTCAATTGGCCTAATTGGCATCAATTGGCCTCAATTATCCTCAATTAGCATCAATTGGACTCAATTAACCTGAATTGATCTCAATTGGCCTCAGTTGGCCTTAATTGTCCCCAATTCGGCTCAATTGTCCTCAATTGTCCCCATTGCCTCAATTGGCCTCAATTGGGCTCAATTTCCCTTAATTTCCCTCAATTGGCCACAATTTGTGTCAATTGGTGTCAATTGGCCTAGTTTGCCTAAATTGGAATCAATTGGCCTCAATTGGCCCAATTGGCCTCAACTGGCCAAATTGGACTCAATTGGCATTAATTGGCCTAATTGTCCTAATTGGACTCAATTAGAATCAATTGGCCTAATTGGTCTCAATTGGCCTCAATTGGCCTAATTGACCTCAATTCGCCTCAATTGGACTCAATTGGTCTCAATTGGACTAATGGGACAAATTGGCATTAATTGGCCTAATTGGCCTAAAATTCCTCAATTTTCCGAATTTGACTCAATTGGTCTAATTGGAATCAATTGGTCTAATTGGACTCAATTGGTCTAATTGGACTCAATTGGTCTAATTTGAATAAATTGGTCTAATTGGACTCAATTGGTCTAATTGTTCTCAATTAGCCTTATTTGGACTAATTGGATTAATTGGTCACAATTGGCCTCAATTGGCCTCAATTGTGATATGATACCTTATGAGCGTGCAATATTCGTTGGTGAAAATCCAGAAACAAAAGTGATGGAAGAAGGTGGAATGGAAATTAAACGAAATGAAATGAGAATAAAAGGGGAAGGGGGATGATCAATTAGGACCCTAAGGAGACTTGTCCCTTGAAACTCTAATTATAAAGTGCCACAAAGGTTGATCACTCCTTTGATAATCCTTCCTTGCATTCACCGAAGAACACAAGAAACACAAGCATAATAATTCTATAAAACACTCAAATTCGAAATTAACCTTCAATAGGAGGATATTTATATCCAAATGAGAGGAATACATGTCAAACAACCTATCCTACCAAATTCCAAAGCCTATCCCACGAATTTGACTTTGTTTACACATGTCCATGGCTTTAGGGGACAAGATATCTCTAAAGAAGACTTTTTTGGAACCACCCCAATGAATTTGAATATTCCCACTATGAATTTGGAGACAAGGGGCCCACCACTTTTGAATTTTATGATTTCCATCATGCAAGTGGATTAAATTTCGAGGAAGGATTTGGGTGGGCCTTTTTGGTTCACTTTTGGGCTTTAATAAGTGTAATTAAAGGCCCATTTTCTCCTCCCATGCATGCATGTTGGGCCTCATCTTGTTATTTAAAAATGAGGCCATGTAAAGCCTCTTTCATCCTCCTCATTCTTCCTCTTATCCCATTTGCTCCTCCCATGCATGCATGTTGGGCCTCCTCTTGTAATTTCAAAATGACGCCATGTAAAGACTCTTTCATCCTCCTCATTCTTCCTATTTTCATTGGCCCACAAATCCAATGAAATGGGTCTTGTACATTGTTTCTCCTTCCAACATTCATGTCATGATTGCTCTCAAATCCATGATGCATATGCCCGCCATTATTCTCATCATTCCCTCCCTCTTCAAAAAGATTCGTCTTTGAATCTACATATTCAAAGGGAGCAAGATTAGTAACATTAATGGTAACAATAACATTTTCATACCTTTCAAGTAAGTTAGACTTATAGGATTTATCATTGATCTTCTCTAAAACATGGAAATGACTATCTCCTCATTGCATTGTATTTGACTTTATTTGTTCCAAAAATCTTCCTTATAGCAGGTATTGTCATTCCAAACCACCTGGATCAAATGGAAATTGTTTCCAACAATTCTTTTCTCGATCACCATATTCCTGAAATAATTGCACAATAAAAGAGGGAAAATAATGGTTAAGTTTGTTAGTTGCAAGATAATAATCCTTAATAATGTGTAAGAACACTTACCCTCTCAATAAAGCACCTTTCACCTCACTTTTTCCAGAATATAAACTCACCTTTTTCTCTATACTCTTGTTTTCATCTCTTTGATTTCCCTCATTTCTTTTTATGTCACTCGTATCTCCTTTTCCACTCTCAATTTTTCCACTCTTATCATTTTCTCTATTTTCCTATATGTTTTTTTTCAACTCATCATAATCTTTTCTCTCACTCTCATTTTTACCTTTCTCATATTCTTTTTCACTCTTTTCTTTTCTCTTTTTTTATTCTTCCTCTATCCTCACATGATCTTCATTTGATGGTATGAGATTTAATTGAGTCAAAACTATATTTATTCTACTAAAATTAAGGGAGAAATAGTTAGCATGTCCATCATATATAATCATCCTATCAAACCTCCATGGCCTCCCAAGAAGAAAATGTCCAACTTTCATTAGAGAAACATCACAAACCACCTCATTTGGAAAATTTTCAATGGAAAAAGAAACTAAGGATTGTTTTGTGACTCTCACTTCTCCACTAACATTAAAAAACTTATCTTTGATGTGACATCTTGTATAAAAAATGTGTTCACACTGCTCCTCATCATGATAATATTTTGTTTGAATGTTTAAAGAACTTCCCGACACTAATATAGCTCCAGGTATGGGTTCTTCAACTTCCACATCTGAACACTCCTCCAATGGTGGCATTTCAACCCCACTAGAGCTATCATTAAGGATGTATCCATTATCTTTTAAATTTTGTATTGAAGAACTTGTTTTTAGACTCTTCTCTTTGATTTGGAAAAAATTCCAAATCCTTTGGTTTTGTTTCATTCCACTTAGAGGCAGATTTAGGCTCTTTTTGGTTATCCTTCAAAAAATTGTGGGAACTTACTTGTCTCCTTAGTTAATTTAGTTGCTTTTCTACCTTCACCACATTATGTAGTAATTCCTCCATGTCAATTTATGTTTGATTTTCCACCACATATCTAATTTATGGATTAATTCCATTGATGAACCTTGCCATTATAGCTTCTCGATCCTCCTCCAAATTGGCTTGAATCATTGATATCTCCATTTTCTTGTAGTATTACTCCCCACACATGGAACCTTGAACAAATTTGTGTAACTTAAAATAAAAATCTCGATATTAATGACTATAAATGTACCTTTTGAGCTTTATTATCTTCATTTATTTGTATGTTTGGATTATCATTTCTCTGTTCTGTTGCAGACTCACTAGTAATTGGTCCCACCAAACAATCACATAATCATTGAACTCATGTGATGCCAAATTTACCTTATTCTCCTCTAGGTAATTTTGAAGTCCAAACACATGTTCAACCTTCCACTCCAACTCGAAATAAATTTCCGGGTCACTCTTCCCTTGAAAAGATGGAAGTGTCATTTTGATGCTTCCCAAGTCATTTTCTCTTCTATCACCATGTTTCCTTCGCCTAGGAAATGATTTTTCAAAACCAAAGTATGCATCCTCACCTTCATCAAATTCTTTCCTTCATGGTTCCCTTGAAGTTGAGGACTTTTTCAAATCATCCAACCTATAATTCAAGTTTGTACATTGGCCAAAAAAATATTTCATGAATAACTTGACCTCCATCTCATTTCTTTCACCTTCACTCTCTATTTTTTAAATCCTCACACACTCTTCCTACCTTTTATTAATCTCTCAAAAAGGTTTCTCACACTTTATAACACAACAACATGGTTCTTAAAAGTGTTCTTAAAAATAATCAAGAAGAAAATTAATAATAAGTAATCAACTCAAGACAAACTTTAAAAATCAGAAAATTTAAAAGGGTTTGAATCAATGGAGTCCAAGAAAAAAAGGGAGGTAAAGAGAAATGGGAGAATGGGTTATGGTTGAAGGTTGTATGTGGATGAAAGAAGGAATTTGGAATAGAAATATTGGAGTAGAAATTCATTGAATTTGTGCTAATGGGTCAACACAATGTGCAATAAATTTCAGCAGCTGTTTTTTGTTTTTTTATTTTTTTCTCTTTTTTTGCTGCTCTTTTTTTTAAATAATTCAACCAAGAGAGAGTGCACAAAGATTTGATGTTGGTGTGTGGAATGAATAAATATTAAAAGAACAAATAAAATCAAAAATATTACAAAAGGATGAGGAAAGAAATTTCTAGAATTTATGGAATTTCTATAAGACAATATCTTTCAAATGACAGCTTCAAACTCAATTGGAATTCCGTCTTAGAGATTGTTAGATATCACAAATGTGATTTTTTAGCACGAATTGATTCGGCTGTATCTCCAAATATATGTGTCGGATTTCAGAGGTTCTAAATTGAGAAGAAAGATGATATTCAGAACTATTAAAATGACATATTATACATTCATGAAATCAAAGATAAGCTGACAAAAATTCTGAAGAAAGTTGTGTCCAGAATTTGTGATGGCCGAAAATGGAATAAGGGGAAGAAAAAAAAGATGGAAGAAATAGATATATGAAAGAACCTAGTTTCTGTTTCCTTCCTCTGATACCAAATAATATGGTATCGTATGTGACTGCAATATTCGTTGGTGAAAAAAGCTGAAACTCAAGAGAAGGAAGAAGAGGAAAATGAAATTAAAATAAATGGAAGGAGAATAAAAGGGGAAGGGGGATGATCAATTAGGACACCAAGGAGACTTTCCCCTTGAAACTCTAATTATAAATCGCCAAAAATGTTGATCACTCCATTGATAATCTTTACATGCATTCAACTATGAACACAAAAAACACAAGCATAATAATGCTAGAAAACACTCAAATTCTAAATTAACCTTCAAGGGGTACAAGAGGTGGCTATTTATAGCCAAATTAGAGGAATACATGTCAAACTTCCTATCCCACAAAATTCTAAAGCCTATCCCAAGAATTTGACTTTGTTTACATGTCCATGTCTTTAGGGGACAAGATATCTCGAAAGAATACTATTTGGAATCACCCCAACGACTTTGAAAATTCCCCCATGACTTGGGACACAAGGGGCCCACCACTTCTGACATTGGTGATTCCCTTCATGCAAGTGGATTAAATTTAGTTGAAGCATTTGGGTGGGCCTTTTAGGTTCACTTTTGGGCTTTAATATTGTTATTAAAGGCCCTTTTTCTCCTCCCATTCATGAATGTTGGGCCTCCTCTTGTAATTTTAAAATGAGGCCATGTAAAGCCTCTTTCATCCTCCTCATTCTTCCCCTTCTCCAATTTGCACCTCCCATGCATGCATGTTGGGCCTCCTCTTGTAATTTCAAAATGAGGCCATGTAAAGCCTCTTTCATCCTCCTCATTCTTCCTCTTGTCATTAGCCCACCAATCCCATGAAATGGGTTTGTACATTTTTTCTCCATCCACCATTCATGTCATGATTGCTCTCAAATTCTCGATGCAAATGGAAGCCATGATTCTCATGAAATTGGCCTTAATTGTCCAAGTTGACCTCAATTGGCTTAATAGACCTTAATTGGCCTAATAGACCTTAATTGGCCCAAATTGTCTAATTAGCCACAATTGGCCACAATTGGCCTTAATTGGCGTTAATTCTCCCAATTTCCCTAATTGGCCTTAATTGGTATCAATTGTTCTAATTCGCCTTAATGGGTCTAAATTGTCATAATTGGCCTCAATTGGCCTAATTGGCTTAATTAGCCTCAATTGGACTCAATTGGCCATATTGGCCTCAATTGGCCTCAATATGACTAATAGGCCTCAATTGGCCTTAATTGGCCTCAATATGCCTTATTGGCCTCAATTGGCCACTATTAGACTAAATTTGCCTCTTTGGAATAAATTAGTCTTAATTGGGCTCAACTGGCCTCAACTAGCCTCAACTAGCCTAATTGGCGTAGTTGACCACAATTAGCCACAATTAGCCTCAATTAGTCTCAATTGACCTCAATTGGCCTTAATTAGCCTAATTGGCCTCAATTGGCCTTAATGGGGATCAATTGGCCGCAATTGGGCTGAGTTAGCCTCAATGGGCTTTAATTGGCATCACTCGGCCTAATCGACCTTAATTGGACTCAATTGGCCTAAATTGGCCTAAATTGGCCTGATTGGCCTAATTGGCCTCAATTGGCCACAATTTGGCTCAGTAGGAATCAATTGTACTCAATTAGCCCTAATTGGCCAAATTGGCCTCAATTGGCCACAAATTCGCCTCAATTATCCTAATTGGCCTCTATTGGCCTTAATTGGCTTCAATTGGCCTTAATTGACCTCAATTGAACTCAATTTCTCTCAATTGGCCTCAATTTACCACAATTGGCCTCAATTATTCTCAATTAGATGAATTAGACTCAATTGGCATTAGTTAGCCTCAATTGGCCTTACTGCACTAATTGGTCTCAGATGGACACAACTGACCATAAATGATCTCAATTCGCCCCAATTGGCCTAATTTTCCTAATTTAGCTTCAATAAGACTAATTGGCCTAATTAGCCTCATTTGGTCTCATTTGGACTCAACAGGCCTAATTGCCTCAATTGACCCCAACTGACGTCAATTAGCCTAATTTGACTCAATTTGACTAAATTTACCTCAATTGACCTAATGGGCTTAATTGGTCTCAATTGGCCTAATTGGGTTCAATTAACCTCAATTGGCCTCAACTTGCCACAATTGTCCTGATTGTCCACAATTGGTCCAATTGGCCTCAATTAGCCTTAGTTGGCCTAATTGGCCTCAATTGGCCTCAATTGGACTCAATTGAATCAATTGGCCTCATTTCAAATCAATTGGCTGCAATTAGCTTCATTTGGTATAATTGGCCTCAATTGGCATTAATTAGCCTCAATTGGCTTCAATTGGCCTCAATTGGCATCAATTGGAATAATTGGACACAATTACCCTCAATTGGCATCAATTTACCTCAATTCGCATCATTTGGAAAAATCGACCACAATTGGCCTCAGTAGACCTCAGTTGGCCTAATTGGCCTCAATTGGCCAAATTGCTCTAATTGGCCTCAATTGGCCTAATTGACCACAATGGGAATCAATTGGCCTAATTTTCCTAATTGGCTTAATTGGCCTCAATTGGCCTCAATTGGACGAATTGGTGTCAATTGGCCTAATTGGCCTAATTGGCCTAATTGGGCTCAATTGGGCTCAATTGGGCTCAATTGGCCTTAATTGTCCTAGTTGGCTTAATTGGACTCAATTGGCCTAATTGACTTAATTGGCCCCAATTGACCTTAATTAGCCTTTATTGGCCTAATTGGCCTCAATTTGACTAATTGGACTCAATTAGACTCAATTGGACACATTTGGTTGAATTGGCCTAATAGTTCTAATTGGCATTAAATGACCTCAATTTTCTTAATAAACCTAATTGGACTCAAACTGTCTCAATTTACCTCAATTGGCATACTTTTCCTCAATTTCGTTAATTGGGCTCAATTGGACTCAATTGGAAGAATTGGCCTAATTGGCCTCAATTAGCTTCAATTGGTCTCAATAAGCCTAATTGGCCTAATTGGGATCAGTTGGACTCAATTGCCCTTAATTGGCCTAATTGTCCTAATTGGTCTAATACATCTCAATTGGTCTCAATTGGCCCAAATTGGCCTCAATTGGAAAAATTGGCCTCAATAGGCCTCAATATGCCTCAGTTATCCTCAATTGACCTCAATTAGACTAAGTAGCCTAATTGGCCTCAATGGGAATCAATTTTCTTAATTGGACTTAATTGGTATCAATTGGCCTTAATTTTCATTATGAGCATCAATTTGTCTATTTGGCTTAATTGGTCGTATTGGCCTTAATCGGTCTCAATTGGCCTCAAATGGCCATATTGGCCTCAATTGGCCTCAATTGGGATCATTTGAACTAATTGGCCTCAAATGGCCACAATTGACCTTAATTGGACTTCATTCTCCTCATTTGTCCTAATTGTCCTAAATTAGCCTCAATTAGCCAAATTAGCCGAATTGGCCTAATTGGCATCAATTGGCATCAATTGGAATAATTGGCCTCAGTTGGACTCTATTGACCTAATTGGATTAATTGGCCTAAATTGGCCTAATTATACTAAATTGGCCTCAATTTTCCTAATGGGCGTAACAGGTGTCAGTTGGCCTCAATTGGCCTAATTTTCCTCAATTGGCCTAATTGGTCCAATTGGATTCAATTGGACTCAATGGGGACTAATTGAGCTCAATATACCTCAATTGGCCTCAATTTGCTTCAATTGGCCTAATTGGCCACAATTAGTATAATGGTCCTAATTGGCCTCAATTGGCTTAATTTGCAACAATTGGGACAATTGGGCTCAATTGCTCTAATTGCTCTCAATTGGCCTAGTTGGCCTCAATTGGCCTCAATTGGCTTCAAGTGCTACAATTGGCCTCATTGGAGTAATTAGTCTCAATTGGCCTAATAGGCTTCCACTAGCCGTAATTGGCCTCAATTTTCCTAATTGGTCTCTATGAGCCTCAATTGACCCCAATGGACCTAATTGACCTCAAATGGCCTAATTGGATTCAATTGGCCAAATTGGACTCAATTCGCCTCAACTGTCCTTATTTTCCAATTTGGCCTCAATTTGCCTCAATTTGCCTCAATTGGCCATAATTGGCCTCAATTAGGCTAATTGGCTTATATTGGCCTCAATTCACCTATTTCACCTCAATTGGCCTAATGGGCCTCAATTAGCCTTAGTTCACATCAATTGGACTCAATTGGCCTAATTTTTCTAATTTGCAACAATTGGCCTCAATTGGGATCAATTGGGATAATTAGCCTAAATTGGCCTCAATTTGACTCAATTGGACTCAATTGGGCTAATTGGCCTCAATTGGCCTCAATGGGCCCCAATTGGCCTTAAGTGTCCAAAATTGGCATAATTCTTATAATTGGCCTAATTTGCATCGTTTGGCCTCATTGGCCTCAATTGGGCTCAATTGAACTAATTGGCCTCACTTGGACCCAATTGGCCTCAATTGTTCACTAATTGGCCCCCTTTAGCCCAATTGGCCTCAATTGGATTCATGTGACCGCAATTGGTCTAATTGGTCTAAATTGGCCTCATGTGGCATGAATTGCCCACAATTGGCCTAATTGGCATAAACTGTCCCCAATTGGATTTAATGGTGCTAAACTAGCCCCAATAGTCCTTAATTGGACTTAATTGGACTCAATTATCCCCAATTGAAATTAATTGGCCTCATTTTCCCCAATTAGCCATAATTTTCCTCAATTGGTCCAATTCACCTCAATTGGCCTCAATTAGAATCAATTGGATCCAATTAGTCCCAATTGGCCTCAAATGGCCTTAATTGACCCCAATTTTCCCAATTGAGCTCAATTTGTGTCAATTGGATTAATTGCCCTAGTTGGACTCAAGTAGTCTCAATTGGCCACAATTGAACGGATTCGCCTAAATTAGCCTCAATCGGCCTCAATCGGCCTAATTGGCCTCAATTGGACTTAATTAGCTTTAATTGTCCTCAATTGGCATCATTAGACTCAATTAGATTTCATTGTCCTCAATTGGACTCAATTATCATTAATTGTCCTCAATTGGCCTCATTGGCCTAATTGCTCACAATTTGGCTCAATTGGCCTAATTGGCCTCAATTGGCCTCAATTGGCCTCAATTGGCCTAAATTGGCCTCAATTGGCCTCAATTGGCCTCAATTGGCCTCAATTAGCCCTAAGTGGAATCAATTGGCCTTAGCTTGCATAATTGGACTAATTAGCCTCAATTGGCCTCAATTGGACTGATTGAAAAATTGGACTCAATTAGCCTTGAATGGCCTCAACTTGCCTCAACTAGCCTCAATTGGACTCATTTGGCCTCACTTGGCTGCAATTGGTCTCAAGTCTCCTAATTGGCCTCAATTAGCCTCAAATGTCCCCAATTGGTCTCAATTGGGCTCGATTGGTCTATTTGGCCTCTATTGGTCTAATTGACCTCAATTGTCCTGAATTGGTCTCAATTGGCCTCAATTGCCTTCAATTGGCCTAATTGGCCTCTATTGGTCTCAATTGGGCTCAATTGGCCTAATTGTCCCCAATTGGCCTCAATTAACCTAATTGGACTCAATTTGCATAATAGGACATAATTGGCGTAATTGGACACAATTGGCCTCAATTTTCCGTAATTGGCCTAACTGGACTAATTGGCCTCAATTGGGCTCAATTGGCCTAATGGGCCTAAATTGGTGTAATCAGCCTCAATTGGCCGCAATTAGCCACAATTGGTCTCAATTGGCCTCAATTGGCCTAAAGTGGCTTAATTGGCCTAATTAACGTCAATTGACCTAATTTTCTTAGTTGTGCTCAATTGGCTCAATTGGCCAAATTGGAATAATTGACATCACTTAGCTTCAATTAGGATCAATTGGGCGACATGGCCTCAATTGGTCGCAGTTGGTCTCAATTGGCCTAATTGGCCCTAATCAGCCCTAATTGGTCTCAATTGGCCTCAAGTGGCCTCAAGTGGCCTCAATTGGCCTTAAGAAGACTTAATTGACCTCAATTGGCCTCAATTTTCCTAAATTTTCCTAAATTGCTCTCAATTTGCCACATTGGCATGAATTGGATTCAATTAATCTCAATTGGCCTAATTGCCCAAATTGGTGTCAATTGGATCCAATTGGCCTCAATTGGACTCAATTCATCTCAAATGGCCTAAAATGGTCTCAATTGGCATCAATTGGCATCAATTGGTCTAATTTGCCTCAATTTGCCTCAATTGGCCTAATTGACCTAACTGGCCTCAATTATCCAAATTGGCCTAAATTGGTCGTAATTGGCTTAATTGGCCTCACTTGTCCTTAGTTGGCCTAAATTGGCCTATGTGACACCCCGACCCCAGTGACCCAGAGTCGGTGAATTATTTTAATGCATTGGCATGATTACAAGAATCAAGTCCCAAAGGACCGATCAATTTAGCAGTCTTGGAAAATAGATTATATACATGAATGTTACATTACACTTCATAAAATAAAAAACAACATAAATAATCCTTTATGAATGCCATTATTCCCTTGTCTTAACCCTTCATATCAATCACAATATAGTTCTAGGAATCCTGGGAAAAATAAAACATAGAAAAGGGTGAGCTCAAACGCTCCATAAGGGTAAGCAATACAACAGAAATTTTCATAAATAAGTATAAACATTTAAGGCAATGTATAACTAAAACAAAAGCCTTTTAAACTTGAACATCAACGTAGCATGGAAAAAATAAAACGAAATAATTTCCATTTACTTATTCACATGGATATTCTACTAATAGAATAATCACATGGAATATCAATAACCACTTTCACAATGATGGAATGCATAATTCCAGACTATCGTAACCACATAGCCAAGACCTTGTGCCAAGACTACAAATAAGATTTTGTCAAGGCCATGTGCCAAGACACTAGTTTGTCTCATGAGACCTACTGATGCATTGAGGAGCTATAGCGGGCTCCACCCATCACATATTAAGTCCAATGCATTCCCATATGAAAAGGTTCAAACATAATATAAACATTCATATTAAAACTAGTATACTAAATGTAAATACTTCATCCATCAACCTAGAATGGTATAAGAATAACACATCCACAATCAAACATATCACAAAAACATCAAAACAATATGGAAGTTTTGTATCATAATAAATCAACTTAAAATAAACTTAAAATCCATCAAAGGATGTTGACATAGATGAAATCAAATCTATTTGAGAGAAATATCCCTTTTTTTAAATCATTTAAAAGTCACACATTTATTAAGAATGTAATTTAAAAGAGATTTTTGAATCAAAGTGTCCCATACCACTTTGAAACTTTTGAAAGGAAATATCATTTCAAAACATTCATGTCCACATAAATAAATCCTTAAAATCATTTTCAAAACATGGTCATAAATTAAAAATATTTAGAAAGATAAATCTTTAATACATTTAAAATTCTGATTTTGATAAAGAGTACCTTTCAGAAAATTTTAAAATATTCATTTTGAAATCATTTAAAAGTCACATAATTATAAAATAAAACATTTACTTTGAAAATATCCTTATAAGCTTGTAAGGGAAGCTTTTAAAATTTTATAATGGCAGAAAATAGCTGCACCCACCATATAAGTTAAAAAAAACATTCTTACCTTAATTCTGTTGAAAAGGTTAAAAAGGACCTTGTTTGGAAAACGACGGAAAGATTCCTTTATAAACATCTTATAAAAAGTCAAACAAGGGTATAAATGACTTTAACCCATATTATGTAAAATATTAAGAATGTTTTGAAATACACTTTCAAGAAACTTGGATGTGGATGATAAAGAGATCCCAGTAGATTATTACGTATAAACAACCTCGGATAATGAAGAGATTGTGAAATAAACCCTTACCTTGTACTTTTCCTTGGTTGGGGGTAGTTTAACCTCCTGTATAATGGTTAAAGAATTGTTATTAAATTATACAAGAATCATATACATTAATATGATATCATATATGATCTTTTAACAATGATTTGTTAATAATATCTTAGTATTATCGTTGTTTCGGGTGTTAAATTACTCATTTTCTTGTATATGTTTTGTTACATAAGTCGTGTTTGTCATGGATATGTTGTATCTTAATCATATACAAAATGATATCAAGTCCTCAGATACTATTAGTAATCATCAAATTAGAATTAGACTTGCATGGATACGATGGAGAATGAATCTCATCGCGGTCGTGGAGACGGTAGTCCGTACGTACGCACGAGCGACAATATCATTATTTTGATAATAAAATAATATGTAATTGGATGGTATATCATATATATAGAGAATAATTATCATGTTATATTTATTATTTATATGAATTACACATCATTATTATACCCATCCAAATAATAATTTGTTGAATAACAATTACACCACGACGTGGAGACGGTAAGCCGTACGTACGCACGTATTGTGACATGTTATTCAAAGGATGGATAGAATACTGAAATATGGTTGTAAAATTTTTATAATAACATCAAAGTATATATAATATACTGGATTTATTATTTTATAATGGTAATAACAAAGAAAGAAGAAGTGGAATAAGAAAGGAACTTGAAAAAGGGTGGTGAAATCATTACCTCTTCTTCGGGTTCTTCCTTTTGATTTGGTCAAAATGGATCCTTAAGTTGGATTTCTGACTAAAGGAAGGCCTATAGAATGAATTGAGGGAAGTTGAGAGAGTATTTGGGCAGATTTTGGACGAACCAAAAGGCTTTGAAGGTGTGAGTTAATGAGAAAGGAGAGTGCCCTTTTATAAGAGGGGTGAGGGGCATCTTTGGAAAAGCTAGAAATATTATTTTATAATAAATTCATATTCGGTTTCTAATGGCTAAAAAGTATATTATATGAAGGTTAAGGTGGGGATGGGTCGAAAACCACTCAAAAAATAGAATTTATACAGGTTTGGGTCATTATAGTAACCTTATCTTTAAGTATTAACTCTTAGTTAATTAGTTTCACTGTTACAATGTCTCTTTGTATTTTTATATTATATGGTTAATAAACTTACTATATACATCCAAGAGACCCCAAAGTGGTACATTTATGATACTCCTATCGTGATATAAGTCTTTTGGCCAAACCTTATATTTTTAGGATTTTAATATCAATTGATAATATAATATTTGTTTTAAAAACCCTTTTATGTCAATTTTGACACTATTCAATAATTGATTTTTGTAAAACTCCTAACAGAATGATTACTTCAAAAAAAGTTAATTAAATCAATACTAACATGTCATAGTAACCTAGAAAATTATTTTAATTCTTAAAAACTCTCTAATTATATTTATTTGGGTATTTATAATATCAATTATTCTAATTTTTCATTAACTAGGTAATTACTAAATCATCATTGTGTCATAAATAAATTAAATTATTTAATGTATAAAAATTATGAATAAAATATAATTATGTAGGAAATCTCGTTATATTTCTAATGAATATTTACAATCGAATTTATCTTATGTATAACCCTATATTAAAAATGTTTTAGTAAATAAATATTGATTTTAACTCTTTTAAATCTTCTTTGAATTAAATAATAATAAATGTCCTAATCTATTCCAATTGGACCTAAATGGTAATATTTTATTACTAAGGTTTTTTTGGTCGAAATACACTTGTCCAATAGGATTAGTACATGTGTTAGGGTAATATTAACATCATTTTTACCCTTAATTACCCTATTTACTTTTAACAGTGGTAAATAAAAGTAAAAAGTTACTATTCACTAAAAATTATTTTCATATCATTGAACCACGTTTTACTCCTTGATGTTAACCGTGTGTCTAAAATTTTCGAAATTCCAATTACAGAAGCGGTAAAATTAAGTTTTATGAAAAATTCAGTTTTTTAACTACCACTTAGTAGTTTCACTATTCATCAAAAATTGAAGTTTTTCAGAACAATGCCAAAATTTCACCATAAGCTATAATTGATATTCTAAATTCAAAAAAGATGTCTATTTTACAAAATTCCAAAAATATAAGTTGCATCAATTAATTTTATAATTAATTCCCGCGGTCACAACAAATATGTGTTTTTAAGAAACAATATATATCAAAATATTGACAATTGTTTAGTCCAATTTCAAAGTGAAATTAATTATAATGAACACCATTGGGTAAAATGGTAAAAATATATTCTAATTATAATTTAAAACCACTCAATAGTATAAATTATGACTATAAATTATTTTGATTAAAAAAGTTTTTTTAAGTATTTTTCACTATTCATAAAAATTGGAAGTTCTCAGAAAAATACCAAAAATTCAACTTAGGATAATTTTGATATTCCGAATCCAAAAATGAAGTCCATTTTGAAATATAAAATATATATAATTTCAAAAATTAGGTATTACTATTCATAATGACTAGTTTGATTGGTTGTGGTGTGTTAGAACTCGATGTTGCGTACAACACATGCTATCCCATTATTCAAAGAGAAGCGTACCGTAGAATCTTGGGGTGTTACATTGCAAATTTTTTTATGTCCCCATTCTAGAGAATAAATTTATTTAGTCAAATTGAATATATAAAAGTTTAAAATATTGGATTTAAAAAGGGTTAAAGTTGGTAAAAGTGCATTTTTGAAAAATACTTCTTTTATCTGAAAAAAATGAATTTGTTCTTATATTATGTCTAAGAAACTCATAATATGGATTCTAAAATTATAAGGATTATATAATGTTAAATTTAGTTAATAATATTCATAATCTCTTTTAAACGTCTTGTTTGGTAAGTCATGGTGCGCTTGAACTCGGTGTTGCGTGTAGTGCATGTTATTGAATTATTTTGAAGAAATAACACACTATGAAATCTTGGGGTGTTACATTCTCCCCTCCTTCAATAAATTGAATCCTCGCAATTTGAAATTGTTCTTCGAAAATAAAAGTTTGAAAATAGAAAATATCTTTGTGGGAAAACCCACATCGGAAATTGGGTTACTAAAAGTTAGGCTTAATATGAGGAAAAGAGAAATGAAAGGGTCAACACCAAATTATGATCTCAATTAGGAGAGCATTGGTGGAAATTAGATAAATATAATAGGAGGAAAAATGTAAATATTTATAGGTAGTGATTTAGGTCATCAATCACAAACAAGTGTAAAATTGAGGTCCTTATATTCATCAATCTATGATGATTTGAAATACCATCGGTTCAACAAAACATAGGGTTTTAGGATAACACATTTTTGGTTTAGGATTCCTTAAATAAATTATAAGAATTAATTTCTTCATAGAATAAGAGAAGAAGAAAAATATATTCTTGACAAGTAGAGATCCATCCTTTAACTAATTTCTACCACAAACTCCTCTTTCACTCTAAAAGATAATAGAACGTAAAAAAAATTCTATATATACTATTCGTATAGGGTTTAAAAAAAAACGAATTTATAATTCATCTACCAGATATTTTAAAAAAACTACATTATTTAATCCAGGACATCTCGTGGGCCAGTGGTAGGTGATACACCCTTGTCGCCCTTCGGTTGTGGGTTCAAGTCTCGTGGCCTTGCCGGTCGCGACGGGTTGCCGCCCGACCTCCGGGTTGTCCTTTTATGGTAATCCAAAATTAATCTCAAACTAGAATTATCCAAAATACTTCTGTCCAAAATCACAGTCCAACATTTATAAGGAAGGTAAACATAATGTAGATCCTTTTTGCCCCGTAATAGCGTATGAATACCTTCATCATGTATTTTTTTAAAACACTGAAACATCCTGAATTACCATAATCCTTATTGATTACATTCATTCTCCCTTATTCCATATAGAATGCTGGATATACTTCATCCATCCAAAAATGTTGTAAACTCCAACAATTATGGAATATACAAATCTTTAATCGGTTTCAAGGCATTCAAGAATATCCAATATAATTTACCCAAATCAACCATATCATATTCCAAAATAAGTACCTCAATATTAGGACCATATTAAGGTTTATCTATCCTTCAACCATGTAATTTCCAAAAAGTTTAACATGCTGTAGAGTCACTTTTCTTAGTACCATAAAATCTCAAATCCTCAATGAAATAGTACTGCAGTACAATCCTTATATACTCCATAATTATTATAACAATTACATTGCTGATACAACACTCAAATGACATAATCAACATAAGAACTCTAATCATTCATCTTCATCTGTGGTAGTATCATAACTTGATTGTTATAAGATAACATCATTTGTGGTATAGTCTGATGATAGGTTCGCGTAGTGTCCACACTCCTTGCAAATGAAGCATTATACATTTGAAACCATTTTCTTACCCTTGCAGTCACGTACTTGGTGCCCTTTTTCCTACACACATATAACAAACTCTCATTCCTTTCAGGCAAATTCCAGGCTGTTTTTTCCCACAGTTATCACATATGGGGAAATTCTTCTTTTCCCTCTTCCCTTTATCCATCTTTCTCTCTTCCATCCTTTTCTTCTTTTGCTTCCCTTCAAAGCCATAGGACTCAGTAAACACTTTAGTTATCTTATCCACACATGATACTATTTATTCATATGATGATAATACGTGGGAGACTATTTCCCTTCTAAATGATGGCTTAATACCATGAAATATATGATCCTTCTTACTCTTTGGATCATACGTATTACTGGAGTTCACATTCCTTCTAATGGGCACCATTTCTATATAATAGCATTAACTAGGCCAGTTTATGAATTGCAATGAATAAATCCAAACATGTAAAATACCTAACGAAAATTGAACACTTTATGGATATAATCCATAATCATAAAAATGATTTCTTTGAGTAAGTATATACTCATGAGCCCTTCATAAAGGTTTGTAATGAAAATGAGAATTATCCTAAGTATATCCCCCAGGAGTGTCGTAACCAAGAGTGCAGCAAGGCCTGTTGTCGTGCACTAGTTCCCATTTGAGTCTAGCTCAAAGCAGTGTTTTTGGGTTTTACCCCTAGGTACATCTGTGCCAGAGCCGCCTCTACCTGCTCGTATCCAGAAATGGATGTATTGCTCGGAAAACTCACAAAATCTCTACAATACCAAAATTATAGGAAGTTCTTCTATACTAATACTCGAAGTCTATCTTGGGGCTATGTGCTCTAATCATAGTTTATCTAAATCTAGTTTTAAAGGTTATTACTAAACTTCCTTTGATACCAACTATAACGCCCCGACCCTAGTGACCCAAAGTCGGTGCATTATTTTAATACATTGGCATGATTACAAAGAATCAAGTCCCAAAGGACGGATCAGTTTAGCAGTCTTGGAAAATAGATTTTATACATGAATGTTACATTACACTTCATAACATACAAAACAACATAAATAATCCTTTATTAATGCCATTATTCCCTTGTCTTAACCCTGTATATCAATCAAAATATAGTTCTTGGAATCCTGGGAAAAATAAAACATAGAAAAGGGTGAGCTCAAACGCTCCATAAGGGTAAGCAATACAGCGTAAATTTTTATAAATAAGCATAAACATTTAAGGCAATGTATAACTAAAACAAAAGACTTTTAAACTTGAACATCAATGTAGCATGGAAAAAATAAAATGAAATAATTTCCATTTACTTATTCACATGGATATTATACTAATCGAATAATCACATGGAATATCAATAACCACTTTCATAATGATGGAATGCATAATTCCAGACTATCGTAACCACATAGCCAAGGCCTCATGCCAAGACTACAAATAAGATTTTGTCAAGGCCTTGTGCCAAGACACTAGTTTGTCTCATGAGACCTACCGATGCATCGAGGAGCTATAACGGGCTCCACCCGTCACATATTAAGTCCAATGCATTTCCATATGTAAAGGTTCAAACATAACATAAACATTCGTATTAAAACTAGCCTATGAAATGTAAATACTTCATCCATAAACCAAGAATGGCATAAGAATAACACATCCACAATCAAACACATCACAAAAACATCAAAACAATATGTAAGTTTTGTATCATAATAAATCATATTCAAATAAACTTAAAATCCATCAAAGGATGTTGAAATAGATGAAATCAAAACTATTTGAGAGAAATATCCCTTTTTTTAAATCATTTAAAAGTCATGCATTTATTAAGGAAGTAATTTAAAAGAGATTTTTGAATCAAAGTGTCCCATACCACTTCAAAACTTTTGAAAAGAAATATCATTTCAAAACATTCATGTCCACATAAATAAATCCTTAAAAACATTTTTAAAACATGGACATTAATTAAAAAGATTAAGAAAGATAAATCTTTAAAACATTTAATATTCTGATTTTGATAAAGAGTACCTTTTAGAAATTCTTAAAATATTCATTTTGAAATCATTTAAAAGCCACATAATTATAAAATAAAACATTTAATTTGAAAATATCTTTATAATCTTGTAAGAGAAGCTTTGAAAATTTTATAACGGCAGAAAATAGCCGCACCCGCTGTATAAGTTAAAAAAACATTCTTACCTTAATTCTGTCGAAAAGGTTAAAAAGGACCTTGTTTGGAAAACGACGAAAGGATTACTTTATAAAAATCTTATAAAAAGTCAAGCAAGGGTATAAATTACATTAACCCATATTCTGTAAAATAGTAAGAATGTTTTGAAATACACTTTCAAGAAACTTGGATGTGGATGATAAAGAGATCTCAATAGATTATTACATATAAACAACCTCGGATAATGAAGAGATTGTGAAATAAAACCTTACCTTGTACTTTTCCTTGGTTGGGGGTAGGTTAAACTCCTATATAATGGTGAAATAATTGTCATTAAATTATACAGGAATCATATACATTAATATGATATCATATATGATCTTTTAACATTGATTTATTGATAATATCTCAGTATTATCGTTGTTTCAGGTGTTAACTTACTCATTTTCTTGTATATGTTTTGTTACATAAGTCGTGTTTGTCATGGATAGGTTGTATATTAATCATATCCAGAATGATATCAAGTCCTTAGATACTATTAGTAATCATCAAATTAGAATTAGAGTTGATTGGATACGATGGAGAATGAATCTCATCGCGTTCGTGGAGACGGTAGTCCGTACGCACGCACGAGCGACAATATCATTCTTTTGATAATAAAATAATATATAATTGGATGGTATATCATATATACAGAATCATTATCATGTCATATTTATTATTTACATGAATTAAACATCATTATTATACCAATCAAAATAATAATTTATTGAATAACAATTACACCACGATGTGGAGACGGTAAGCCGTACGTACGCACATATGGTGACATGTTATTCCAAGAATGGATAGAATACTAAAATATGGTTGTAAAATTTTTATAATAACATCCAAGTATATATAATATACTGGAGTTATTATTTTAGAATGGTAATAACAATGAAAGAAGAAGTGGAAGAAGAAAGGAACTTGAAAAAGGGTGGTGGAATCATTACCTCTTCTTCGGGTTCTTCCTTTTGATTTGGTCAAAAGGGATCCTTAAGTTGGATTTCTGACTAAAGGAAGACCTATAGAATTAATTTAGGGAAGTTGAGAGAGTATTTGGGCAGAGTTTGGCCGAACCAAAAGGCTTTGAATGTGTGAGTTAATGAGAAGGGAGAGTGCCCTTTTATAAGAGGGGTGAGGGGCATCTTTGGAAAAGCTAGAAATATTATTTTATAATAAATTCATATTCGGTTTATAATGGCTCCAAAGTGGATTTTTTGAAGGTTACGGTGGGAATGGGTCGAAAACCACTCAACCAATAGAATTTAGACAGGTTTGGGTCATTATATTAACCTTATCATTAAGTATTAACTCTTAGTTAATTAGTTTCACTTTTACAATGTCTCTTTGTATTTTTATATTATATGGTTAATAAACTTACTATATACATCCAAGTGACCCCAAAGTGGCTCATTAATGATACAACTATCATGATATAATTCTCTTGGCCAAACCTTATATTTTTAGGAATTTAATATCAATTGATAATATAATATTTGTTTTAAAAACTCTTTTATGTCAATTTTGACACTATTCAATAATTGATTTTTTTTAAAATCCTAGAAGAATTATTACTTAGAAAAAAGTTAATTAAATCAATTCAAACTTGTCATATTAACCTAGAAAATTATTTTAATTCATAAAAGGTCTCAAATTATATTTATTTGGGTATTTATAATATCAATTATTCTAATTTTTCATTAATTAGGTAATTATTGTATCATCATTGTGTCATAAATAAATTAAATTATTTAATGTCTAAAAATTATGAATAAAATATCATTATGTAGGAAATATATTTATCTTTATAAT
Source organism: Viscum album (assembly GCA_963277665.1). NCBI lineage: Eukaryota > Viridiplantae > Streptophyta > Magnoliopsida > Santalales > Viscaceae > Viscum > Viscum album. The sequence goes on from CAUJRU010000003.1 coordinate 6,313,724, forward strand.
GAATATTTACAATAGAATTTATCGTATGCATAACCCTATATTAAAAATGTTTTAGTAAATAAACTTTGATTTTAACTCTTTTAACTCTTCTTTGAATTAAATAATAATAAATGTCCTAATCTAATCCAAGTGGACCTAAATGATAATATTTTATTACTAAGGTTTTTTTTGGTCGAGATAAACTTGTCAAATAGAATTAAGACATGTGTTAGGGTAATATTAATATCATTTTGACCCTTAATTACCCAATTTACTTTTAACAGTGGTAAATAAAAGTAAAAAGTTACTATTCACCAAAAATTATTTTCATCTCATTGAACCACATTTTACTCCTTGATACTAACCGTGTCTATAGGATTTTATAAATTCCAATTACAGAAGTGGTAAAATTATGTTTTATGAAAAATTCAGTTTTTTAACTACCACTTAGTAGTTTCAATATTCATCAAAAATTGATGTTTTTCAGAACAATGTCAAAATTTCACCCTAAGCTTTAATTGATATTCCAAATTCAAAAATTTTGCCTATTTTACAAAATTCCAAACATATAAGTTACATCAATTATTTTTATAATTAATTCCCGCTGTCACAACAAATAGAGTGTTTTTAAGAAACAATATATATCAAAAGATTGACAATTGTTTATGTCCAATTTCAAAGTGAAATTAATTATAATGAACACCATTGGATAAAATCGTAAAAATATATTCTAATTATAATTTAAAACCACTCAATAGTATAAATTATCACTATAAATAATTTTGATTAAAAATGTTGTTTTTAAGTATTTTTCACTATTCATAAAAATTGGAAGTTCTCAGAAAAATACAAAAAATTCAACGTAGGATAATTTTGATATTCCGAATCCAAAATTGAATTCCATTTTAAAATATAAAATATATATAATTTCAAAAAGTAGGTATTACTATTCATAACGGCTAGTTTGATTGGTTGTGGTGTGTTAGAACTCGATGTTGCGTACAACACACGCTATCACATTATTCAAAGAGAAGCGTACCATAGAAGCTTGGGGTGTTACATTGCAAATTTTTTTATGTCCCCATTCTAGAGAATAAATTTATTTAGTCAAATTGAATATATAAAAGTTTAAAATATTGGATTTAAAAAGGGTTAAATTTGGTAAAAGTGCATTTTTGAAAAATAATTCTTTTATCTGAAAAAAGGAATTTGTTCTTACATTATGTCTAAGAAACTCATAATATGGATTCTAAAATTATAAGGATTATATAAAGTTTAAAATTTAGTTAATACTATTCATAACCTCTTTTGAACGGCTTGTTTGGTAAGTCATGGTGCGCTTGAACTCGGTGTTGCGTGTAGTGCAAGTTATTGAATTATTTTGAGGAAATAACACACTATAAAATCTTGTGGTGTTACAGCCTAGCTTGCCTAATTGGTCTCAATTAGCCTAATTAGCCTCAATTGACCTCAATTGGCCTCGAATGGCATCAGTTGGCCTCAATTGTCATCAATTAACATCAATTGGCATAAATTGGCCTAAATGGGACTAATTGGCCTCAATTGGTCTAATTGGACTCAATTGGAATTAATTGGCTTCAATTTTCTCAATTGGCCTCAGTTTCCTCAATTAGTACAGTTGGCCTAATTAGTTTCAATTTGCCTGAAATGGCCTTAATTGGCATCAATTGGAATAATTGGCCTAATTAGTCTCAACTAGCCTCAATTGGCCTCAATTGCCCTTAATTACCCTAATTTGTTTGAATTAGCCTCAATTGGCCTCAATTGGTCTAATTAGCTTCAATTGGCCTCAATTGGACTAAATGGCCTAATTGCCCTCAATTGGCCAAATTCACCCCTATTTTCCAAATTCACCTCAATTTGACTCAATTGGACTCAATTGGCCTCACATGGCCACAGTTGGCCTCAATTGTCCTTAGTTGGCCTCAATTGGATACAATTGACATCACTTGGCCTCAATTCACATCACTTGGCCTCAATATGAAAAATTAGAATAATTGGTCTCAAGAGGCCTGATTGGAATAATTGGCCTCAACGGGCCTAATTGGAATAAATGGCCTCAATTGGGGCCAATTGGCCAAATTGGCCAAATTGGTCTAAATTGGCCTTAATTGGCCTCAATAGGCCAAATTATCCAAATTGGCATCAATTCGCCTGAATTTTTCCCAATTGGCTTATGGGTCTAATGGGTCTCAATTGGCCTCAATTGGAATCAATTGGACTAATTGATCTCAATTGACCACAATTGCACACAATTGGCCTAATTGGCCTAATTAGCCTATTTGGCCTCAATTGACCTCAATTGGCCTTAATGGGGCTCAATTGGCCAAATTGGCTATCAATAGGTTTCAATTGGCCTAATTAACCCCAACTGAACTCAATTTGACTAATTGGCCACAATTAGCCTCAATTGACTTCAATTGACCCAATTGAACTCAATCAGCCTCAATTACCCATCGTGGGCATCAATTGGCATATTGTCCTAATCAGAATAAATTGGCCTCAATTGTACTCAATTGGCTTAATTTCCCTCAGTTGTACTCAATTGGCCTAATTGGACCAAATTGGCCGAATTAGACTCAATTGGTCTAATTGTCCAAATTGGCATCAATTAGACTAATCAACATAATTGGACTCAATTGGGTAATTGGTCTCAATTGTCCTAATTAGTCTCAATTGGCCTAATTGGCCTCAATTAGCCTAATTGTCCTCAATTATCCAAATTGGACTGAAATGTCCTAATTGGGATAATTGACCAATGTTGCGCTCAATTTGCCTCAATTGGCCTAATTGACCTCATTTGCCACAACTAGACTCAATTTTCCTAAGTGGCTTAATTGGTCTAATTAAACTCAATTGGCCTAATTGGACTAATGGAACTCAATTGGCCTCAATTGTCCTAATTTTCCCAATTGGCCTCAATTGGCATAATTAGACTCAATTGGGCACAATTGGTCTCAATTGGCCTCATTGGACCAAATTGTCCTAATTGGCCTCAATTCGCCTCAATTCACCTCAAATTAGCATTAATTGGCCTCAATTAGCCCCAATTGGCATGATTAGCCTCAATTGGTATAATTGGAGGCAATTGAGGCCAATTAATTCCAATTGAGCCCAATTGAGGCCAATTGAGGTCAACTAAGGCTAATTGAGGCAAATTGATGCAAATTGAGGGCCAATTAGGCCAATTGAGGCCAATTGAGGCCAATTGAGGCCAATGAAGGGTAATTGTACCCAATGAAGGCCAATTTTGACAGATTGAGGTCAATTAGGCTAATTGAGGCCAATCAGTTCAATAAAGGCCAATTAAGGTCAATAAAGTCAACTTGAGGCCAATTTAGGAAAATTGAGGCCAATTTAGGCAAATTGGGGCCAATTGAGGCGAATTAAGGCCAATTAAGGCCAATATATACCAATTATTCCAATTGAGGCTAGTTGAGGCCAATTAAGGCCAATTAAGGCTTTTGCCACCAAATGATGCCAATTAGGCCAATT